>JAVYIG010002834.1:0-225216 GCA_035222895.1 Strongylocentrotus droebachiensis | reverse complement strand
TTGTTTTTTCACTACCAGTCACTTCGATGAAAACAAGCGACGATATGTCTAAAATCTAAATTGATATTTAGGCCTAGACTTTGCTCTAATCTAGAGAATCAGAACTCAAATTCTGCTCTTGGAAATATACCAGTTGGCCATTTGTAATGATATAGCACAATAACGGTGAAAATAAGTTTCCTTAAAATCAAAGTACAAATGTATGATGACATGGAATTGAAGGAAATGTATATTGTAGGCCATGTATGATAAATGCTGAATGAAAAAGCTACATAAATTAAGTACACTTACATGCACATTGTATGACACATTGAATGATTTTTTTTTTAAAGGAATTTAAACATACTCTGTACCCTTTGGCCTCTTGCCTCAAGGCATCACCTAGCCTCCTTCCTGACAGTGTCCATAGTACATGTATACATTGGCTTGACACATACTATTATGGACAGAGGTCAAAGCATTTTGTAGGGGTGTTTCACACTGCGGGCTTCGTACATGTACTGATACATGTACATAATGTCAAATACATTTATACATGCATGCACCTACTAGGTACATTACATCTACAGTGTATGCACCCATGTACTGTAAATACATGTAGGCCTACAGTAGACTATGGATACATGGACATTGGAGTTCATGACCATGGGTAAATTGTTTCTGAGATCATGATATCCAACAAAACTTTAGCCTACCATGTTGATGTACACAGTGAAAAATATACACAGGGGCTCGGGGCAAATTAGCCCCAGAAATGCCCAAAAGAGCCCTCGAAAGTCATAAAAGAGCCCCCCAAATTTGCATAGAGTTCAATGCAAAACATATTAATGAGTGTTATTTTCATGCAAGCAAGCTTTAAAAGGAGCCCCCGAAATGTTAAAGTATTTTTTTCCCTGCATCATGTACATGTACATAGAAGTGATGTATCAATTGACAGAAGCTCTGGTCCATAAGATGAATCAGAATGCATGCATTGTCAAGTTCAAGCAATGATATGCTAATTAGCTTAATTAGGAGGATTAACCTCAAACATGGATTAGTCACCAGTGTTTGTATAAAAGAACACCCCACCCCACAGGTGTTAATTTGTCAAAGAGGAAGTCTTCTTTATTAGGACTGTATACAGTCATGACAAAAAAGTACAGGCTTGGAGCAGGCTTGGAGTTGAACTACAAGAGACAGTTCAAGAGAAACAAACTCTATAATATATCAGGGGTATGCAAGTACTGTACATTAGCCCCTTCATTAAAGTTACATTGTAGATTGTACATGTAGAAACCATATATAGGCATGTGCCTTGCATTGCATAGAATACCACAACATACCCCCTTAAAAGTTTCTGGAACTGTGCCCCCTCCCCCCCCCCCCCCCCCACACCCCTAAAAAAACCATGGAAAGTGTTTCATATCGAGTAATAGCATTGCATGTACTGCCTGACTTTGATGCAAAATCCCTCCCCCTTATTATTATAATGATTTTAACAATATGAAGAAAGAACAGAAAATAAATACAAAACAGTGAGACAGACAAACCAAAAAAATTGTGAAATATGCTTTCAAGTTCTTATGGGAAACCTAGACTGTGTATTGATAAGTGATTGTCACAAAGAGAAGAAGTTTTAGTGCAACTAGCCAACTACGTGTAAGTGAAATTACTTCAAATTCTCCATTTAACACAAAACACGCTTTCAGTTTTTATAAATACATCTACATGTACATCAACTGATCTTTAAAATAAAAGATTTTTAAAGAAAAGAAATTAAAACAAAAACAGATAGAAAGAGAGAAAGATTACTCAACAACAACACAATCTGGGTACACTTGCTCAATTTGCTGTAATGATGAATCATAAATAAACAATAGAATTCCTTTCTCCTCTACAAAATAGAGATGGGCGGCTACATGTATCAATGCATTGTAAAGGTGTTCAATAGAGATTTGTCAAGCAGAAAGGAAAGGTGCAAAAATCATGCAGACCATTCGAATAAAGATAGTAATTTGGAATCCACTGCATAATAGACGATATTTCACTTCAGGACTATTCAAGGATCAGTGCTTTTGAACAGGCAGATGAACCACATCATTGTCAATTCAAATTGGATTCATTGTTGGTGGATGAAACACACACAAACGAAACAGTGTGGAAGTCAAAGAAACACGTAAATCGTAGACACTAAATTCAAAAGAGAAATTTAAATATTGCATTTCAAGAGCTTTAATTTGGCATTCTGTGATACATTTTTTCCATATGTAAACAGTGTTAGCACAAAAATGAGCTATGTTAGAATTTGTAGTGTACCGTACTCAATTTTGTTGGATACTGTACTGTACATGTATTAAACACTGGCTAATAAATGTAGAGCCTGTGATAGAACCTTCATATTAGTTGTTTTATTTTGTTTCAATTTTTTTGATATACATTACATTCTTGGCAAACAATTTCAATGACAGGCTACTTTCTTAAAGTTTGACAGTAAATTTTTTTTCATGATCAGCAAGTTAAGAATTAATAGGAACATCCTTCCGTGTGTTAATTTGATCATCTATTGATTTGAGGGCAAACATGACCCAGCAATAAAACGTATAAGAACATCATACAGAATACTGTAGTGTAGTAAAAATGTTCAATGCACTGTTGGCTACATAGCTAAAGTGACTTTGATTTGTGAACTATTAAACTGAATGTCAATATTGCATATGTACTTGAAGGGTTGTTGTTGAATGTTGTGAACTCGTCAATCTTATCTGATATCTTTACCCTTTGGAGGACACAGCAATCATTCACCCTGACTGTTAGTCACAGTCTGTTTGGATACTTGTCTGATTATCATGGTACATTGTTCAGTAGATCTGTGTTCTGCATAATCTGCACATAAATGTACATGTATCACCCAAATACTTGCCAACAAATATATTAACATGAATGATGCAACAGAATGTACCTTTCAAACAGAAAAATCCAAACTTATAAGAGTCTTTTATGTAATAGAAAAGAAAGCGGTAGAAGCAATTCATCAGCCCTTTCATCTTTTCTCTTTTTAAGGCTGTTAAATATAACTTGTTTTGTATCGTCTATGCTCAAAGGGCCTTCAAGAGCAATGTTATCAACTTGCAATCAATACAAATTTGTTCAACTGAGACTAAAGTACACTTCTCTGTACAGTAAAATGTCAAAAGTGTTTCATTACCCATATCTTTTGCGTTGTTGTGAAATGTACATGTAATAGGCCTAAAAATTGATCTATATATTTGCCTCTTTCATCAAATAATATTATATTACTACAATGTTCTTCTTATTCTCGTCCGTCTTCTATTGAAATCGGAGACCAGCAGTAACCGCTTTCCTGTAAATCTGTAATATAAATTTTAAATTAAAGCTCACATGTCTTCAATGTCAATGTACAACTATGCCTACTGTACAAGTACTGATATATCCTATGGGTTGAGGCAGAAAAAGTGATTTGTAATATAGATTCTAGACTAGTCTATAGTATTACTGTTTAGTGTTAGTGTACAAATTAGATTTGTCAAGATAATGCAATGTACGGCCAGAAGTGGAAGCAATCACTCCTACAAATGCCATGCATGACTCCTTGCGGTCTAACTGTAAATGATATGGAAGCAAACTTGTGTCAAAAAGATTCCATAATAAACAAGTACCGGTATTGATTATTATCATAATTGTAAAAGATGATATGCCTTTAACAATGATCATTTATTGAAAAGCCTTTCAGATCTCACACTACTCCACATCCACATGACTGTACTACCTGTATACATTTGAAAAAAGAATGTCATTTACATGTATATTCAATGTTGAGAACCTCACACAATTTCATTTCATCAAGTTCAAGTCAATTAAACCACAAACATAAAATAAATGTATTTTACTTTTTAAGTTGATTTAGAATTAGACCGAAAGCTTCAGTCTCTCTAATCGTCGGTTGTTCCACTGAGACTACGTCTGGCTCCACTAGACCTCCGATTATAGATTGGGGAATGACAACAAATGTCAGTTTTATTAAAGAAATGACCCAAATCAGATGGTTATTGCTGTCTAATTTAGAATTAGATCTAGATCTAGATAAAATGAGTGATTCTAATTCTTTACAAAAATCTTATAACTTACCAGACACTGAAATGAGACAATATTTCCAGAGAAGGTTGGAAACCATTTTTCTGCCCATTTTGCAGAATGTATCTGCACAGATAAAGAAGTGTCCTTTCTGGACTGGAGACTAGTCCAACATAAATCCTACTCCCGAGTCCTAGCAGAATTTGTATTCTGTCCAATTTATTGGATCCAAACTTAGGAACAGTCTAGCAGAAATCCATTCTCCAAACGTATATTTTCCAACAGTTATATATTCCCAGTTAACTGTCTTTGTAGGTATACGGAGTCAACTCAAGTGTACATTTCATACTGCACTACATATGGCTCTACTCTACACTCTCCTTTTCTTCAGTAGACTCTAGACCGAGTGTGTTGTTTTCTCCTCCTGCCAATTTGTATGCACTCAGATGCTGAAGAGACCCTCACACCGTACCTCTGCCGCTGTGTACCCCGGACCAACGAATGAATGGAGACACAGTTTCTCGCTGAATGACACAACGGGAATCAGAAATAAAAGCGATGTTTTTCAGTCTGTATTACCAATTCAACTTCTAGAAATATAATATGGAATGAACACGCGGTGAATAAATATTTAGATCCATAATATTCCTTTGGTCATCTAGAAAATAAAGGTATATAATTCGACTGCCTCCAGTTCTTCGATCGCCCACCATCACAGGAGCACTGACAAAATCCGGCTTCCGCGCGTGCGCGCAACTTTTAGCGGCGCGCGATACGTACGACTTCAAGCTTCGCAAGATTCTTCTTGTGATCTTCAAAGGGCTTTTATTTACGATCATAGAATATGGAGTACAAAAATGATAACACTAAAATACTAAACATATACTATTCGAAAAAAATTAAAATTAAAATGAAGATCGAGGGATCACCCGCTTCAGACCCACCGACAAAGTTGATTTGTTTTTCCTCGAGGTCCCCAAATAACTGCAATATTGATAATAATAATAATATATATTGTTTTAAACATGAAACAGAGTAAAAAATATTAATGATTATAATCGTAACAATATGCAATGTATTCACAGAAAATACCCCACCCACCCCTTCACGGCCCCTAGCTAAGTTTAATGTCAGTAAATATATATTGAAGTATCTGTTCTCAGAAAATAAAATATATGCAGATAACAGTTAAACTTTCAACATATTTTTATTATATTTAATATTTATCTTACATTTTCCACGTTTTTCATTTTTACCTATTTCTTGAAGTCCAAACTTTAAAAATGAATAGAAGGGGGGAACTAATTTCATATATAAGAGGTACATAGCCATATTACAGAGGGAATTTGCCGCTGTTCTTAATTGGACCATCCGTGTCCCCCGGCCCCCCTTTCCACGCAATTGTATTGCCCAAAAGTTATGACTTTCTTTCTAAAATACATGAAGGCTTCGTGGGTGCGGATGCCCCCCCCCCCCCCCCCCCATGAAACAGATCGGCGCCACTGGAACTTCCCTTTGTTGTGACCTGGCAAGTTTAGGCCTTATTTATTTTGACGCTGAAAATGTAATACGAAGTTTGCGGGGAGGAGGAGGAGTTCGGGAGGATTTGTCAGATCCAGCGTTTTCCCGATTGCGGAGAGGGCGGTTTATAATTTCTTGATGAGCACTGCATAAAACAAAAAGTGAGGTGAGGCCGTGTGGAGAGGGTTTTTCCCTTTCCACCCTCAGAAAAAAAAAGTTTAAAATCCCTCGGGCGATATGATGCACTAAAGTAGGCATTTCATCTTTGTTTTTAAAGTATGATACGATATTTTATATAACTAAGGGTGGTACTCTATCAAATAACAAATTAATATTCTTTGAAATGTTGTGAATTCACTAACAAAATGATAATTTAATATTTTTCTGGCAAAGCGGTACGCAGATTTCAAATTTGGTTTAGTTTACTAGTTTCATTTATATTCCCTTTGGAACAATGTGGTGCCGAATTGTGAAAGTATTTACCAATAAAAAATACATCAAATAGATCTATAGGCCTACATCAAAACACAAATATCTGGAGAGAAAAAAAAGCATAACCAATATACATTGGTGACATAAATTTTTAAACCAATAAACAAACTCAAATTAAAAGGATTGGTATATAATAAAGGGCAATATTTTAAACCTCCCACACTTATATTTCCCGAAAAGAATCCCAAATTTATTCCAAAATAAAAAGGAAAAGATCATCAGATTAAAATTCTTCCTAGTTGCCGACAAAAGTTAAAGAAATAAGGGGCGTGGAACCAGGGGCGATCCAGCCGGCGGCAGGGGAGGGGCCCAATTCGTGGGAAAATATTAAGCGGCGAAACAGCCGGCCGATAATTCGCTCAGTGGGGGGGGGGGGGGGGGGGGGGGTAGTGAACATTTTTTTTGGGGGGGGGGGGGGGCCTCGAAAATGTGAAAAACCCATATCCAAAAAAAAGGTAAAATTAAATTTTTTACACATTTTTTCCCCCCTGCATGGATCCGGCACTGCATGAAACATTGGGGGAGCAGCCGGATTAAGACCGATCCCTAGTCCCTACCGTATAGTGCTAAAGCCGGGGGAAATTATTTATTTTCTGAAAGTTTTAGTTCATTTAAAGGAAAACCCGAGAATTAACTTTAATTATTCCGAAAGATTTGTTATATTTTTTCCATTAATCTACAAGATTCCCCGACACCTAAGTGTAAGAGAGGCAGAACTTGCGCAAGAATACAGTTTCTCATCAGCACGGCATAGGCATCGCCATTTACTTGTTATCGCGATGCACTATGTGAGTCGTTTATTAAGTAAATGTATTCAAATTTATGCATGCTTCCTTCACAGGGGTGTGTGGTGATGAAGCATTAATTCATTCCCTTGTATTATCTTTTTTACTACAATTTTCAGAATGCAAATTGCACAGATAAGTTGGTGCTCTTCTTGGGTGAAGATTTCTCATAAATTAATTAGATGTCAACTACTATATTTTAGTACTTTCAAATGAAATAGTTACAATATTATTGTTCCCCTGCTATAAATATTTGTCACAATATACAATTTCTATCTTCTCAGCTGTGATTTTTCCTCACTGAAAATTAAAGAATTTTTTACTGAATAAAACGGTCTTTTAGACTAAAGCTTGGCGTGCATTATACAAGTCATGTACAACTTCAACTGGTATATAGGCCTATACGTCATATTTTCAAGAAAATGGCTGCGCCCATGTCATGCTAAAAGACATCACATCATTGCAAGAATATCATCATTTATATATCTCTTGTATATTTCGTAAGGAATATTGTACATCATAGGGCAGGAATACAACTCATTTTAGAATAGGCCTACCTATATTTTTTTCAGGGATGAGGTTTCCTTCAATGTAAACCTATCAAGAGTCATTTTTATAGGCAGCTCAGGTTGAAAGTGTCACTTTACATGCAAAGTAGGCTAATTAAGAACAAGGAAAAAAAGGGGGGTGGGGAGATGGGAGACCGGGAGAGAGAGATAGAGAGAGAGAGAGAGAGAGAGAGAGAGAGAGAGAGAGAAAGAGAGAAGGCTGGATGTGACTAGAAAGCAAAGTGGACACACTGCAGAGAACAGTGGCGGATCTAGGGGGGGGGGGTTGGGGGGGTTGCAACCCCCCCCCCCCTTGGGCGGCCCAAAAAAAAAAAAAAAAAAAAAAAAAGGAAAAAAAAAGAAAAAAAAAAAGAAAAAAAGAAAGAAAAAAGAACGCATGCTGGAGAGAAACCCTTTCAAGTGCAAATATTGTGAGAAGATATTCAACTCATCTGGTAACTTAACCAAACACATGATAACTCTGGATATAACTATGTATTAAACTGTTACCTAATTTAAAAAGACGTTATCATGCACTGCTTTTTATGGTCTCCATTGTGTTAATAGATGCCAGGAAAACATCACTTACGGGGTTCAAATAAACACCGCCCAAAAAATCGGCTCGCCGCTTCGCGGCTCGTGGACGATGCTCCGCATCGTCATTATTTTGGTCAAACCCCCCCTTAGCAAAAAGCTAGATCCGCCCCTGGAGAAAGTAGAAAGAGAAGGTTTAAAATGTCATGTTTTACATTTAGGATCGAAGCGGAAACCATGAAACCAACGAAGTTAAAAGAAGAAAAAAACTGAGAAAGAAGAACAAGAACAAGAACAAGAGGAAGAAGAAGAAAAGAAAAAAGAAGAAGGAGGGATAGAAGAAGAAAGAAAGAAAGAAAAAAGGGAAATGAAATTAAAATGAAAGAAAGAAAGAAAGAGGGGGGGGGGGGGGGGTCATACCATGTATGTATTTAGAGAACATTATTTTGTTTCTCGCGACATAAACATTGAATCAGTAATTATAAGGAGCAATTTGTTCCAATTTGTTCCAATTTGTTCCTTTATGACGTTAAAATATAAAAAAATATGAAAGATATATTTAAAAATTACTGTTTTTAGATAAATCATGGAAATCTAAACAATTAAAATTAATTATGTAAACCTGAAAATATAAAAGAATAAATACATTATACGAACGAGCCTAACATGGCAGCGCCCATGGTATGAAATGTTATGATTTTCTACACTACAAATACAATATCGTGGAGTCCAAGGGAATCACAGGATCTGCGAACGGAAAAGGTAATTCTGAATATAATTACCACCATAATTTTGTCTGTGAATTCATTGTGATTATAATGGTGAGATTTGTTGTTTTACCTGGGAACTTAGGCAGATGAATTGTACGCCAAACATAAAAAGCCTCTGCCTCTGGCAGACTGAGTGCGGCCGGTTGAGCGAGATTCTAGCCGAAACCAAGCCGCTTCTGCCGGGGCGGGGATCTTGATAGGTTGGGTGTTGTAATATTGAACTTGTAATTTGTATCCTTGACCTCACCGGCTGCTTATCTCTCAACGAGAGTCAATATGTCCAATGTCCATCATGCATGGTGTTCCGTGGAAATAAAAGTAGGCCTACTGAATTGATTTAGGCTAGTCTTTTGTGTTTTGTGCATGTCGGGCAATCCTGGATATGGAATTGTTCCTGTAATGTACTATTAAACAGTGTAGTCTAAGGCTGTACTGTTGATGTTGATGTTGATGAAACTATGAATTATCTTGAACTTGCATGAAGCATGAGATTAGCCATTAGGGTTTTAGGCCCAATTAATGCACACACTACAAACACTAGTAAAAATCTGCAGGTTTGAAGGAAGCAGAAAAGAAAAAAGAAAAAAAAAACAGAATTTTGTTAATCTCCTCTAGATCTAGTGTTACATTTAGTTTTGGGTTATTTTGGCAACCATTCCAGCCCCCTTTTACTAATTCATGTATTGATTTTAACATTTCTTTTGTGTCTGTTTTTATTTCTCACAAATCTGCAGAAATCAGCACTTGAATCAACCACTCCAACATCTTGATATCTTTATCGCCTCCCACCATGGCTTCTTACACATTTGGTCAACATTTAATTAAGTCCTCGGTTGTCTTCTTTCGATCTCGACTCACATTTGCCTTTGTCAATAGAAAGCCTGTGGTTCCAGGGCGTATCCTTTTATAATAACCTTTGATACAATTTCATCTTGAGTTGAAGTTGGTTTCTTGAAAAGAAGGTAGACCCACACATAGGAGCATCACTATCCTGGCTGTGTAGTAAAAGCTGTGCTTTTGATTCTCAACATTTCAAACACCACTGTACAAAACTCAACTGATTTCACTCAAAATCGGTACTTTAGTGACAATTGATGACACCTAAATAGCAGTAAAATACATCTTTTTCAACTTACTGATGTTAAAAAGAATAATTTAAAAATTAAAATTGTAAGTCTAGTGTCAAACTTTGCTTACAGCTGCATCGACATGATTGTGTACAGTCTATGCGATATTGTGTGGTGTGTGTATTGTGTATAGACTTCTAGGTCCCTGCCTCACAGCATGTATGCAGTGCTAGAGGTCAATACGCATTTAGCATTGACTCTCTATGCTTTGCTGGAGTGGGTAGACCCTATGCCAAATTAAAAGATCATAAAATCATAAAATTATATCATTGTCATTATACATGATTGCACATGTACAGTATCAGGTGCTAGCATTTTATTCATTTGTCAATATAGTTATTCACATACTAATGATAAATAGTAATTCTGGATTTACAAAGCGCTTAATTTGAAATAACTATCTTTATCGCTTTACAGAATTTATCATTACTCCAATCTTCACTTTCATTCATGTACACAATGTGCACCATCTCCACTCTGTGGGAAGGTTTCCTACCATATTGTCACTGTAAGGGCATATTATGGCAACCACTTTCATCACCTTACCAATACCAGGTCCCCATTATTCACCTGGGTATGAAGCGGCAAATGTAGATTAATGCCTTGTCAAAGGACTTGTTGCTGCACTGGGGATCAACCCCCAACCTTTGCATTTCCAGTCAAGAGCTCAAACCACTAGACTGTAGGACAAATTTACATATTTCACCAAGTAGTATCTTTTCCTTGACCACTGTCTGGCCTGGCTTCAGATGTTCTTGTGTCACCTCTGCGGCCAGTGGAGAGGTTCGTTGATATGACGGGTGATGAGGTCGCTGATCTCTTTCAGACAACTCAGACATTGTCAAAGGTCATTCAGGACCAGTATAAGGCATCCTCACTCTCAATAGCAATGCAGGTCAGTTCATTCATTGTGCTTATTTTACACGTGTATAGTTTATCCCTAGTCTCTCAAAGAAAATTTTAGCATATTCATAAGATGCATGAATCAGTTAGTGGAGTTTAGATAACAACATGAAGTTGGAAGGTCACATTTGCTCTAGCTGTTTACAATGACCATGACTATGTGGAGCATTGAGTTATGTTATATGCAATTTGTCAAGAACAGGGTGTCTAAAAATGAATGCAACAAGATTTTTATTGGCAGTATCTTCAATAGCCCCAGCCATTCTCAATGAATTATTTCTGTGGTGATTTTATCAAGAAATTGTTAGTTAGAATGTATTCAGCAGATAGGTTTGTCATGAAATGCAGGCAGAACCGCAGAAGTAACAGGAATAGGCTTATTGTGCATTGGTTATCTTTGAAACATTTGTAAATTGTACATTTTGCAAAAACTATCATACCTTTTTTCTTTGGGCCTTTAATCCTTTAAAAAATTGAACAAAATTGAGGGGATATTGCAACATAATCTAAGAAATTTCAGTAGGGGGGTGGTTAAGTTTTTTTTCTAGGATATTGCTAATAAAGATCTCAATACATATTTTTCAGACACATCATATGTAAGATCTATGTATGTCTATATATTGTGCAATTGTCACTTTGACTTCGGTATGTTAACCTCAATGGGTAATATTTGTGCATGTTTAAGACCAAAATGCTGCAGAGCCTGAATGGTTACAGTCACCAAATTATTGCTCATAAAAAGAAAAAGAATGAAATTGTGGTTTGCAGCTTGCCATGGTTACTTTCTACAGTTAGAATCCATTAAATGTTTGATGTCAAAAGGCAAGATGCAAACACTTAGCTGGTCATACTCTTTACATAAATGCATGGCCCTGGTAAGTTTGCAGTTAATAAATGTGTATTTACACAATTGAAAGAAAAAAACGTGTTGAGAAGCAAAAGTCAATTAGATTACGAACTGCAATACATACGTACATATATATACTCCAGTTGTCTGCTATTAGGCAAAAGAAAAAAGAAGAAGAAAGATGACATTAATGCATACCAGTACCTATTTATTATTTATTTGAGATGCATGTACATAATTCAAGCATCAAATTAAGGGAAATCATACTTGTAATCTAATTTTTGTATCTGATTTTGTTTTCTTCATAGGATGGGCCTGATGCTGGACAGTCTGTATGGGTAAGTGTTTTAGAGTCTTATCCTACATAATGCAGAATTACTTCATACTATGTGATTCTATACATTTTTATACTAATTTGAAAAATAATCTCAGAAATCTCAATAAAGACTAATGGTACATCACTGGTTAAAAACTAGATATGAAGGATATCTCCAATACTAATAGCAAAGAGCATTTGTTGATTTGTCAGTCTTTTTTATTTTTTATTTCTAGTTATAAGCTACCACTGATTTACCTTGCAAAAGGAAGCAGGAACAATGTTGTCATGGAGATAATTTCAAAAATCATTCTACCTAGTCTAAGTATAATAAATTAAATGGTGCTAAGCATCTTTTGTGGCCTCTCAGGCATTTACTGTTTAGACAAAAATAGACATGAAGCCATACAGGACACTTGCCAAAAATGGTCTAAATAAAAACCCTGAGCAATTGCAATGATGAACTGGCTTAGAGATTACCCCTAGCGAGACTTTAAAAAAACCACCCCAAAACCCTTACATGTTTTTTTTTATGAGTGGTGAGTAATAAAAGCCAGATGGGTAAATCATGTCGCAATTAGATTTCATAGAAATCATGCATTTTTAAAGCCCCTATAGTTTTGCATGAAAAGGAAATATGAATTACATTTGTTTGATATAGGTTCATATTGTATAAAGATGTACATATTCTAGATGTTTGAAGTTTTAAATGTTTTAAAAAATATTTAAAAAATAATATAAGAAATAAATAAATACATTAATAAATATTTTTTATTTAAAATATGAAAAAAATATATATAATAATAATAATAAATGAAAAGCCAGTCTATATAATTTATTATTTTTCCTGATCCACCTATTAAGGAGAAAGAATTTAAATAAATACAGCAGCTCATTAATCAACTAAAATCAGAGGAAGCTAAAACGATGAGTAGGGAGGGAGTGGGAGTCTTTAGGTTATCAAAACGCTTCATGGGCTTTGATGATAGAATGATAGTACTTTTGGTCATGAAGTGTGTTAATGTAAACTTCTGTGATATATTACAATTTTTATTACAATTCAAACATTACATACTTTGCACTAACAATACTGGTAGTTGTACAGTGTAATGGTGATAGGAAAGACATGTTTGTGAGCAGAGTTTGACTGAGATAATTAGGAGCCATGATTAATCACATCCACACCTAATTCACCTCAACGGTGTCATTAAACCCTGATTCAAGGCTGGCATTTGTCACTCTAAATGTCTTTAAAGGTATTATCAACCCTTTTGAAACATATTATCAACCCTTTTGAATCATATATTGGAAATCAAGATATTATGTAATCGTGTATACATGGATAATAGTAACTTTCATATAAAATTTCTTTTACAATTGATTTTGAAGTTGCTCATACTGCAGTATGAATAGAATCATTAGTATTCTGTTTTCATTGAAGAATGAAACTTTGATAATTTCTCTTCAAACTATTAGAATGCTGTCAATATATTACAGATCAAATCATTCAAAAGCATGTATTTTCATAGCTATCAAACTGAAGTACCTTCAATGCTTATAATCCATCACTGTTTTGTATGCCAAGATTGTTTACTTTTTATTACTGTAAGTCTTTTGATATATGTAATTATGTACTGATCTAATCCAAAAACATACAGCAAAAGAGAATTTATAATGCTTAGCCTTACATTGAGAGTATTCTATAGGTATTCATTGTTTGACTTAAAATCTAACTTGATGATCACTATCATGACAGGAGATGCAAATTGGCAGCACAGTTTTGTGTACTTGTGTGTACTTTTACATTTTGTAACGTTAATTTTACCTTTTTTTGGAGATGCCCCCCCCCCTGGCGCTCAAGGGGGAGGGGGGGGGGGTGCAATTTCTCAAATCTTTGAGGGCCTCCCCCCCAAAAAAATGCTCACTACCCCTCCTTTAATGTCATTCTCTTTGTCTTTCCAGCATGTACATGTACACATCCTTCCAAGAAAAGCGGGAGACTTCCGGAAGAATGACGACATTTATGATGAGGTATGATGAGTTCACTTATTAGCAACACCATTATAAAGCAGTAATACTTAACCCCTACTGAATGCCTTACAATGTGTTATACATGTAGGCCAAGTCTGGGCGGTTTTGATAATTGAAAATCAGGGATTTTTCTAGTCTTTTCCACAAAAAGTGAAAATATGTTTTTTGCAAGTATTACAAGGTAATACAAAACAAAAATACGAGACGAGACAGAAAATTGCAAAACAGAAAGAAAAAATATACAAATACGGTAGTGTGTAACATATCATTATGGGACATCAAATGATCAAATAATAAACATGGAAGTTAATATATACCAATTTTGGATTGACAACAGAATTACAATTGATAATGGCACAGAAGGGTTCAAGAACAAGACGTTCAATCTTTGTATATCAATTATGAGCAAAGAGCTCAAACTCAATTTAAAAAAGAAAGTTTAGAATATGGGTCAACACTTCCACTCTGGAATTATTTAATATCGCGACCTGAGAAACCATCTAAATCTTAAGACAAGGTTGGTTTAATTACAGATTTAATCCTATCATAACGTCGCTATTTAGTGCCTCTCCCAATGAGCTCAACTGAAGGGGCAGTCCTGGAGTATTGGATGACCATGACTAATGATAGGCTTACTAAGTATTAACTACTATCCATGTCGTACAGCTCCCCCTCCCCCATTACCTGAGCCATTGTAATTATGGACAGGTATGGTGGGGCTCATGCGATGTGTACAATGTGCAACTTGATCTATTATGTTTTGTCTCCACTCCCCCCAAAGAAAATAATTATTTAAAAAAAATAAAATAAAATACAGTGAAATTAAACCAGCTCAGTGTGTAAACTGTCTATGATTTTATGACCTAAATTGCAAGATAAACACAAACCTAAAAATGTACATTTTTACTTTCCTTCTGAAGTAGGTAAACACAAATGTAAATATGTAAATTGTTTCTTTCCTTTTGAAGTAGAGAAATAAATGAATGCAGTTTTTCAACACCTAGGCCTGTTTTCCTGTATATTAAAACCTTCTGTCATTTCTTTTCGTCATTTAACTTTCAAGTAGACGTCGTATCAGAAGTTTTCTCTGAAATTATGGTCTAGTACTACCTATAATCTCTGTCACACATGAGAAATATAATCAGAAATGTGAAGCAGTTCATTTGCAAAATATTCAGCCCTATGAAGGGAAACTAAAGTCACAAGATTTCATCATGAGCATCAAAACATAACACAGAAAGTATGAAAAGGAATATAAGATATGTTAAAAGCCAAAAGGGCCTTAACCCCATGAAAAAACAGAGTTAATATCAGTTGATGATATTGTATGTTATTGGTCTGAAATAGTTTTAACCTCATTGGGAGAGATATTTGAGTCAGGGATTTCCTTGTATTTGTTAAATAAAATCATTTTTCTACCAACTTTTCTGTCACATCAATTATTGTTGGGTGTACTTTACAAGTACAGCCTTATGACCTTCAGTTACAAGGTACATGGGTGTGGTGTACTGAGCAATTCTCGTCTCGGCAACAATCTGTATCATACTGATCTATTGTTTTTCCACGTTCAGGAGGAAGAAAAAGAAGAGAGGAGTAGAACAGAATAATTATGGAGAGAAGAAGAGGTGCGATACAAATAAAAAGGAGATAAAGAGGGAAGAAGAGAGGAGAGGACATTAAAGGGAAGGAGATGAGAGGAAAGGGAGAATGAATGAAGTGAGGAAGATGAGAGAGAAATATGATAATAGTGGGGAAAGGAGAAGAAAAGGGAGGTAGAGGAAAGATCAAAGAGAGAGAGAGAGAGAGAAAGAGAAAGAAAGAGAAAGCAAACAAGACAATTTAGAGAAAAAGAGAGAGAGAGTGTGAAGAGAGAGAGAGAGAGAGAGAGAGAGAAGAGAGAGAGAGAGATTAGGAAAAGACGCTTGACTTGAGAGAGACAGAGGAGAGAAAAGAGAGAAGGAAAGAAAGAAAACAGAGATAGAAAGAAACTGATAAAGAGAGTGATGTCAACATAGCCTTAGTAATGATGATGTCTTTCTGCTGTACTTTAGCCTTCTAAGCAAATTAATGTTACATTTGCCAAACACCTAGATACAAAATACCCTCCAAATGCTACTCTTGCCTTTTACTTTCTGTTTTACTGAAAATAGATCATTGACACTGAATTTTGAATTATCAGCTTAATCCATATATCATCATAAAGGTGTGTCTCTTTGTTGACCACTTCAAGTTCAGACAGTGAACAAAGAATGACCTTCCTATATAGTCTGGATAATCTATCAAACACCTCAGAAACAATGCCAATGTGAAATGAAACTTAAAGAGGAATGATCTCATCACAGAAAATTGGCTCCATAGAAGCAGAAAAATCAGAGAAACACATTCGGCCCATTCCCTGCTAAAATGATAATTTCAGATCTATAGCATATGTGATAAAGTATTAAGAACAAAGAATTTATAAAATTAATTTAGATTCACAAACTCAGGTACTTATAAAATAGGGAACAATGAATACATGAATTTAAAAAAATCTATTTCTGTAATAAAAGTAGTTTAAGTTCATAATTTTAAAACCATTTTTCATGACTTATTTTTTAAAGGAACTTTTAAATGTCATCCAAAATTGTTGAAGTATGGTAGTCACATATAGATTTTTAACAAAATTTTTGATGATAAGATTTGTTTACCAATCAAAGAGTTTGTGTTACACCTGGATCAAATGTATTTACCTGTATTCATTTTACTTTACTCAGTTGGAGGGAGAAAAAAATGTAAATCATTAAAAAAACAAGTAAGAATTCCAACGGATAGTGATTCTGCGACAGATTTTCAAACCTTTTCTTGTGTAATTCATTGTAAATCAAATAACTATTCAAATTTTTGATAAACCAGGTTGTGTAATAGTATTAACACGCGTTTCTATGGGATGTCCACAAGCTTAGACTTATGAAGGTTTCGAGAAACTGGCCCCAGATATCCTGAGACTCCATAAATACAGATACCGGTACATGAATCTCTAGATGTCAAAGAGCTATTGATTGGCAAGTTGATGACAAAAGATGGCAGTATATACAATTTTTGTCAGTCAGTGGTATTTGAGATTACCGGTAGCTATCATGTACTGTCATAGCTGTTGTGTTGTTTTCTCCCCATTCTTTCTCTTTATTTTTTATGATTTCCCCTGTTTATCTTTCATTTCTTTATTATATATTTGCTGACTACATATACTTTTTGCTTTAAAAAAAAATCTAATCTAATAAGTCAACATGAAATATAAAATGCATGTTGTGTCCTTTCTCAATATTAGTTAAAGTAGATATTCATTGATTTTAAAAACTAACTTTATTTTCATTATTGCAAAGTTGAAACTTTGATTCGACAAGGTTATCAAAATTCAATGCTTGAAAACATTAGAAGTAATGATTATTATAAATTACAAAACGCTTAAATACAGCCCCGGCATAGCACCTGAAGAGCTCTCCGAACGCTGCTGAGATGTGTGGGATCACAGTATGGACATGATTTGCACAAGCAGACGATGTCCTATGACATCTCACACTTTTTCAGTGCCTGTGTCTTCATCTTCTCTTGAGTTCTTTCTCTTACTTCACTACCATCAGGCTAAATGTTTAATCTATTGCTTCACTCTAAACCCGCGCATGTTTTTATTTTGATATGAAATGCAGCGATACAAAAATAAAGGAATCTTTCGCTTGTAAACAAAATTAGACGCCATTGTATATTCAGCTGCACACACCGCAGTATGATCGGCGTTTCAAGAGGGAACAAATGCCGTCGTTAATATCATTCCGGGGGATTTTCAATTTGAAAGTCTGGTTTCTTTATTGGTCCATATAGTGACGTCATTAAAACCTTTTTATTTTTCTGGCGAATCTCTCGTATATCCCAGCTGCTATGGAGGTGGTTGTATTTGTATTTTTATAAATCACCCGATATGTAGTTGACCTAAAACGTGTACGATGACCATCTGTTAGCTTACCAGTTTCTAGTGATACATTAGTTGACATATTTGTTGTGATTTTCTTTGAATTTCACCTTTAAAGTGACAATGCAAAACAAAACCACTTGATATCAACTTTATTTGAGAAAAAAAGAAAGAGGGAGAAAATTGTTGGATGTAATTGATTTGTTGTTTTTGTTGTCGTTCAAAGTGAAGTATCTGTTCTAGGTTCTTTTCATATAATGTAGATTGTATTCCCTGACTAATGTCTATTAAAGTGAAAGATTTCTTTAATATTATTTTGTTTATTTGTATTTTAAGGCAGAATCACCATCTGTATCAAATTTGCCAATCATTGCATTATGAACTGATTAAAAAAAAAATGATATATCACTTTTACTTTTAGAACACCAAATGAAGGCTTTGGGTATATCTACACAAATGCTTCCAGTAGTATCCCTGTAATGGTATGTTTTAATTGAATGTATTAAAAAAGATGATGCATTATGAATGATTTTTTATTTGAACCAATTTCTGTAATAACTCTATACCGGTATATAAGAAACTCCAAGAGTGAAATAAGGCTCAACAATTTGACCTCCTGCTAATCAGGAGATAAGGCATTTTGACACTGGGGGTGTTCTGTAAGAGCGCCATCTCAAGGCTAGATAGTTATAGGTTCTAGGGTACTGTTATTGATTCATTTACAATACAGTGCATACATGAAGAATCTACGCAGTCACTGTCCAGTTATTAGTCTTCTATCACTTACACAATTTAACAAAAAAATTGTAGAAAAGTGAAAATAATCATTGAAGTCATTAATATTTGGACCTTATCATTTAAATTGTACCTATCCTAATCATGAAACATCTTTTAATCACATAAAGTGATATCTAAAAGAATTCAATAGTTTTTTCCAACACCGTTACAGATCTCTTGCTATAAATTTCATTTTTAGAGAGCAACAAATATATGCTTAAGGATATTTATGTTATGTATTTATATTTTGGCTATTCTCTCTGACATTATACTCATTAATATGGCTTTGATTTGATGTAGATTCTCTTCATGATAATCAATCATCTGACCTTGGTATAATTCAAATTGTGAAATGTTCTTAAAAAAACAAAAAAGAAGTATGAAACTGCATTTTACACCGTAAGAAGTAAGAACATTATGGTTTATCCTATAAGTTCTTTACAAAACAGATAGCTGAAAGGATATACAGGTATCACTGAAAATTATATCATTTATGCTTATGGTGCATTTGTTGCCCATCTATGACACTTTGAGAAAGTACAATATGAATATTTTACTTGATTACATATTTTGACAACATTTCACATTGAAATATGCACATACCTGCACTTTGTGAATATTTGTTATTATATTTTTTGAAAAAGTTGATTTTGTTCACAAAAGCACAATAACGTCACCTGCTCATATTCCTCATAATAGCTTTTGGATTTTTTTTTTTTTGAGGGGGTGGGGGGTGGATAAACCACAGAAACTCATGTGCGTCAATGAGGCTTGTTAGTTACAAAAGACTAAAAGTACATTAACATGTAGCTTGGTTATTTTTAGAGTAAGCTAACAAGATGTATGCTTGGCTGGTCTTACAAGACATTGGAATCATGTTTTCAAGAAATTAAACTAGTCTGGCATCGGTGAACATTTATTGTCTAGACCTTAGACATGGATGTACATGAATTACTTCCTTTACAAGTCGAATGGAAATATGCTCTGCTTTTATTTAACTTAACAGTTTTTGTGCGTTAGTCTAACATTAAAGATTTGTGGAAATCTAGTTTATGGATACTAAACAATCAGTGCACTTCAAATAAAATATTTGTGACCCTATCCTTACTTCAAATCTAGATGTGTTGCATGACATGGTAGATTATGAATAATTTATTAATGAAAGTGACAAGAATATACCGAAGCTAAATGAGATCGGTCAGGGATGGCAGAGCAGCTATGACTAAGCCCATTCTTCAACGGGGTATATGTTCCGCTTTTCTGCCCTTCGATTACTTCTCATTCTTGCTGAGATCCTACACAGTCAGAGTAGGTATTGATCCAATAAGCTTATTGATTAGCTGTTAGAGCCCAGGGAATGCTTTTACTGTGTGGGATGTTCTGCAGACCTGGTATCATGATGAGTGGATTGATGATGGGCCAGGGTTGTAAAGTAGAAGAGGTTATGTAATCAATGAGGTTAGCAATCTGCTGGTAGGTTTTGGTAAATGAATGGTGTTAAAAAAATGGGTAGGTCTAGTCTAGAGTAAGACAAGATAGCCTTGGGTCTTCTACCCAGGCTGGTGGACAATAGCGTTGCAAGCAGTGTAATACAAACAAAGTCATAAATGACACTACATTGTATTTTAATTTAACATTAGTTCAACTCTTTGATGGGGTGTCTAGTCTTTAAAGATTACAAAAATAAGAAGAAAAGAAAGAAAAGAATGACTAGGAGAAGAAGAAGAATAAGAAAAGAAAAAGGAGAAGTAATTTTAAAAGGTTACGAAACTGCCATGTTCTAATTACATATCAGTCATTAAAAGTTCTAACCTTAAGCAGGGCTCCCACTTAGACGAGTTGGAGCCTCGAGTTGTGGCGAGCTGGCGCAACCTTATGGCAAGCCGTTTTACCATTAAAACATATCTCTTGATTTCAAGAAATCAATTCTTGATATCAAGAAATCAATTCTTGATATCAAGAAATTATTTTTACGTTGTAAAGCAATGATAATTCTTGATATCAAGAATTTGATTTCGTAGTATCAAGAATTGAATTCTTGATATGAAGAAATATGTTTTAATGATAAAACGGCTTGCCATAAGCTCGCGCCAGCTCGCCACAACTTGAGGCTCCAACTCGGCTAAGTGGAAGCCCTGCTTTATGAACCAATATAATTAATACATTTTGTTACTGGTGGCTCATAAAGTTGATGATTAGAATGGCGAGGAAATAAAAAGGATGAAATTTTGTTCTTTACATGCATTTTTAATTTCTTAAGCCTGCCATGACATTCAATACTATGTGACCAAGACATTTGGCTTTGTCATTTATAAGTTCAGCTACTTTTATATGTATTTTTTGTAATGATTGTTGGAAAGAAAAGGTCTTAAATCATATGTGTATCATATTTTGACTTACTTTTCGGGACGGGTGCAAAGAGGCTTGCCTTGAATGTTCCTTTTTTTTTCTTCTGTTAGCCAGTTCTGAACATTTACATTCTTTGTATGTATGACTTTCTGACCTTATGATTTTCTCCCATAATATCAATATCAAGAATTCTCCCTGGATAGACAGTTAACTTGGAATGAAACAGACATGAACTGAATATTGAGAATGCAAATTGAAATTGAATTGCGGGTGCACTTTATATGCATGTGGATGCTAGCATTACTTAATCAACTATTTTCTGTCCAACTTGAAATGAGTACCGGGTATGTCATATCCACCCGATCCATATTCTATTAGCATAATTTAGCCCTCCATGAACCACTCTACTTGGCCAGTCAATAACTTTGATTTTTTACGCTCTCAAAAGCTTTTCACTAATACATTTTTTGTTTGTGGAATGTGTTATGTCATCAAAAGAATGATGGGGCTTTTGACGTCATTCACTCTCTCCTCCATTGTTTTAGCAATCGACTATCAACATTGCAATATGGCCTAGAATTTTGATGCACTAGAGTGGCCACCTGGGACAGATTTCCACTGGATGATTTTCTGGTTTTCAGTTCGTACAGTTGTCGGAATCATGGATTCAATCCATTCCAAAATGCTTTAAACATTAGTATTTTATTAGTTTTAACCCGTTTCAATTTATGGCGTACTGATCAGCAATGATTGCATATCGTGAAAAGATTTAAAATCATCTATCCAAAACTATAATGAGAAGCTGAATGGTTAAGGATTAAAGAGCATTCAAGAGGAATAAATGATATCATATCATTGTCACATGGCAGTTAACTCAGGAGTTAACTCTTTTGCCTGTTTAAATGTATCATGTAACCTACTCACATATCGGCTTAATCTTTATTTTGAGTTTTATCTGGGTATATTTACATGTAAATTCCACTATCTCATACAGAAGTACTTTGTGCAGCTGATATTTTTAAAAAGTACTATACCAGCATGGATTGGTTAAAGTCAATTCTGCTCGGTGAATAAGCCAAGTGTTTATACTGCTAATCTATACTACGTGTAGAGGTGTTGTGGTGTAGTGGATAAGTTACTGGACTATAGATCACACGTTACAGGGTTCAAATCCCTTTGCAAGACATCAGTCTTCATTTGCCACTCTCTACACAGGTGTTCATGGGTACCTGATAGCTTGCAAGTTAGGTAAATGGGCAGCTCGATCAGCTTTAAATGGGACTGTAAGGTCAAAATGCCAAGAGTGTCATAGCATGACAATATGAGAGCCAAATAAGAAAGTATTATAATAACCAAAAAAAACAAATACCATATAGCAAACCTAAAAATCAGTAACACATAAAAAATAACAATATATGGACAAAGCAGGGGAATGGGAGCTCCCTGGACAAATGTTACAAGCAACATATCTGTTTGGATATACATGGTCATTAACTTGTATCCTTTAATATAATGATTAATGCCCTTGTCGCTTCAGACCAAGCCTGATAATTACCTGATTTAAATCGGTTTCCAGATTTCTGATTTTTTTTCTCTGATTATTTTAAAATACTGATTCCCCCTTCCCCTCCCCCCCCCCCCCAGATTCTTTCCCCTTTTCCCCCAATTTTTCCAGATTTTTCCCAATTTTCTTTCTCAAAAGGGGGAATGTTGTTAGATGCCACCCCCCCCCCCCCCGAATCATTTTTTTTGGTACTCAAGGTTGAGGGGAAAAAAGACTGTGCTGTACCATTAGAGTTTTTTGGAATAAGGGTGTTGCTACCATAAAAAGATTCAGTCATAAAGTCTATTTTTGGTAGTAGCTAATCGGTTTAACCCTTTTGGAAAGTAGACCAATCCAAATTAGAGTACCGGTAAGGAACTTTGAATAAACATTGTAGAGTTGGATACCCAAAGGTACCGCCCACATCATGGCAGCTAATGAGTAAACGTGTGAAACTTTTCATGTCCCAAACATACTCCCACTCCCACAGAGTGTACTGCTTGTTCATGAAGGAATAAATGTATTTCACCTATGAAAACATATTCCTGATATCATATACTTCTTGCTCAGGTATTAAGAAATATATACTTGAGAGAAAAATCAGAAAACTGCTCTATTGTGGACATTATTCAAATGTGAATTTTGAAAGAGCTTCTCTCATCTTTTCGATCAAGCTTGGAACAATATGAACATTCCTTCACTTTCACAATGGTTCTACTAAGATTTTCTATATAAGATTTTAAATTTGATATTGTAATATTTCTTATTTTAATTTTTTTTTTTTTTTTTTTAGCTCTTAGACAGGTACCATAAAGTACAGTCAACATAGCTCGAATAAATATGAAAATCCCTTTTTATCATGGAGGCTCCTTAATGATTTTCAATATGAAATATAAGAAATAAAATTTTAAAAACGGAGGAAGTTGCTATTTTTATATGTCTTGATTTGATTTCATTGCTTTTATTTATCTTTCAGTGGCTTTCTCAAGAGCTATAATTTTTCATTTTTCTGTTACCTAAAAAATTGAGATATGATATTGGTGCAAATTATTTCATAATAAGCAATCATTTGAAATAGATTAATTGGATGCATTTCATGTTATTTTAAAGAAATAAATCTTATATAGTTGTAAATCTCTTTTAACTGGAGAGTAATATATGTTTTGGGAATAAACATCATTCAGTGAACTACCTGTATTCTGATTATCGTTATAAAGACATCATTACCCTTTCTCAAAGGGTTTTATACCTAATCCTACTGGATAGCCATTGAATGGTCTTTTCCCCTTAGGTCTCTTGCAGGCAGCAAAAGAGATTATGAGACCTTGCAATTGTAAGTTCAACTTAAAGTAGGGCAGTTTATATGAATGGACAACAGATTGATCTAATCGTAATCCATTCTACCATGCAGTTTACAATGAGTCTATGACTCTAGGTCATGGAACACAATTCTCTAAGAATAAACAAGGTTTTGAATTCAGGAACCTCCTCTTTAATAGTCAAAGTAAGAATTATGTAGCGGTAATCTATCATCTATTTTTTGCTTATTATGTATTTTTCTGTGTTATCGGTTTTGAGCCAGAAGAGTTTTTAACCTTTAAAGCTTTATGAGATCATGTGCTTTGAAGTCTCAACAGAAAATATATTTTTAAAATCATTTTAACTTCATTTAGTATGATGGATATATGTGACTTTAGAATGTCATACCCCATTCAAATCAGTATGAATACATTCTAAAAAACAAAATTTAGCTTTTTAAAGAGATGAGCACTTTTAAAGAATTTTATACATTAAATCAAAGATGAACCTGGGTAGGAATACACGTAGCTGTGCACCAGTTTTAAATGAATTTATTTTTGCTGTTTTGTGTGGTCCGGTTAATAAAGTTTGAGGACCAACTTTATTGTCACCTATATGGACCGATATTTATAAAACCTTACTAAACTAGTTGACAAATAATTACATTGGCTACAGTACATTAGTTAACAACAGTACTAGACTTGGTAATGTTTCATGAAATGAGCTCTGAAAGATATGATTTCGACTTAAACCCTGGTTCGGCTCATACGTGTACCGGTATATATACCAGCAAATGTACTACTTTCATCTCTCAAACCTATTATACAGTAGTCTAAATCAATATTATACTGTAGATCATCATAGCATACTTTAGGTGTGTGGGTCAAACTCAAAGCAGATGACGCTAGCTTTATGGAGATTAATATCATTTGTTTATTGGCCTTCCCTCCTGGGGCAAGGTATCATCTTTTAAAATGTGAAGTAACCTTCTTTACTTCTTTCAAAGAATATAATTTATAAGAAATTAATACCACCCCAAATCCAATGTAAAGTAGAAGTTTATCAAAAGCCCCCCCCCCCCCATATATTTTTCTACATTTAAAGTGTGAAATAAAGATAACATTTTCACCCCTACCCACCCTGAAGTGAAATTGCACTTGAAGCCCCACTTTTTACCCCTCTCCATCCATCTAAAAATAAAGAAAATGATAAGAACTTTCAGAGGATAAAAACAATATTTGACATCACCCAAACCCATTCTAAAGCAGACTTCTTCTCTCCCCATTCGTCCCTGTATGCATTCCATGCATGGAATAGAGACAAAGATCTCCATAACCCATCCTGAAATCATAATTCATGTGAAAACACCCTCCTCATCCATATATATCCTTTCAAAGCATTAAATTCAAAATAAATGAATATTTCTCTTATCCAGCCTAAAGTAGAAGCTCTCTTGAAGACCCCTCACACATCAATTTAGGCTTGCAGATTCTTAGCATGAAATAAGACTACATAACATCCAAACTCACCCTGCACAAATACAAGTTCTCTTGAAGACCTTCCCTCCCCCACCCGGTCTATTTATGTTTTCAGATTCTTAGCATGAAATATTGTATTGTATTGTATTATTTATTCGGCACTTTCAAGAAATATAACAATACAAAATTATAATCGTGGTAATTACAAAATAAGAATGACAAAAACTATGCAGAAAATATTTTTTGTGTGCAATATTCTGAGTGCAAAAGTTGGCGGCCAGGGAAAAAGAGAGTAAACTTAATCACTGTAACTGTCAAGGTCCCTCCGCCCAAATAAGACTACATATCAACCAAACTCACCCTGAACAAATAGAACTTTACTTTGAAGACCACTCCCCCCCCCCCCCTCTCCCAGTCCATTTATGATGTCTCCAAAAACATCTCAACCCACCCTGAAAAAATTCACTTGACACTCTCCTTTCCATTCACTAGTGCTTTTAGAATGAATCACGAATAGATGAGACCCCAACCTAGCCTGAAGCAAGAAAAACTACCCCAAGACACCCCTCCCCTACCACCCATCCATCTATTTCATTGGTCTGC
Organism: Strongylocentrotus droebachiensis; assembly: GCA_035222895.1. NCBI lineage: Eukaryota > Metazoa > Echinodermata > Echinoidea > Camarodonta > Strongylocentrotidae > Strongylocentrotus > Strongylocentrotus droebachiensis. The sequence continues at coordinate 199,273 of JAVYIG010002834.1, read as the reverse complement.
GTGTCTAATCTTGACGGTTGACAGCAAGTCGATTTAAAGTCTCGTCTCTCGCCATGGTCATTTCATTTCCAATCAGCAGACATCCTGACAGCGAGTATCAGAGGTAGATCCAGTAGGGTGGCTTCTTAAAGGGATGGTTGAGTATCAGAGGTAGATCCAGTAGGGTGGCTTCTTAAAGGGATGGTTGAGTATCAGAGGTAGATCCAGTAGGGTGGCTTCTTAAAGGGATGGTTGAGTATCAGAGGTAGATCCAGTAGGGTGGCTTCTTAAAGGGATGGTTGAGTATCAGAGGTAGATCCAGTAGGGTGGCTTCTTAAAGGGATGGTTGAGTATCAGAGGTAGATCCAGTAGGGTGGCTTCTTAAAGGGATGGTTGAGTATCAGAGGTAGATCCAGTAGGGTGGCTTCTTAAAGGGATGGTTGAGTATCAGAGGTAGATCCAGTACGGTGGCTTCTTAAAGGGATGGTTGAGTATCAGAGGTAGTAGATCCAGTAGGGTGGCTTCTTAAAGGGATGGTCGAGTATCAGAGGTAGATCCAGTAGGGTGGCTTCTTAAAGGGATGGTTGAGTATCAGAGGTAGATCCAGTAGGGTGGCTTCTTAAAGGGATGGTTGAGTATTAGAGGTAGATCCAGTACGGTGGCTTCTTAAAGGGATGGTCGAGTATCAGAGGTAGATCCAGTAGGGTGGCTTCTTAAAGGGATGGTTGAGTATCAGAGGTAGATCCAGTAGGGTGGCTTCTTAAAGGGATGGTCGAGTATCAGAGGTAGATCCAGTAGGGTGGCTTCTTAAAGGGATGGTTGAGTATCAGAGGTAGATCCAGTAGGGTGGCAGCCTTCTTAAAGGGATGGTCGAGTATCAGAGGTAGATCCAGTAGGGTGGCTTCTTAAAGGGATGGTTGAGTATCAGAGGTAGATCCAGTAGGGTGGCTTCTTAAAGGGATGGTTGAGTATCAGAGGTAGTAGATCCAGTAGGGTGGCTTCTTAAAGGGATGGTTGAGTATCAGAGGTAGATCCAGTACGGTGGCTTCTTAAAGGGATGGTTGAGTATCAGAGGTAGTAGATCCAGTAGGGTGGCTTCTTAAAGGGGTGGTTGAGTATCAGAGGTAGATCCAGTAGGGTGGCTTCTTAAAGGGATGGTTGAGTATCAGAGGTAGATCCAGTAGGGTGGCTTCTTAAAGGGATGGTTGAGTATCAGAGGTAGATCCAGTAGGGTGGCTTCTTAAAGGGATGGTCGAGTATCAGAGGTAGATCCAGTAGGGTGGCAGCCTTCTTAAAGGGATGGTCGAGTATCAGAGGTAGATCCAGTAGGGTGGCAGCCTTCTTAAAGGGATGGTCGAGTATCAGAGGTAGATCCAGTAGGGTGGCTTCTTAAAGGGATGGTTGAGTATCAGAGGTAGTAGATCCAGTAGGGTGGCTTCTTAAAGGGATGGTTGAGTATCAGAGGTAGATCCAGTAGGGTGGCTTCTTAAAGGGATGGTCGAGTATCAGAGGTAGATCCAGTAGGGTGGCTTCTTAAAGGGATGGTTGAGTATCAGAGGTAGATCCAGTAGGGTGGCTTCTTAAAGGGATGGTTGAGTATCAGAGGTAGATCCAGTAGGGTGGCTTGTTAAAGGGATGGTCGAGTATCAGAGGTAGATCCAGTAGGGTGGCTTCTTAAAGGGATGGTTGAGTATCAGAGGTAGTAGATCCAGTAGGGTGGCTTCTTAAAGGGATGGTTGAGTATCAGAGGTAGTAGATCCAGTAGGGTGGCTTCTTAAAGGGATGGTCGAGTATCAGAGGTAGATCCAGTAGGGTGGCTTCTTAAAGGGATGGTTGAGTATCAGAGGTAGATCCAGTACGGTGGCTTCTTAAAGGGATGGTTGAGTATCAGAGGTAGTAGATCCAGTAGGGTGGCTTCTTAAAGGGATGGTTGAGTATCAGAGGTAGATCCAGTAGGGTGGCTTCTTAAAGGGATGGTCGAGTATCAGAGGTAGATCCAGTAGGGTGGCTTCTTAAAGGGATGGTTGAGTATCAGAGGTAGATCCAGTAGGGTGGCTTCTTAAAGGGGTGGTTGAGTATCAGAGGTAGATCCAGTAGGGTGGCTTCTTAAAGGGATGGTTGAGTATCAGAGGTAGATCCAGTAGGGTGGCTTCTTAAAGGGATGGTCGAGTATCAGAGGTAGATCCAGTAGGGTGGCTTCTTAAAGGGATGGTTGAGTATCAGAGGTAGATCCAGTAGGGTGGCTTCTTAAAGGGATGGTCGAGTATCAGAGGTAGATCCAGTAGGGTGGCTTCTTAAAGGGATGATTGACTTCAGTTAAAGGTGGAAAGTATAATTTATGAGCTTTCTCACTCTTTTATTTTCAGTTAGAAAGAATGTCATTGTAGAAATATCCCCTGAATAGGACTGCTCTTCAAATGGTTCAAAAAGAAAAGTGGACCAAAGTATTATGCCGCATGTGTGTGTAGTCCCATGTACCCATTTCTGGGTGCAGTGTGTATGATATTCAGGAAGATGGAGTAAATTGGTAAAGTTCTTCATGTAGTACAGATGAATTAATGTGTAATGTGAGGTTTGGGAGTTATCAGATTGACCCAAAATTTTACGTAATAGATCCGTTGAGGCGTCTTAAAGAAAGGGGCTATATCAAGACGAGAATAGGCATTAAAGTGAATATTAAATCAAAAGAAGACATGTATTATTTAAATCCAATGAAAAATAATTCAAATTTGTGAATGTAGTATACATGTACATACATACAATACATCCAGTTATTACTGCTTGCTTGGAGCTGCTATAGACTGAACTAAAATAGGAGTGAAATAATATTGCAAATACATAGGCATTGGTAGACCATTTGAATGGGGAGGGGATACTTGATCAAGTTTGTCGACAAGGTAGCTGAATTTTTACCCAACAAGCAAAACAAGAAAGAAAGAGATAATGAGAAACTCCCAAATCAAAGGGGGGGGGGGGGCCTGCATCTGGGAGCTGATGTAAATGCTCCATTTTTTGAAAGGAAATCCTTCACTACAAAGGGTAATAAACATGTAGTAAATAATATTTTTAGTTCTATTTTTACTTTTTTGGGGACAAAGTTTAATTTTTAAGGTGCCTTTTGCCTTAAGAATTACTGCTAAGAGGAGGATGCATAATTACTTCATGTGCACCTATAGTATGCCAAATTTGGATTTGCAGGGGGGGGGGGCATGCCCCCTGAATCTGATAGTCTCTAACCGTAGACTAGCACCCTCCCTGCAAGATGCAACAATGATTTCAAGATTTCATTGAACGCCAGTCTATTATCTTAGTTAGATGTGAAGCGCAGTGGAGCATTCCCTGCCTGCACACTGACTGAATGTCAATGTTGTGTGTGTGTGTGTGAGAGGGTGTGTATGGGTGTGTACTCAATAGTAGGTGTGTGTTTATACTATGAATCACTCTCTTGCCACTTAAACCACCATCATTTACATACATGTACATGATTCTAGGCAAGCGCAAAATCACCTGACTTTTTCAGTGAGCAGTAAGGATCACATCCCAAAGAGGAAATGAAAACCGTTCACATCGGACACTTGCAAATAAAAAGAGATTCAGCATGTGGATATATTGCGTAACAGTTGGCTCGTCCTATGAGCGAGGCTGAAGTAACTGGGTTTGTGTGATGGGGTAAGGCTTGGCCCTGCTAATTGGACTAATAGATGTTGGCACCATCAGCCTTGGCTCAGGGTTTGTTTCCATGCCCATCATTGATTGGATGGATGTAGCAGGATGGAGCTGGAATGCTCTTGTCCTTCAATTTATATATAACACCTTGGAAACATTCATCTCTGATATGCTTACCAATCATTTACTATCTTAGTCTGGATATAAATTTGGCTTGTGCTGTGGTTAGCCCCTGTGTATGATTTCACTTGTTTAAGTGAAAGAAAGTATTAATCAAATTTCACATTTATGGAATGTAAAGACACAAGAGTAATCTAATACAACTCAAAGAAACCTGTTGGAAGATTTGAGGCAGTCAGTACAGTAAAATTTTGTTCCTGCCATTTTGACCTTTTTTGTATTTTACTCTTATGACAGCAAAACAAGGCCAGAGCTATTCTTATTTTCTCTTCACAAACGTTTATACACATTATGTACTCCCACCAGTATATATAATTATGTTACAACACATTTGTGCAGTAAAAATGTATTGTCTTTCAAACTCTATATAATTTTATGCACTTATCATTGAGTTATGTCATCAAACATGTACTGGTACTTTTTCCACTGCATTTTATGTAACATCCAGACTAATATTTTCATTGCAATGAACCATTTAATTTTAAATTCCACTATGTCAATATAAAATACTTTATGAATTGAATTAATTAAAATTAAACAAATAAATTACCACCCAGACAAATTATACCAACCATATCAATCAGACTTAGGCCATTCATGGTTTGTCCTATATAGAATTTGTGTAAAATGATTTTTTTTGTAATTGGCTGTACTTAATCCCAGGATTTTGAATACCGGTAGACATCGACCGCCCAATTTCTACCCCCCTCCCTTATCTCCATAACCGGGGATTACTGTCATCAATGCCTTATTACAAACATGTGCAGCGGGATGTAGGTCAATGAATCCTTCCTTTCTCAGGATATGTACCAGAGATTAGATATACATTTCATGTACAGCTTTTTGATGCATAAAGAAAGCAAGATTTAAAATGGGGCATTGAAATTCAATGGAATATTGTCTAGAAATTTGTAATCTTTCCAAAAAATCATTTGGAATCTATGTACCAGTAGGTATGTGTCTGGATGTCTGGTGATTGTTCAATTATTTCATTTCTATACTATACATAACAACTATGCACTCTTTAAATATGTAACAAAAATACATTGAAAATGAAATTGCTTAAACTGGATTAGAGATGTCCGTAACAACATCAATACAATAGATATGCATTAAAGTATGTGATTCTCCTGGGTGTTATGTTAATGTCAACTCCAAACATTTGATGCTCTTTTGCTTAAAAGTATTTCCGTCTAATCGAGGCTCAAGTTAATTTCTGTTATGAAAACATAATAATATAGAAACTATACCAGTAACACATGCAATATACTTAGGCCTACATTTGCACAGTTAAACTAAGAATAGGGATAGCAAGAAAGGATGGCTTTAAACAAACGGTTGCGCCCCTTCATAATTGTACATGTTAAGAAATTATATTCAAAACCCAAAGCAACATAAAGTCATTAGTTACTGCCATATTTCAATTTCTGATGTGGTTGTGTATGTCAAATTCTATGTTGCATAAAAGCTGTTATTATAATTTCATTTTTTCTCAAATTGACTAACTTCTGATGCTAAAATAAAAAAATGAGTAGTTTAAAGTGCTCTCCCAAGACAGGCGATCAACTTATGCATTTTAATGCGACTATTTTTAGGTTTAATACAGCTTCACAACCTCCCTGTTTTCCATCAATCTTTTCTTTGTTCTGTATTTTTAATACAGTATACCACTTTTTCATCTCCAAATAAGATGTAGGTCTGTGATACATCATATATATATATATATAGGCATCAAATCAACCTAATCAAGTTGTAGATATTTAATTTCTAGATTTATTTTTATTTTTAGATGATCTATTTGTAGATTTACATTTGTAGTATTGAATTTATTAATCAGCATGCTGTAAAAAAAAAATTGTGTTTTGGCATGCAGTACGCATACTGAACCATTTCATGTTGAGGCCATACATGTGCATAATATGTATGAGGACTGTGTTTTAGAAAACAGGACATGTCTCTCATAATGTCTTTTCATCTTGAGCCTGATTTACATATTGATAGCCTGCAGGGGAATAAAGGTGTACTTCATCTTCTCCCAAAAGAACAAGAGAAATCCTGAAGACGGAACATGATTGTAGATGGAAAAGCCCTCTTAGCATGACGCTTTCATCCATTATAGTCACTTACCGGGGCCCTCTACTCTCCCCTTGTCATAAATTTGCATTTAGGATTAGAAAAAGAAGGCGCGTTTAGTTTTTTCTTGAGTTTATCTGGATGGCACAGGTGACATAAGTTCATTGCCTTGTATATTTGCTGCAGTCCACTATGGTGAATCTTACATATATGAACTCCTAAGGCACCGGAATTTAAATTGTAATTAAGCATTTATCATGCACTCAGAATTTTTGTTTTCACTGGTAAAAGTTTACAAATCAATTTACTTGGATAGGCTACGAGAAATCAGTTTTGTATGGCGAGGATCCTGATAGAGGGAAAGAGTAGAAGAGGACCAAAGGTAGGCAGAGGGAGTGCATAGAGCAGTGAAGAACAGATAGAAAGAGAGACTCAGAGAGTGAACCAGGAGTTACAGGAAGTATACAATATAAGCTGCGTATACTGACATAAAGAGGGTAAATTAATATTTCAAGTTCAATTAATAGACAAAGTTAACATCAGACCGTAAATGAATATAAACAAAAGAACAAAAGAAAAAGAAGAAGACTCCAATGTCATGTAGTAAACAATGAGTGTGTGAATTGTCAAAGGTTCTGAAGTGAGAGGAAACCAACGGTAAAAGGAAAGTTTAAAAAAAGGCGTGGTGACAGCATGGTCACTTAGTGTACAATACATGACGTCTGCAAGACTTTCCATATTGTACAGATGAATTTAATTTGGCCCAAACGATTGCCTAGTATGCGCTCATGCTATTAACTACTAAAGTATACTGCAACTCTTCATGATGTTGGTAATATATGGGACAACATGACTTGAACTTTCTTTTTTGCATCAACATTATCCATGCTCATTTTGTGATTTGTATGAGAACACCATGATACATGATATGTATATTAAAGATGGATGCATTTTCCCTTCATGATGTATCCCCTTCATGATATATCCCCTTTTTTATGGGACATTGAACTAAGAGGTCAATGCTTTGGAGCTTTTCATACTAACCTTTGAAGTTTTAAGAAGATTATTAAGCTTCACCGCCAACCATAGACCCCTGGACATGGGATTACATCATATTTGAGGATTAACTCCTAGGTAGGGATTAGGACAATTCCTCTAATACATCTGAGGTTTCCTGCAATTCTCTCTGATATAGGTAATAATCCCAGGATAAGATTTTAGTGTAGTATTGTGTCCAATGGGGGAACACCTAGAAGTTGGCCCGATGTTAAGCCACATATTTTGTGTAGGTGTGATCTGAAGGTTTCAGATAAATCATTTATTTCATATTTTAGGAAACAATGTCCTGCATAAATTATTCAGCGTATATCTCTAAATGCTTCAGTTTGTATTTGTTAAATTCAGGGACTGAAATCACGTTTTGGCAAAGGAAAACTTTGACCAGAGACTTATAACTTCCTGTGGGGAACTTGACTTTGGACAAAAGCCCAAACCTAGCATCTTGTTAACATTTTAGTAAAATACACAATACGGACCCTTCTGCCTAAGAAACAAATAGGACTATCTGATTTGATCATTGTCCTGTATCCAATTTTATAAAATTGAATATCATAAATCTGTATGATTTTGGTTATTTTTGTTTATGCCTTCTCTCTACAAGCATACTCATAGACCTGCATTCTGCATGCCGAAAGGTTCAAACTTATGATTTGACACTAAGCTGCCTAGCTGAGACAAGGTGATAATTTGATTACAAATATGACAGAAACATTTCTAGTGGGAGTGCTACTCGATGTGAGCCGATCCCTCTCTCTAATCATATACTCCAGCCAAGCTTTGTTTATAGGCAATCCATCAAACTATTATCAGACAGACAGGGTCTTCCATGAGAACTTCAAGGAAAGAACCACTTGAGTAGGGGGGGGGGGGGGGGGTATGACAAAGATACAACGATGGTGAAGGATATGGCCCTGGACCCTGGGGATTATGAAATTGACAAATTATGTACAAGAAGAGTAGTAGGCCTAAATGTAGCATGGCTAGGGGGCGCACGGGGAATGCACTCTGAAATGCCACCCCCCCCCCCTCCCCTCAGAAAAAAAGTAGAGGGTAAAGAGAATGTGCCCAAAATATGCTATGACCTCTCCCACCCTGTCCTCCCAAAAAGACTATGTTAGTTTGCATTTCATCCACTAAGTAATAGCCAACCCCCTTCCAATGTCTTTACCCCTTAAAAACAACTACCGGTACCCCTATTATTTTACCCATCACTAAAGTCATACAGTATTCAGAACATAAATAAAAACATGAAGAAAATAAATTTAACTTTAAAAAAAGCCTTTTAAAAAGAAATAGAGGATTGCAGGATTAAACAATTTTCAACACTTACCTGGATGCTGATGTGTTTTTCTTCTCATCCATTGCATTTATGTGGGAAATACAATGCAACATGAAGCAGAGGCTAATGGTAGACGGATAGTACAACATAAAAACCTAAAGACGTCCTGTCATTCAGATAACCACTAGACAGCATAGCCATTTCAGATTGTGATGCTTATATATACTTATCTCTGCAACATTAAAATGCCTACACACTCAAGATACTGAGTTAGCCATTGTTTACTGTATGTATAAATCATATGATATCGTCTGCTTCAGTAGAATCGTAGAAGTGTCAAACTGTAAAGCAGGAGAAGAGGAAAACAAAAATTTGAGATGGAGAAAAAATGAGGAGGAGGGGAAGAGGAAGGGGAGGAATGGAGTATGGAGGAGGAGAGAAGAATAATGAGGGGAAAAGAAGAAGAAAAAAAAAGAAATGAGAGAAGAAGGAAGATAATGATGAGGAGGACAAGAAGAGGAAGAGGAAAAAGAAGGAAAAAGAGGTATAAGAAGAAAAAGATGGTGATGAAAAAAAAGAGGAAAATTGAGGAGGATGAGGAGGATGATGATGATGAGACAAATCTGCATCTACTCCCTTTGAAGCTAATAAAACCGCATTTACATCATACTGCATACAACTGCATGATACAAAACTAGCAAGAATGCATGGTAATGCATTACCATGACCAATTTACAAGAAAACTCCACATTCCTACTGATGATACATGGTTAGAGATCATGTGACCATGTCTGAACCCTAGCAGTCTCATCCATCGATCACATGACTGCCAGTGTTCAGACACACAGCCTCATCATCATCAACGATCAAGTGCATACAGGCTTGCTACAAGAGTGCAAGATGATATTGTAAACATTAGTCTCTTTAAACATTTGTAAACAATGTTGGCAGTACTAGTCTATCACTCTATCTCCCATGAAAGGTCATTCACCAGGAGAGCCTATGACACACACCTAATGCCAGAAAGTTTGATTCATTCTATGAATCTAAAAAGAATATTGATCCATTTGACATTGATCTTTATGGCATTAGATGCATGCCACATGGGTCATCTTTGATGGAAGGAGATTTCCTTTGCTACATGTATGTCCTACATGTAGCTCTAGAATCATTTGGGCAGGACAGATAAGGCTTCAAGCAGTGCTTTTTTAGTACATATATGCTTAAATGCATCATTTAACAACGTTAAATCTGAGATGCATGGCCCTACATATGTTATCAATGTCTGAGATATGGTGTAATAATGAAACCCTAAAACAAAATTGAGCTTCAAAATGATCATGAAGTGCCTCAAAAAAGTAAAAAAACTTTGAGTGACCGGTTTTACCATACTCATTTTCTCCAATAGACTGTAGTGTTATCTAAATCGTTAGGAAAACGCAAAATGAAATTTTGATTTTCAATCATAAATATCTTGATAATCAGACAAGCGATCGGCTTGTAAAAGTCATGGGGTTCCTGACTGACCTAAAGGTTTATAATCATCATTGCAGCATGAGCTTAATCCAGGATTTTGATTCAGAAACTGAGACAAAGTTACCTGATCCCTTTAATGCAGTGATGGTCATACTGAAATAGCCTCCTTATGGAAAGCCTTTAATTCCTACATCATAGGAATAATATTTTGTTGAAACTTTGAAAGGAGAATCATTACCCATATATATTTTCCTGACATTCCAGCAGACCAACTGCCCATGGGATGGACAAGCAACAGTGCTGAAAGTATCGGTTTGATGAACCCTCAGAAAAGTTGTTATAACGTCCATTAGACTAACATGTCGGTCTCATAGGCCATCGGTCTCTTCGGCTCACAGTCTGTAAGGATGTAGCCGTGTCTTTCGCAATAATAATTCCTAATTTTGTAAAATTTCATCCTGGTTGGTTTAATGCTGGATGGGCATGATTGGTTGCTTTTCTTCATGTGGATTTTAATTTGACCCCTAGTTACCTTTGCTTCATTCATACCGAGACAACTTATTGATTAACAATTCATGAATAAGCTATTTAATCCTACTCATCAACGGTGCATTGTCTAACAATACTAAACTGTCTGGAACTAACCTGTTTGCCAAAACTGATCATATTGTTTAGGGTTCAGTTCATTGTCAATTTCATTCAGTATTAAAATTATTAATATCATAATTATTCAGAGCACTTGGAATGTAAAAATGTGGGAAGTAATTAATAATCATATATTGATAAGTTCAAAATTAATTAATTTAAATGTTATCAGAATGATTGCTCAGTTATATTACCTTTGAGTGATTTTGTTTTAATATATTACTTCAACACTATTAGTGTAAAAACTCTTGAAAGAAGGACTTTTTAAACGCCCTCCCCAAGAATTTTTCACTAGTTCTTATGAAAAAACCCTTGATAATATGGTAATAATGGGTTTAATGCTCTTCTATCTCTCAACAGGCTGTTAATCTGTTTTATATCTAGTTGAACAGACATAGATAGGTACCCAAATATATATCAAGGATGATAATTGTTACTTGGAATCTGTGTATTCTTTCTTTGAAATTCATATCTGCGATTGTCCTCCCCAGATTAAGTCATGATTTGTTTCTTCATACAATTATAAATCATATTATCTAGTGTAGAATCACATGATATTTATGATGACATGTAGGTAGCCATTTTCTTGGATCTTTTTCCAAGAATCAATTATGTGATTACAAGGGAAGTTTGGCTTGTAGTGTTTTTTTAAATCCTGTTTTGTATAAACTTAGTAATGACTATTTATCTATTGCATGTGTTTAAGTGTGTCTGCATGTTTGGTGTGTTTAGGTTGGATGTGAAGCTAGAAAGAAATAAAATATATCATTTTTGAATTTAACGATTCTTCAATTATTATTCTAATGTTATTTTATAGTTACTTTTATCATTTGAGATACACATTAAAGCCGGGGAATTCAAGTTTTATGACATTTATGTATTGATTTGTAGTACCAGCTGTTTCTGTACTTTAAACAAACTGTAAATGCATGCTTCAATGTGTGAAAATAATTTTAATCCTGCAAATGGCCTCTTTTTATTACATTTTAAGCAACAGAAAATTGGATAAGGTTCTGGAAAATCAGAATGACTTTAATAAAGAATAATAAAAGAAGAAAAAGAAGAAAAAGAAGAAAAAGAAGAAAATGAAGGAGAAGAAGGGGAAGAAGATAATTGGATAGGATAAGGTTCATGAAATAAAAATGAAATAAAGAGAAACTAAGATCGGGGAGGAGAAGAAAGAGATGAAGAAGGAGAAGAGTAGGCGGCACCGCCATCAAGAGCTCAGAGCCTGATATAGCATACCCTCTCTTACCCTCTCCACCCTCTCTCTCTCTCTCTCTCTCTCCACCCTCTCTTACTCTCTCCACCCTCTCTCTCTCTCTCTCTCCCATTTCCCTCCCTCTCTCTTCTCACCCTCTCTTTCTCTCTCTCCCCTTTCTTACTCTCTCCACCCTCTCTCCTTCCCCCCTCTCTCTCTATCCCTCCCACCAATAAACCATTTCCTTTATTGCTGGCGAGATGAACAATTGTGAACTCAATATTCAACACGGATCAATGGTGTTTGCTAGACATGGGTAGAGAGAGCTATTAAATTAATACACTCGGTTTGTCTGTACATTTGTCAACATGTCGTTGCCCTTTTTTTATCCTTTCGCTTTCTTCTCCTCTTACTGTCTTACATGTAGTTTGAGGTTTTGTTTGGGCCATGTAAAGGTGTCGTGGTTGAGTGGATACGTCAGTGGACTGTCGATCACAAGGTCCGCGGTTCGAGTCCCGTCGCGGCACTAAAGTCCTTTGGCAAGACATTGATCTACATTTGCCACACTCAACCCAGGTGATGTAAATGGGTACCTGGCAGGAATTAAATCCTTGACATGCTGGAGCGCTGTAATGCCTGCTAGGCTAAAGCCGGGGTAATAAGTAATGCGCCTCGGAATAGAATTTCTAGATAGACGGCGCTATAAAAATGCCTATTATTTTGTATATTTTGTATATTTTCACTTATATGGGGAAATGCAGATGTAAACAGTACAGCAGGTACTAAGATTTAGCCTACATACATGTGAATGTTGTGTCCAAATGTTTGTCATTCATATGTACAATGCATATAATGGTGTTTCTTTTTTTATGTCATTAAGTTTTTTGTCATCTAAAGTATTGTAATTTGTAAAAATCCCCTTTTGTTTTTGAACAGGTAGAGAATCACGACCATGTCAACTTTGATAGCAGTAGTCGGCAGGAATGGAGAGGAGAGGAGGAGATGGCGCAGGAGGCTAGTATACTCAGGAAACTCTTTCCATTACACTTCACCTCTGACATTGACCTTTGACATATGACCTCCATTGTTTGTAATGTTATCTGAATCAGGGAGGTGCCAGGGTTACATATTTTATACAGACTTAGAACAAAGCAAGTTTTGTTTTGACTATTTTTGTTGATCTATTAATCCTCAACATAATGGTTAGATACATTTGAGGCAGTGCATTGTCCAAATGTCCACAAATTACTTTTATGAAGAGACGTACAATTTTGCTCATAATGTAAGCCTACAACTGTAATTTTGTATGATTAGATATGAGGCTCATAATTACTCATTAAATAAAAGGTGCAATATATATGTACATATAAATCTATCATATTTTGATGATGATAAATATTGCACATGTATATTTTTATAATCATCAATTGCATGTATTAGAAATGTATGAAGAGATAAATTTCCCATGTAAATAGTAGAGGAATCATAGTTTTTCAGTGCTTGTGATGGATACCACATTAAAACAGTGAAATACATTTATCTAATGGTAGTCGGAAGGGTGTTATCTTACATCATACAACTCTCAAATGACGATAGGCCATATAATGCCAACTCCTACCACTATTCATGTCTTCAGTGCCTCGTTTTCCTGGTATAACTACAACAAGCATACATTTATTTTTAAAACTTTGACGGGGTGGGGGGTATTTAATGTACAGTTCTGTCATTGTATCAAAATAAGAAAAAAAGGTGCTTTTAAAATGTACTTTAATGTTTGCATCAGGAATTTGACAAGAGTGATGTAAAGCCAATCAGCGATGAAAAAGAAACTTAAGTTTAAGGAAGCCATACAATTGAGCAAATACAATTTGATGACGTTTGGTGATTACTTCCTGTGTGAAGTTTCAAACGTAAGTAAGATTATTTTAGAACTTTGTCTCATCAAAATAACCATCATTGTGTAACTGCCAATCAAGAATAGTTTGTGGTCTGCAAATACCAGCTTTATTCTCTCCTTGTTTTTCTTTGTGTTGCACTTTTAGATTCTGATGTATTTTTTTGCTTCCACTCACCGCAGAGTGCTGGTATAAACATGGACATGTAGATGTTTATATCAACATCATAAGGTTACTTGTACTAAATGCTTACAATGTGGTATTGATATGAATTCAAAAGTGTTATTTTATCTGTATAATAAGCTGCCTTTTGAATTCTGTTTATGTTTTTCTTGTTTGTATCCCTATTTTGGGATAAAATCATGAACACATGAATGGTATGAAATGATACCATTCATGTGTGAATGGTAGAATGTCTTACAAATATTGAAACTACTGTGATAATACACCATACCTGAAATCAGTGCTTATACTCTGGTTTAATCGCAGGGTAGGTAGGATTCCGATCCAGTTTTGTCAAAACGTAAATATATATGTTCTTCCTTTCCTCTTATGTTTTGTGTTAGAGAGATAAGGGAAGATATCATCTTCAGAGCCAGAAGGGTCTTAACTCTCAATCAATTTACTTCAATCAATTCAAATTTATTGGTCATGCACAAATTATAATCGGCATTACAAATAATTCTCTGGCCGTTTCTGTAAAAACACAAAATGTCAGATAAGCATATATTAACATAAAGGCCCAAATAAATATAAAACATTACACAAATATATGTAAGACATATATATGAATTATATAAGTAAATAAAATTCTTGGTAACTCTGTGTTAAACTATAGGACTTAACAACCTTTTGGCTCCAAACAGATGATGTATGATCTACATTAGATGTGAAGTGATTTTATTGTATCATTCAGGTTTTGTCAAGTATATGCACTTATATTTGTAACATACCATTCAATAATGGATTTTGTTACTACTCATGGCTTTTCAGATAGGGCGCGGTAAACTGCCGCAAAAGAGCCGCAAAAAAACTGCTGTCATGTTTTGCTGCGTCATATATTAATGAGACTTTAAGCTGATGCATACATGTACATGTTTAATAGACATGCAGGGAAGAAAATATGTATACAATATAAGAAAAGGAAAATAGCTTTGGTTAGAAAAATCAAATATCTGTAAATGTATTTTTAATCCTTAAGATTTCATTTTCATTTATTGACAAAAAACTGGCAAACGTTGTTTTGTCATCATCAACTTATTTGTGGTTTCCATGAAGAAGGACGTCAGCTTACCATTCACTCAACCAAGATAAGAGCACCATATATCATGATATCTTGATTATCTTATGTAGTGAATTTTCTGGGAGCTATTTATTTAAAGATGCTGTTGAATTATGGGTATGGAATGAAATCCTGGACAAAATTACCAGGAAGCAATGATGAAAGTTTGATTATGTAGTGTATAAGAATTGGTGTATTTTATTATTATAATGCTTTGGAATCGTCAAAATGAGGAATAAAAAGACTCCATCTTGTTGAAAATCACTAGCACTGTACTTCACACACACACGTGGCATGAATGTTTAGTCCAAACTTTTTAGCTGTCTCTCATCATACTTTGAATATGAGGGAACTTGAAGAGCAACCCTTTTCCAGGGATATTCCTAAGATTTCAGTATATCTGATGAATCAAGGTAATAACCCTACAAGAGTGTGAATCAGACAAAACATCAAAGAAAGTGATATCTTTTTGGCAATTTATGTTTACATTAACAAATATTTAATACAATTTGATAATACTTGATACCATATGGGACATATTCTGTGGACTTGTCTTGATGTTCTTCTGAACTGACATGAAACTGAATGAATGCGTTAACAAATTTTCACATTTACCAGAACCCAACCATTACTGTAACAATGTTACACATGTGCAGATGGTCACAGAGGTCACTTCAATGAGGTCAAGAATGGTCAGATTTCCATCCTATTAAAGGGATTGGATAACTCAGTTTGCCTCAGATTCTGAAACAAAATCCTGGATTTAGCTCACGCTACAATGATAATTATAAACCTTTAGGTCAGTCAGGAACCCCATGACCTTTACAAGCCGATTGCCTGTCTGATTATCAAGATATTTATGATAGGATTAACACTACAGTCTATTGGGGGAAATGAGTATGGTAAAACCGGTCACTCAAAGATTTTACTTTTTTTTGAGGCTCTTCATGATCACTTTGAAGCGCAATTTTTGTAGGGCTTCAATATTACACCATATCACAGACACTGATAACATGTAGGGCCATGTATCTCAGATTAAACATTGTTAAACGATGCCTTTAATACAGGGTGGAAAACACCCAACATGAGTGCAACCAAGTGTGCACTGGTGTTTCTGCTTTAACACCCAGCTGTTTTTATCAGCTGGGTCATATTTTGTCCACTTGCTAATCATCCCCAAATTGAGCAAAACTTTGGATTTGGTTTGCCTAGCTGTAAGGTCTCGTATGTCTGCTCTTTAGATAGTAGGGTCATTGACTAGGTAGTTGATAGTTCAATGACTCGTGTCTGAATAGGTATCAAGAGGGTTATTACTTGAAAAGTGACCATCACTATTTACTTAAGGTCATAGATTACAACGAACTGTCTACTGACAGTAAACCTTCACAAAGTATTGATGTTCAGAATAGAATTTTAATTACTGACTATGTATGGATGTATACATTTTGAAAAAGTTCTATCCATTTGTACTTTGAAGTCTGACATTTTTAAAATGACAGAATTTTGAGTTTTCATTAATAATCATGAAATGCCTATTCTTTCGAAAATGTTCTGAATTTTAACAAACTGTTCCTTCTTTAAATTGTTATGTGTCTGTTTGCTCTTTTACAAGATAAACATTTATTCTTTATAGGTGGGATCTTCTGAATTTGCTCTATTAAGTAATGTTTACTTTCAACAGTATATGTTTTTTTTACCAGAGCTATTTTTCTATATTTCAGAAGTTATTTCAGAGCTTCTAAATAACTAAATATCTCACCACGTTTAATCTGACCTTCTGATGCTAAGTAGCCTCTGAGTAACTACCTAGAAACCATTATTTTTAATGTCTACCTGGTAAATACATGCTCTTGAAAAGGAGAAGACAACCTTATCTTTTGTAAGTTTTAGCGCCCAGTATTTTCAAATATTTTCTAATAACAATGAAAATTAAATAATCAATTTATTCAACACACAAGAATGAAATGTCATTATGCTTTAGAATTTATATGTGGTATATAGTATAATTCATCTATATTTAGCTCAATCTCATATCACACATTTGTATAATATTGCAGGATCTAATCCTCTAGGTCATATGAAACACATTATTCTTCTTTGTCATTGGTATTTTTTGTTTTTAATTTTTTGTTTGATTGAAATAGTAACACAACCTTTAGCTACTTGGGGGAAAACACCTTTTTTTTTTAAAACTAGAGCTTTCAAGCATTACCGGTACTGGTAAATTTACATGTAGAAGTGGAATTGAAATGGAGAGGAATAATTTTTTTTTCTATTTTTAGGTCTTGGCATATCATGAATGATTTATAATGTATGTGGTATTAAGAGTGGATTAGGATTCCACTTAGTAGTGTGTGGAAGGAGTAGAATGATTTAAATACACCCTTTCATGGTAACAAGGGCGCGCATGCGCCGACATGGGCGCCATTTTAAATACTCGCAATTTAAAATGGTGCTCATGTCGGGTAAATTTTATTTTATGCAGCATGCAAAGCGCATGTGATATGATATGAGCGCGCATCGCAGGCACTGACGCAATAATACATGCGCATCTGCAAACATTGATGATACAATGTTTACTCGCAAATTAAAATGGCGACCTCAACCGTGAATGGGTGTATTGAAAATTAACAACATGTTTTTAGCCCATTATTATTCTTGCAAAGATTCATTAACTTGAACCATTGTTTTTTTCTTTCTCCCCTTCTCTCTCTCTCTCTCTCTCTCACTCTCTCTTTCTCCCATTCTCTCTCTCTCTCTCTCTCACTCTCACTCATTTTCTTCCTATCTCTCTGTTTCTCCACCCCCCCCACCCCCTTTCTCTCACGTTCCCACTCCCTCTACTGTCTCTATGTATATGTATTGCTATCATTCGACAATAGTCAATGTACATTGCATAATTATTATTAAACAAAATGAGAGCATTATAGCATGACATAGTAAAGATGATGTATTACATGTACAATTGTATTCTTATGGCTACATGTTCAGTGAGTATAAATCCTTTATACGTTATGATTAGAAGTATCATAGAAAATAATACAATTATTACTATAGAAGGTATATAATGTGGACCAACTATGTGTCTAACTTATAATTCATCTTTTTTTGAGCCAGAAATGCATTAACTCTGTGTTCACTATACGAGTGAACTCCCTTCGGGCTCCAAACAGACAATATGTTTTTTTGTTTGTTAATGCTGTATATTTCTCTTTGAAAATTTGTTCTCTTAATGATATTTTGAACTGAAATAAAAATCTTTTTTAATTAACATGGTATTTTGATTACATTTTCTCATTCTAGATGCATTTCTTGCACATCAGCCGGTATGCCATTTGATTGTTACTTTAAATATTAGTTTCAAATTTGTACTCATTTACATGCCTTTCTGTTATGAATTAATTCATGTCATTTTTAGCCCACCAAACAACTTACAACTTTACCAGTTACAAGATGGAACTATATACCGGTAAACATTATATGGGATTGATATGTTCTGCAGATGCAATGTTTTAGGATTATTTGGAAAAGCTCAACCCATCAACGATATTAATTTGATTTAGCTGATGGAAGAAAAACCATTTTTGTAGATGGATTACAGTTCTAAATTGTATTCCATTTCACAAGATTAAATCATGTCAAATGGATAGATAGATCTGAAGAAAATAATTTCTGCCATATTCAGTATTCCATTCTTTAATTCATGAGAGCATATTTATTTATTTTGGGTGAACTAAAGTGGATGACATTTTGGTGATGAGTATAAAGGATGCAAACGATCACCAACCCCTGGAAACGCTCAAAGGTCGTTTGCGGTATCGTCTCACGCTCATGATCGAAAAACCAGGAATATTGTGGGAGAATCAGGTTACCGTGGCAACATTTCTCCCTAGATATCGTGACGATGATGCAGATTCTACTGGATGGTGAAAGTCTTGTGTCACTCAGGGTTGGTAAATCTAAGAATGAAAAAAAACATTGATTAATTTATTTGTTTAAACTGGAGCTGAGACAACAAAATCATCAGTAATATTTGAACTGTAAGAGTTACCAGATAAATAGAGTGAGATTTGAAACAGGGACTACATTACTTAGAGGGGACATCATTTGAAATTACTTGTAGAGGATAATAATCATGCAACAAACTTTGAACATATTTATGAATAAAAGTATTGATGAGCATTTAAGCAGGACATGCAATAATGATATGATAGATTGAGATTGTTGAGAATTAATGACAATCCGACATCTTGTTCTTTTTCTATTCAAATGTAATTTGTTCAAGGAAAACAGAAATGCAATGACAACAGCAAATAAAATGAAAAGGCACCAGTAAAAATGTGATCACCTTTTATATTATGTTTCTTATGTCAGAAAATTTAGCACTATAAAGAGACCTGATAAATATAAGAAATTTTCCTTTTCTTTTCTTTTCTTTTTCTTTTTCTTTTCTTGTAATTATTATTATTTTCTATTTTATAAATATATTTGTTTGCTTGCTAGCAAATCCCCTTCCGTTACATATTTATGAATGCTGTATCATTTGGGGTGCTTTATAGCAATCTTAAACCAAGCAGAAGCCTCATTCAGGCTTTCCATTCATGTTAGGGTGAGATAATGATGGATAAAGTGGCTCATAATGGTTCACGTTTGGACGTGATCATGGCTAAATGACTGCTGCAGACAGCGCTGATTGCCTGCCTACGTTCTTGGCCGGGGCTTCATCGGGAATTCATCTGTCCTATATACTTGAAGTCAAGGTTCTCTCTCTCTCTCTCTCTCTCTCTTCGTTTGACTCATGATGAGAGACTGTTCTAAAAGAAGAAGCAAATTATTATGAGATAGCATGCTATGATGGTACAGCTAATGGTTATTTCTATGTGCACAGAAATGCCAGTGGTAAAAATAAAGAAGTATTGGTTTAAAAAGTTAAAGGGTTAAAAAGAAGATTGAGTTCTGGGGAGAAGAAAGAAATATTTTGCGAGCATTTTCATTGTTAATATGCAAGCGTGGAAGAAAATCAGAGAAAAATGTTCCCTGAAAAGCATGGCTCTTCAAATGCCTTTGTATTCTAAATATGACATAGCTTTAAATAATAATAGTAATAGCTTTAAAATGTGGGCCATTTTGATGATTCAAGAACCTTGCAGTACACACCGATAATTATATGCTACGTGATCAACCTTTTCTGATTCCACACCATTTCTTTCACAATGCAATCGCATGACCAGAACTCAACTTTATCTTTAAAGGGAAAGTCCACCCCAGGATTTTTTTTAGCTGACGATATAGACCTAATAATACCATAAAGAATGATACAAGTCTCATTAAAATCCATGATCGCATAACGAAGATATATCGACTTTTTTATCGAAAATCAGCCGCCCCCCAAATGCAAATGCGTTACATGGGCAAAAAACGATCGCCAAAAAATAACCGATAGTATCGAAATTGTGACGTATGTTGCGAGCTGCCTTCTTATTTCGCAGACATTCACTTTCGCTCGCGGTACACTGTTATCGCACTGACACGACGAATCATGAATGAAAGTGAAAGCGAAAGTGAATGTCTCCGAAATAAGAAGGCAGCTCGCAACATACGTCACAATCGTTTCATGCCCATGTAACGCATTTGCATTTGGGGGGCGGCTGATTTTCGATAAAAAAGTCGATATATCTTCGTTATGTGATCATGGATTTTAATGAGACTTGTATCATTCTTCATGGTATTATTAGGTCTATATCGTCAGCTAAAGAAAATCCTGGGGTGGACTATCCCTTTAAGTGTTTGGATACGTTCAGGAGGGTGAGGCATAATACCTAGGATTTTATTCAGGAATGCCTTTAGCTTCATAAATTCACACAATTAGGATTTAGGATTCATCCATCTCGATTGAATATCCAAAAACAGATAACACTTCTATTTTCTTGAAGGAGGATAATTTGAGGGCTGTGCCATAAATTTGAACTCAATAGCCACTAAATTAGGTTTAGAAATAGCATGCATTTAAAATGTACTTTGTAAAACCATTGAGAAAAACAAATGTTTTGTTTCATTGATATATACATGAAAGTCTTCAAAAGTTGAAGCTTTTTTTTTTCAGTAATGGAATTTTTAAATCATTAGACATACGGTAGTTGAATGAGGAACAGATTGTATTAGACTCAAAAACTAAAAATTAACATAGAAACTAAAGGGTGTTAATATCACACGAAACAAAATTTTCATTTTCCCCTACAAATTGTAATTAAATAAAATCACTATTCAAGTTTGAGAGGAGGCAGTATGAAAGTTCAAGTATGAGTGATTTACTTAACTTCTCCTAAAGTGCTGCTATAAATACCCCTTCTTATCCCTCCAGGCACTTCCCTTCATTAAGAGACTATTCTGGGCTAATCGACTCATTTCGTATGCAACACACTTTCTTGAGTGCCACAAAGGCATAGTTTGTAGTTGATAACAGATTTGCACCAGGGATGTGACTTGGTGGTCAAGGTTGATGCTATTTCGGTTTTGTTTTGGGGTGTCATCATGGACATTTGCAATCAAATACTCTATTTAGACACACCCCGATCTCTTCGAATCTTGGTCACTCTGATTTTTGTTTTAATGTGCCCCCTTACCAACACTGACAATTAGATTTTGCCCAATCCTTGTGGTAACACTGCTATATTTTAATCCTCCCCCCCCCCCCCCCACTAATGATTTTTGTGTGACCCTACTAGTGCTGTAACATCACGGATATCTCCAATTCCGTTTAACCGCCAGTCAAAACCGGACGGTTTTCGGTTAAACGATTTAAAAAAAAAAAAAAAAACGGGAAGGACTTTCATTTAACTGCGAGGTGCAGTTGAAGGCGCCGATTTGTGCTTGTGAACTTGTCACAAATAATAGTAACAATGTCGTTTTTAGAAGAATGTGTAAGATCATTAATGTAAATTAAAAACAGTAAAGGACCTAGGATAGAACCTTGTGGT
Source organism: Strongylocentrotus droebachiensis (assembly GCA_035222895.1). Taxonomy (NCBI): domain Eukaryota; kingdom Metazoa; phylum Echinodermata; class Echinoidea; order Camarodonta; family Strongylocentrotidae; genus Strongylocentrotus; species Strongylocentrotus droebachiensis. The sequence continues at coordinate 177,561 of JAVYIG010002834.1, read as the reverse complement.
ACACCATGTGTAAAAATTGGATGAATTATTATTATAAACTACATATTGAGATCTATTACAAAGATTACTTTCAAACCAAGATAACAGACAAGTTGGAGTGTTGTTCTAGTTTCCGAGTGGTGAGTCAACACACCGATTACTGAGCTGGGAGACATTGTCAGGCATAGTGCCAGGTGGAGGGGCATAAATCGAAAAATATTTTTTAAAAATATTTTTAAAAAAAAAATTATAAAAAAAAAAAAAAAAAAAAAAAAAAAAAAACGGGAAAACAAAACCGTCCAATTGAAAACGGAATCCGCCATGGGCGGTCGGATACCGGACGGTTAAACGTTTGATTACAGCACTAGACCCTACCCCCATGGAAACAAAAGATATGTCTCTACATACCCCTTTCCCTCATCAGTGAAACCTGAATATTCAAAATAAATTAATTCTAGGACATGTATATATCACTTATTATTTTATTTTCAATACGACTTTGAGAGGAAGGGCAGGGATGTATACACCATAACTCTATTCTAGTCACACTCAAGAAAAGGAATGTCTCAGGGTGTTCTTCTTTTTTCATGTGAAACTTAAACTAAGACAATCCCACAACAAACTTTTTTCTGACATTTTTGTGGGAAAGAACATCGAAGCAATCTTCTTACACTTCCCTCAGCAACTGGAGACACTTTGAGAACCCTTCCCTTCCTATTTCCTTGATGACTAAATGATGTTCATGTGTACTTACTTTAACGAAAGGAGATTGACTTCGCATCCCAAGAACAAGGTGAAACCATTAAGCACTACAAGGAAGGTGATTAGATAAATAGTCTCACTGTCACCAAGCTTGTTATTTTGTAATCATATATCAGCCTGGAATTTCCAGGAAAACTTGGTCGAAGTTCAAGGGCAGAGCTACAGATACTGCTTGAGGGATGATATTGAGTACGTGATTGGATTGGGAAGGAACTGTCTAGAATTCTCAATATTTGTTTTATATCTTTTGCCTTGTTTATATAATTAAAAAAATAATAATAATAACAAAGAAACAGATCAGAAGTCACTCTGAATGGTTGTGTAGTAAATAGGAATTATAGTTTGTTCTAAGTTTTTTTGATTGTCAGAATTTCAAAACATTAGCTAGACCTTGATTAAAATCATACACAGTTAAAAGCACTTAAGACAACTATAGGTATATACCGGATTACACAAACTTATAAATTCAAATCAATAGTCTTCAACTATCTGTTGGCATGATTTATCTGCTGAGAGCCAGAAGGGTGTTAACTTTGTAAAAGGGTATGAAATAATTGCCTTCTGGTTCTGAACAGATGATTACTAATATGAAAGTTCAGGGAAAATCTTTATCCTGTGATATGCTACCATGAAATCCATCCATATGGTAAAAAAGGAAAGGAATTACAAAGCTCACATATATTTGACACCTTCACCGAAACACAACCTTCTCTTTTTGAATTGGGTGCATAAAACTGTATCTTTTATCAGGCAGAATTCATGGAGTTTAGTGTGTCCCTTCTATGTACCTCTCCTGACTCATTAATGGCATTCCTCATTCACGATTGAAGCCCTTTACCCTTACCATACACAGACAGCCAATATACTGTGGCAAATTAATTTATCGGGAGACACACATGATTCAATATACATAGGAAATAAGGAATAAGTGGGAACATGATTCGCTCCTGTAAGCAGCACTTCTCTTCTGCCTATCACCCCCATGCACGCCCCCTGATCTAACCAAGCTATCTATGACCTGCTGAATCCTGCATGCTGGGACAGATTTAGTGGGTGCAAGCACCCCATACCCCCTTTTATAAACCAAGCAAGCATTACCATAGTACACCAAAGAGAAATGAATAAGCTCTCCCTTAAATTACCCACTTTGATACCTCAGACCTGCATAATGCACCTGAAAACATGATACCCCATCTCCCCTCCCCTCTTTTTTTTTTTTTTTTTTTTTTTTTGGGGGGGGGGGGGGGTCATAAGAAATTCATAAATTGGCCCCCTCCACTTTGTAAAATTCAGGATCAGCCCCTGTAACATGAAGAAAAAAACTGACTTAACATGGATTTCCATGTAGTATCCCTGGTAAAACAGCAATAAAGGAGCTCATTAGTTCTAACTGGGGATAATAAATCTAATTTAATGCTCAAATCTAATGAACAGGCAAGGGGATCAGTTATGAATGAATATAAGTTCTTAGAAAAACTGTTATTTCTGTATTTCTTTATCCCAAAGGAGAATGTCAAATGGAAGGAGACCTATAAAAGGGGAAAAGTGTGGCAGCCCTACATGAGAGAGAGAGAGAAATGGGTGGACTTGACTTTTTATTGGGAGATATAAGAGAGAGAGAGAGAGAGTATGGTGAGAAAGGAAGACTTTAAGAGTGAAAGATCAAGAATATTTCACAAGGTAAACAGGAGAAGAATATGAAGAAAGAGAGAGAGGGGTAAAAGGGAGAAAGAAAGAGAGAGAGAGAGAGAGAAAGAGATAGACAGAGAGTGAGAGGGGAAGATAGAAAGAAAGAGAGATCAAGGAAAGAGAGAGAGAGAGAGAGAGAAAGAGATAGACAGAGAGTGAGGGGGAGAGAGAGAAAGAGAGGGATATATATATATATATATATATCAGGGAAAGAGAGAGATAGAGAGGGACTGTCTTCATAGAAATACTATATATATTTTTAGAGCCTTTCATTATTGAACAGCACACTTGTAATACACATGCTTTTTTTGTTTGAGTCAATAAACATATCTCTATAAGACATGGTTTCAGAAAATGTTCTAAGATTGAAATTGAATCCTGCCCCTTTCCATTTTTGATATTAAAAAAGTAATAATGCACTCTCCTCTAAGCCACAGTATATCTTCTCGAGAGAACAAGGCAGAGTGGAAGATTGGGAAAATTGTATTGTATTGGATAAATTAACAAAGAACCAAAGTGGGATGGGGCATGTAACAAAGAAGGGATGAAGGAGAAAGAGCATAGCTCGAGGGGTAGACATCGGAGAGCTTACAATGATACCCAAAAAACAGTATATATTATGATATAATCATACAAACTATATCCCGTATGCACATTAAGGGAGTGAAAAGGATTGCTGGTGAAGACGGTCTAGACATGGTAGGTTCTCGTAGAAAAGGTCATGGCGTAGGTAAGCACTATCGCCAGTCAAACAGCATCCAAATCAATTGAAGACTCAGCAAATCGTGGCTGGATGCCAGCCGATAAAGAAAAGAGAGAGAGATGGGAGCTGGAGAAAAGAAGTGGAGCAAAATGTTATCTATGGATGTGTAATGTAGCATAGCAGCCCTCTTAGAGTCGGTCAGGCGTAGAAAAACGCCTTTTCATTGCTGGATTTTCGAGGGGGAGGGTTAAGTATATTACATAGGAAACTGAATCTTGGTCTTCATCAACTGGAACAGGTGATTCTATTGTAAGCAAAACATTAAGGACATGCTCTAGTTTTGATGTTGTAGTTCAAGGCTGTAATGCAATGTGGATGATTGTTTTACATTGAAGGATGAAATTGCTTTATAATTTTTTTAAACCTTATTTTAAGTACTTGTAATTTTGTATTTTTAATATAAAGATAAGTCCATATCTTGATCGAAGAGCTTTTTTTTAAACATTTGAATTATGCAAAAATGTGCCTTTTCACTATTTCCACAAGTTTGCATGATCATTCCCATCAACCTCAATCTCATCACCATTTCATGAATCATCTTAAATCAATTATCATATTTTGTCATCAATATCCTTCTCTTCATCATCATCATCATAATAATATATCATTATCATCATAATATATCATCATCATCATCATAAATCATTATCATCATCATCATCATCTCACATCATCATTATTCATCATTATCATCATCATAATTCATCATCATTAATCATCATAATTCATCATCATCATCTTCAAAAATCATCATCATCAATATCCGTATCACCATCATCATCATCATCACTCTCCATATCTAAATCCAAATCACCACCTGTCTCCTCATCATTAGCCATGCTGAAAATATAATAAAATCTTCAGTACGTGCTAGACAATTCTGACATTATCACTCTCAACCTTACATAATAAAAAATACAACAGATTCAACAAATAGACAAGTAAATAAATAAAGATGGGAAAGGGTAGAAGAGTCAGAATCACTTTGTTGTGGAACCAGAATACATTTATTGGACTGTGAGCTCGCAAAATAAAAATGAAACTCTCATTAGACAAGAAAATAAATGCAGTAAGGGAGAAGAAAAAAAGAAAGATAGAAAGATCTTGAAGAAGTCTCAAGCTAACTAGTTTCTATTTCCCCAAAGCTAAAGATTAGAAGTAAATAACCCACAAATAACTGCCCAGTAAAAACAAACACCATGGTTATCAAAATGTAGGCATATATAGACAACTGGGCCTGAAAAAACTTCTCTAACTACTCGCAATATCATTATTATCTACATCAGAAAAATCTATTTATTGTTTTGCTGAAAGTGTTCATATTGTAGCATTGCCAGTTCACAATAGAAATGTAGTCTCCACATCTTTCTTACATTATATAGTGAAGATAATATCATATACATTTGCCAAAATATGAAATGACTAAAACCATATTTTGAAATAAAAAACATGATTTATATGTGCATATATGTATTTCATACAAATAGCCACTGCTTGGATAACAAGTACATAATGATGATGATAGCTCATCAACACTGACATTAAATGTTTTTAGCATGTGGAAATACACTTACATACTATACCCTTTAAATTCGCAGTTGAATTCATGTGAGAATAAGATACATGTACTATAATTCCTTCACTTATTCCACTGCTACAATGATTGAGTGCTTCACCTTCTCCAATGCTTGATTTGTATACTAGTACAATACACCATAAATACACACATAGCATCAAGACAAAATGTTGCACATATATTTCCAGTCCCAATAGCAATAGCTGTGTCTTTTTGTTCATAAGATGTTTCATAGATCTATATACAAGTTTACATATTCTTCCACTACTCAATATAAATACATGTTGTCTACAAGAGTACGATAAGGCTTTCAACTTTTCAATAGATAGCAATGTTTTACACCCCAGACTTATCAAATACATACTGCTGTTTTCATTAAAGGACAACTTATCTACAGGTATATCACAAAACAGAATGTGTTTATCGAAGGGATAAATCCCTGGATGTAATTCAGTTTTAATTTACCCATTATGGCATATATTCTTAACCAGTGTAAATCACAGAAAATATCATTCTTAAATTAAAGATGAAGCATAAGAAATGCAATTATTTTACATGTAAAATTAGATAGTGAAAATGAGAACAGATCAACTACAATATTTGATTGCATAACATGTTCCAATCTACCTAAGATAACATATTCCCATTACATCTATTTCTTGGACACAGAATGAATTTCAGAAAATTTGAAATATCATGGGACATGAAATAAGAAATGATAAAAAATGAGATAAAAATGATTGTCAAACAATATGTCAAACAATATAACATGTATCTGATTAGAGCAAGATAAGGTCTGTTTAGCTCTAGGTTAACTGATTGCATTATGGCACAGAGGTTGCATCAATTCCGGTTTTAAGCAATCAGTGGCCAAGCCAGCAAATAAAGTAGCTCAAGTCTAAAAGTATTTGTTTCCCACATTTGACAGCCAACCAGCCATCACTTGCCGACCCACAAGACTAAAAACCCACAGGAGATATCGATTCCAAAATGTCAAGATTAATAACCCCTCTTCTTTTCAGAAATATCTCATCTGATTATTAAAGATTAAGCAGAATTGGAAAACAGATCACTCTCCTAACTGTAAAGGAATGCAGACATAAACAAAATGGATTGATAACGTTAGAGATTAACTCTAATACAGAAGATGGCTCTTTAATTCCGTGGATTCAAATCTTCCTTTCAATCCTCCCAGACAGGTGTTTGTTTTAATTCTATTCACCTACATTTTCTTGACCTTTATATTTCTGAGCAATGCAATCCACAAGTTTGCATTTTCTCCAGAGAAATCTGTCAATTGATGCTACAGACTTTTGTTTTTCACTGCTCAAATGAGAAAATTTGTGTGTTCTCAAAGGGACATCTCTCACTCAGCTACCATTGCTCTCTACATCAGCAGATGTAGCCAAATAGAAGCAACCAAACTAAGTTATCTCCGTGGGTGGAGGCAACTTGGCTCAGCAGGGGGGGGGGGGGTATTCTCAGAGGCTGCGTATCCAGGCTGCCATTAACGTCACAAGGAGACGACCATCCCCCGGGCACTAACCTCGACACAACGAGAAGCTAAAAATGTTCCCCGGAGGCCCCCACGTTTGTCTGCTAGAGGCAACCCACACATCCAACACGACCGTCAATGAGTGGGACTGTCACGCAGCAGGGAGGCTGCTGTTGAACTTTTCATTTGAGCGCTGGTTAGGTTTGTGTGAGATTCACTGGAAAAGTGAACAGCTACAATATATAAAATGTGATTGCATGAAAGATTCCGATGTGAGGATTGTTTCTTTCATATTCATTGTAAAATCTAAACATTTGCTTGATTCATAAGAGGTACTATTTCTGGAATTGAAATCAATACATAACACCCTAAGGCTGGGTAAACTACTAACAATAATAACAAATAACTGTTGTAGCAACAGAGTGTACTAGAGCATTTGTTCTCAAACTGATTTTCTTTTCTTCATTAAGCATGATCTTTCATTAATAGACTGGACAAAGAACTATACACCATGTCAAAGTAACCAAATAACTACATGAAGAAGACAAAAGAGATCCTCTCAAATTTCATTTCTATTTCAAATGTAGTAGATATTCCTTTTGAAATGGTGTAAACCTGGGGTGACGTAAGGGGAAAATATGGTAAGGAAAAGAATAACGGTTGAAAATAGGAATACAGGTTACCCATCCAGAGGCGATCGATAGTATGCAAAGATAGACTAAATCTTACAGTTTATTCTAGTACATATGTGGTTTAAAATCTATTGTCTTTCGTCGTCCTTATGAATGAGGTAATTTAGTTTTTTGCTGCAGTGCAGGTGATGTGTTTCCATTATGATAAATAGAACTGGGTTTCCTTCTGAGAGAAAAAGAGGAGCTAAATGGGGCAATATAAACAGACGTGATGGGCAAAGAATGTGAAAAGTAAGCGTTTGTGACCCAGATCCTCTAGTTTCTTGTGATGATTGGAGATTTAAAGAGCTACTCCTGATATGATCCAGCCATTAACCGACGGTCCTTTCTTACTCCTTCACTCTTACTAAGAGATGGATTAGCCTCCATATTATTCCTGACTTCGGTGAAGGCTGGATTGATTCGGCCTTTTAGTGGACCCTACAAATAGGAGGGTGATCATTTTTACCAGAATAATAAATAATAATAAAATGGACTTTGGCTGGAGAGCTATGCAGTGTGCTCACGATATCTAAGTATGGGGTTTGTTGAAATGCTGATAGATTCCTAAGGTGGTCATTAATAAGAGTTCAGCCTGATCAATCTTGCCTAAAATAGGAACATATGTAGTTATTCAGCTACCCCCTCCCTCTCCCGCTAGTACTAAAAATATTCCCCTCTCCTCATGAGTCTAAAATGTGATTAATGTGATGTTTCCAAGTGAAATATTTACTGAAATGTCTACCGGTAATCAAAGTAATGTTTAAAGTGCGCCTAAACTTTCACACCTTTTCACATTTGTGATTGTGTAGAATGGGGTGACACCATACATTAAGCAAGTGGATGTAAGGAACAATTGTCTTATCACTCTATAGCATTGCAAAACATGCCTTACCCCCATCGCTAACTAACAAAGACCCAATTTGTATATATCAGGTTGCCTAGTGATTACTCAAATATAGTTTGAGCAAAGAGGAAATACAATATAGAATTGACTCAGGGAATAAATGTACATTTATCTTGTAATATTACTCTGATAATGAGATTTGAAAAGAGAGATACAATCATGTATATACTAGTTCCATGTTTTCCCACCATTTATCCAGCAGTATCAATAAATTCAGAATATAGTTGATATAGTTAAAAACATTCTTTAAACTTGAAATACAAGTGGTTCCAATAATAATCTTTGATAACGATGCTCAAATCCCAGTAACTATAAATTCCTAACACTACGTTTCATATAAAATCACAATTCCACATAATCAGTCCCAACAACACGTACATGTAAATAACATATTTCTCTCACATTTCCTTTGTACAATGTTTTTTTTTCTCAATAAATGGAAGATCCTGGTATCCAAATCAGATAATAATAAAATATTTGACATACTTGATGATGATAAATACTTGATTCTTTCCAATAAATGAATGATATATGCCCATCCATTTCCTTGATAAAGTAGAACAAGAATAATAATAATAATGTTATCAACACAGCAGAACAACGTCCACCGAGTGATATATTTGTACCAAATTAATATGTACGAGCAGTATATTCCTACAGGCAACAAAATATTCCATAGATAAATAGGTACATATCACATTCCTTCTATACAACCGTCAATAAAAGAACAGCCCACAATCCTACTGTACAATCATATTTACAATCCTGATATACGGTTCCATATGAAAATGAAGTAAAAATACACGTATATAGATATATATATATTTGTAAATATATATATATTTATATATCATAAATATTATACATGATGCATATACATCTGACATAATGAGTAGTAAATGTATGAGTAGCATGATACACACTAGAGTAGTTAGTGGCTACATTAATTAAGGACAACAACACCATAATATTGATTGTGGGACAAAAATTGATTTGAGTACATGGATATAAGTCTTCGGAAATATGTTACTGTAGTATCTTCTATAAGCTAATGTACATCTACATAGTGTCATGTTTGAGTTTCTCCAATGGCTTAAATCTTTATAAATGTAATGGTTCGTTTAAAGTAATACACTGTTATAATTTGTAGGAAATAATATTTTCTTACTTTGCAAGACAACTGACAATTTTCTTTTTTTAATCAATATTTTTTGTTTGTTAATTACTGCAGAAAGAGAGAATTGTATATGATATTTAAGATTCTTTAAAAGCTTGATCTGTCATTTCATGCACTGTATTTCTTCAAAATATGTTAAAAGGAACAGCAAATTTTAAATGTTTCGACCTACAATAGACGTTGGTACATTGCGTGCTCAATTTGTTTTGCGGGGCTAACCAAAATTAATTTCTTCACCTCATTACATTCCTACAAATAGCAAATTCTCCCAAAGTTATTGATCCCATGGCATTTTACACAGTGATTTCCATACATACATAGATCTTTAATTTGTCCATCTTAGTCTAAATGACAAGAAATTCTTTTATGGGTAACCCTATTGTATAAGTGGGAAAAAATAACCCACAGTGAATTACACAGCATAATGATGTTGATGAGTTAGCAGCATCACATCATCATGGGGGAAAAAGCATTGCATGTGATTACTGTTACAGCAAAAAAATCCCAGATTGTTAAATCTTTTTCACCATATAAAGACTTTACCATTGATAAGAATTTGAACTTGACTACATCACTTTTGGCGGAAAGTAAGGGAAAATAAAAACATTTGAAGGAGAAGCAAAACAGTTACAGACTATAAAACAAATACTTATGTAATTTTAAAAAGACAAACAAGTGCTACATGCATAACATTTTCTCTTGTCCTTTTTTAAATATAAGGCAGCATGGACCAGAATTGAAATAAAAATAAACAAAGACTTTGCAATATTTTGAAACACTATACAACTAAATTATACATATTTATATATTTACCAATATGGTAATGACATTGTATGAAACTTGACATTCCCGAAAGTCAGGAATAAACAAAATCCTATGCATTTTCATCTATATCTACACTGCAAGAGAGGAATAAGCTATATTTGAACGGGAAAAATAAAGAGGGAAAAATTTAAAAAGGGAAAAAATAAAGAGATAAAAACTCATTGCAAATAAATCATCATTTGCCTACGAGAAGCTCTGAGATTAAATCAATATTATTGCCAAACGAATTCTTGATTTTTTTTGCCCATTCACGCAAACAAACATTTATTTCTACATGTTGCCCTTTCATTTACTTGCATGCCGATGTTAAAAGGCTGCCTAGTTGCATAAATTGGGATTCTTTTTGTTTCTCTCTCTCTCTCTGTGAGAGTAAAATAGGGTGAACTAGATCTTACATTTGGACAAATTTGATTGCCTCTGATGAATTTGGCAAACACTGTATATGGGTTGAACGTAGTTTGGGATAGAGTTTCTCAGAGTAAAAGTATAATTTGAAATGTACACTTGATGGCATGCGATGGCTGTACATGACATTTGCACTTCGTTAAGGAGTCTTAAATACTGTCAAAATCACGGTTTATTTCATTCAAGATTATTGGATAAGTAAATTTCTTTGCAAAAATTGTCATGTGGAATATATTTATGTGATGATGAATCAGTTAGCCAAAATATTAGCCTCTCTTTTGATTTAATTTTATATCATTTTTGCAGAAAACAAAAGGCACAGGGGTCTTGAAAGGGCAAGTCAAAATATGACAAATTTAAAACAAGGCAGTAAGACTGGGCACATCAGTTTATGTACAGAAAACACACACACACGCACACTGCATTACAAACAGCTATAATAATAGGATCTGGTTGTGGGAAATAAAACTAAGCTCAGATCCTTAAATATAAAATCATGATCAAATGAAACTTTCCTCTCGTAAATAATTCATATTAAAAACACACATCTGTGAAAAACTACAAACTGAAAAATAATAATGAGTAGATTGCCCAAGTATATCTGAGATAAGATCATTACACTTGCAGTTCGCGACTACGCAATTGCCATGCATGTGCATGATAGTCTAATGGTCCTACGTACTTGCCGTTACGTTAGGATGTCTACAGGGTGTTATATGGGCATCGATCATGACATAGCTGGGAGATGATGGGGGCAGTCATATAAACAGGGTGGGGCGAGGCTCGAGCAGCCCCCAGCGATGCTATAAGGCAGATACTTGCACCACATTGGAACTGCCGGCACTGCCCTGCGGGCTTCCCGTAGGGCTCCCTCTACTGCCCTGAGGACTGGAGCTAGCACTCACGGTGGAGTGGATCGACTCAGTGTCCACCGCATTGCTTAGTGTAGGTAAGGTGGAGACGATGGCGGTGGTTACCGTTGTAGGGTTGGTGTTAGGGATGGTGTTGATGTTGGTGTTGGTGTTGATGTTGATATTGGTGTTGGTGTTGGTGTTGGTGTTGGTGTTGGTGTTGGTGTTTGTATTGGTGTTGGTGTTGGTGTTGGTGTTGCAATTCATCTCTGGCAGGACAGTGAGGGTGAGATCGTTCCGCTTGTGAGAGGTGTTCTTTGGAGATGGCTTTCGATGTGTGTGGGTTTCGTTGACGCGCACCTCTTTGAGATTGTTATCTTCATCCTCTGTACCGGCTGCTTCATAGCGACGCCCCTGGGCCCATCTTGAACAACAACCAGTTGGTTGGCTGTTTTTATCTGAATAAAAAACAATAAAAAAGATCAAAACATTAGATCCCATTTCATTTGTCGACATACTACTTTGTTTTTTTGTTAATGAATTGAGCATTCTTTTTATACTAGTTGTTCATAATTCCACCAAAAGTTGGCAAATATGTGCAAACTACATTCTGTATTAATACTATTCTGCATTTTCTTCATACTCCTTAATATCTGTTAGCCCAACCCTAACCTTATATGTTTGACGGAATAAAGCCAGAGGAAATTTTTGGGGCGAAAATGCGGTATCCAAGCTCAACTTACCTTGCGTAGTTGAGGTGGCTGAAGGACTGGGGCTGACTTGTGCACTACCCGACTGCATAGACCGAGAGAAAGGGATTCCGTTGTATGTGTACTCTGTCTCTACATACTGTCGATTCTGAAAGGGAAATTAGAATCAATACTGAATAAAGTTCCATCACATGTAAACTAAGCAATGTTGAGCATTATATAAGTTAAAGTGGTGCAGCAAAGTCTTTACATAATTCTTCAAGTACACTGTAATAAATATCTGACAAGCAAATAAAAAGGTTGTTAGTGTTCACCAGAGGGAGGAATTTGTATCCTCCCCCCCATTCTAAATTTTATCACCGATATATCATACTCTGCAAAGGTACTATTCAATATAGCGAAAATCAACATTATACTTGAAGAATAAAGCCAAATCGATATCCGTATCGTTGCTTTTGTGAGAAAAATTCAGTACTGAATGACTTTCAAGTGCCCTTGAAAAAACCTTGCAGGACAGAGATGTAGAATCAAAGGGAGTATGACACAGGGTTGGCTGCAATTCATTTTACAAAAATAATTTCTGTATACCGTAATTAACGGTGTATTAATCACACTTTTTTGTCGCCAAAAAAATATTCAAAGTCAGGGGTGCGTCTTATACACGCTACACAATTTTTTTTTTTTTTTAAAGTTTCGGTTTATGCCCCTCCATCTGGCGCTATGCCAGGCAATATCTCCCAGCTCAGTAATCAGTGTGTTGACTCACCACTCGGAAACTAGAACAACACTCAAATTTGTCTGTCATCTTGGTTTGAAAGTAATCTTTCTGATAGATCTCAATATGTAGTTAATAATAATAATTCCTCCAGTTTTTCTTCTATTACACAGCGTACCACAAGGTTCTATCCTAGGTCCTCTACTGTTTCTTAATTTACATTAATGATCTTATACATTCAGCTGCACCTCGCAGTTAAATGAAAGGCCTTCGCGCGTGGGTTTTTTAACAAGGTCCTTGCTTGCTGCCGACAGAGTCGGCAAAAAAATATATTTTAGGGCGAAAAAGAGGGGTGCGGTTAATACACGAGGGCGGTTTATACACCGTTAATTACGGTAGATAAAAAAATTAAAAAATTCTCTTTGTAAGAAACTGACGATAAGTTGGACATTTCTACAGAATCAATCATTTTCATTTCATGAATTTCCTACATACAGACTATATAATTCATATTTGTTTTAGATTGCAAGTCTGAAACAGTATGGCATTATATCTTTTCATGAATGAAATATTTTACTACAGCCTTAATGTCGAATCAGTATATGTCCAAAAATACACAGTATCATTAAATTTGCATGCAACAGGTGGCAATTAATTAAAGTGTCATATAACTGACAAGATGTTTGTGTCTATGGGTTAAATTTAGATCGCTGCACTGAATACTGTGTGAAAGATAACCAACGGCTGTCAGCTTGATCAGAAATTAGATTCGACCAGAGACATATTTACAAAGTGTTATGTCCAACACTTTTGTCTCCACATGAGAGCTAAAATTAGAAACCCATAGATAAGTACAGCTTGCCAAAAAACAGTCTGCATCTAGACTGTGGATATTCGAGGCAAACTGCATAAAATTTTATATGCATTAAGAAGGTAGAGGTAGGTTCGCGAAAGCCCAGATTCATGTATTATTCATCATTCGCGCTGTAAAAGTGCTAAAAATATCTTGCCGAAACAAAAGTAGCTACATTATCGCATGTTAGTGGTCTTCGATCAAAAGGTGTTGTATTTTTTTATTTGCAAGAACAAATATCGAATGAAAAACAACAACAGGGAATTTACTCAGGAATAGAGATTACTACGTGGGGAGGGTGGGATTTAATTCTGTGTACGGAGGGTAGATAGAACTCATTATGCCAACAAATGCAAGTCTAGCTACCCTCACTCCAATCAAATCCAATTCTCCATGTAACAAATCAACCGGTTCAAACACATGCACACATGAGCACTTTCTAAATCCTTGATGTACACTCCATGTAGTCATCATCCGCAACGATTATGCGTTCATGTAACGCTTAAAACAACAATCACCGCGTTGGCCGCTACGCCAGCCTGCACATGTTGCTGGGTATATGAGTCTGACGCTTTTATGACATTAATTATGCACGGTGGATGGGGCGCCCATCATGTTTCATGGTAGTATACAGTTTAACATGTCTAGGTGGTGATGCATAAAACACTGTCATATATCACAAAGTGAGAGGTGATTATTGATAATGTAACATAAAACTGCCCATGAAGTTGGTCAGCAGATGGGGAAAAAGCTGCATTAAAAAAAAAAGATTTATCAAGTCAGCATTCTGTCCATGCCACAATCTACGCCTAAATTAATAGTATAGATTGTAACAAACCCTTGGGAGACATTCATTTCTCGTAAATTTTAAATATATCATGTAAGGGGAGGGGAACCAGCTTTATTAACATTAACGGATTGTGGTAATTCCTATTTTAAAATATTTGCCCACTGACCTCTGTTAGTGCTAAGCTCTGCATATACGTATTAAGATCAACCGTTTGACTACTGAATTGTCATATTACCAATAGGTTTAGTACAGGAACCAACCCGGTTCCAGTAGGCAACCGGTTAAAGCAATGCAGAATATCCTCAAAAGATAATTGTATTATCGTATTTCATATTGATAAAGAAAAATAGTTATGGATATTCTTTATTTTGTCTAGAATAGCCATAAATCTTTATAAATCATTCAAATCCAGTATGATAGCTCACTCTAAATTCATATCTACTACTGAAGAAATGGATGTACAAACACTCTCTACACCCTAAACACAATGTGACAGAGCCTTCCTCATCCAACAACAACAGAATAGCTAGCTCAACTCCAGCCTCACCCATCACATATGACAGAAGATGCAATTATGATAATATAGATAACTAGATTTAACAACAACATTAAGGGCCAATATGATAATATTGAGGAGACAGGTTTGTAGGAATGGGCCTGCATGGTATGACATGTATATCTGAGGAAAATATATCTATTACCAGGCAATAGCACTCTACCAGACAGCCAGGGAAGATTGAATCTAATATAAACTGAGATTCATGGAATTAAGATGTAGGTAAATGGATTTACAAAAATAATATCTGTTTATGTTTGTATGGTAGCGGCCAATGCATACCGGTACTTAGCAGCATACATGTATATGGCACTTGTTTTATTTTTGATTAAAAATTGACCCATAAGAAATATAGGGTGCAAAGAATACCCCGGTATTCAAATTTATAAAATGATGAAGCGAATCCTAATGAAATGATTGGTTGAGAGCGTACATGTGACCAGTCATTAGTATATCATGTTATAAAACATCATTTTATAAAACAAATAATACACATCCTTTTGTTCAGGCATTAATACAATAACCCACACTCGCTACCTTCAAAACAGTCCAAACACCCCCGGCTATCGCCTCGGGTGTGTACTACTGTGCCAAAGGTACCTTGTGTGGATAATTCTTACTAATGCCCTAACTCAGGGGCGGATCCAGGAATTTCTTGCCGGGGGGGGGGGGGGGCACACGGTGGGAAAGAGAACATATATATATATTTTTTAGTTCCCCCAAAATCGCTGAATAAGCGGGGGGGGGGGGGGGGGGGGGGGTTTTGTTTCAAACACACAGAAGGATGGGTAAACCGAGGGGCCACTGAAGCACGCACATGCATTTCAGTAGTTTCACTCCCACTTGCAAATCATTCAAACATAGAACCTGGTAATTGTTTTTTTAAATTTTTATTTTGATGTAACGTTCCTCTCTTTTGAGGCTGCTTTTATTGTGTCATGCCTGACATTGGCTAGCAATTGTTTTTGTTCATATTTTTATTTTGATGCAATATTCCTTTCTTTTGAGGCTGCTTTTATTGTGTCATGCCTGACCTAGGCTAGTAATTGTTGTTTTGATTTTGACTTTGATGCAACATTCTTTTCTTTTGAGGCTGCTTTTATTGTGTCATGCCTGACATTGGCTAGCAATTGTTTTTGTTCATATTTTTATTTTGATGCAATATTCCATTCTTTGAGGCTGTTTTGTTGTGTCATGCCTGACCTAGGCAAGGCAGTTTTCCTCCAAACTCCTATTGCACAGTGCACCAATGCTCTAATGAAGAAGTACCCAATAACAGTATAGTATTAATGACTGCTTTGAGAGAAATAGTTGTTTTATTACGCTCAAGGGAAGGTTAGAATTGTGCTATTCCCCGAGGCTTGCCGAGGGGAATAGCCCAATTGTAACCTTCCCGAGAGCGTATGAAAACAACTATTTCTCGAATATTAAAGCAGTCATTAATACTTTTATATGCCGAAAAAAAATAGACTAAAAAATAAAAAATAAAAAATATTTTTCATTTTTGTCGAAGACGGGATTCGAACTCTTGCGTACAACAAGAGGTGTATGGAAAAACCAACGCTTAGACCACTCAGCTATCAGGCGCCGTTAACATGCTTGGCAGTTTTCTCCAATATATACATTAAAATGGATTGAAAACGGCTCCGCGTGAGGGATGCTTCGCAAAAGCTCCATGAAACGGACCCTTCTTTTACTTTTGCAATGCATATTGGCACGAACTTAGATCAAGATCTATCGGCAGATGTTGTTTTTTTGTTTTTGAGAGTTTATTTTCGTCTTCATGTCAACAATGCAAGATAAAATTGTCGGTAAGATCGATCGAGATTCAATTGTATTGAAATTGCCGACCAATTTTTCGCACACGTATGGTATCCTCCATCGCTCAAACCATTTTTTAACATGTAAACCTATGGGGTAACCATGGAGACTGACTTATTTTTTTAATAACCATGGTTATTAAAAATATTGAAATGTTTTAAGCATGGTTACCGGGAATTTTACAGGAACAGTTGAAGTTTATGAATGCAATTTCGACCAATCAGATGGCTGGATTACTTAAGTGAGGTATATAATAGCTATTAATAGACCAAAGGCTTCATACTGTATGGTACAGCCCAGGTGGGTAGTATGTATAATGGGCCAAACAGGCCAATATCTATGTATAGTTGTACAAATATTGGCCTGTATAGCCTGCCATAGGTATGGACTGAATGTAAGAGGCCTATATGATCATCATGAGCACTTAACAAAAACAAAGTCAGATCTGCGCTCTATACAGAAACGAACGTAATCATGATACACAACTATATACTATTCCTGTAATTGTTGAACTATATGTATATGACATGAATTTAAAATGAAAAAATATAATTGCATCATAACGAAAAGTCTTCAATAAGAATGAGCTGTGTCTATACGAAAGTTGTAGGAAAAATAACAAAATATGAATGTTACAAGTACTTGATTGGATGGTTTGAATTCACATTGTATTGTGAATCAATCGATTCAGGAGTCTAAGGAAAATTATCACAAGAGCATCTGTGAAATTAGCAATCGAAAGACGTGTTTGATATATGAAATCGAAAGCTAAAATAGGATGTCATACTAAATTGGGAAAAAAAGTTATCACTCCTCAAAGTTTCCCTAAACACTATAGAATTCTATGTATGATTTTTGTTTTTGTTCTGTCTCTTCCAGGCACTCTCTCTGAACTCCTTCTCTTAATCTTCAATCCGACTTGAGCGGAATACAGACTAAACATGAAAGCACCCTCAAGACAAATTCAATTTCTGTTTTCACATCATAAAAAGTATCTCCAATCTGCTATGAATAAGTTGCATCAATCTAATAAATGCTGGCTCTATTTTGAGCAACAAATCAATCAGGCAAATTTGCTTGAAGAAGTTTAGGAGGATTATCTGCGGCGAGTATTTAGTTGCAGTCTATTAGGCATGCTGCATGTACGGTTAGACGCAGAAGTCTGTGCCATGATTTATTGTTGCAGGATGAGAATTTATTTGAGGGCAGAGAAAGTTAATCCCAGCATTGCCCGACTGGCTTCAGATGATGAGAGCAATGCAAATACTAATGAAAAATAAAATTGTATCAGTTTTGAATGTCATTGCACTCCCTGGCTATCCTGTTAAATAGTCTGGTAAATTGAAACACTTGCCTTATGGTCCCACATGCAATAAACTGGTTAAGAATATTCATTAGATGTCTGCCTTTATGGGCTAGCAAGAATTATGTAGATATATCTAGATACTAGCTGAATTCTGGTCCAAAGGAAGCAAATATCTAGTACAGATTACTGGTACAAAAGGAAAATAAAGCTTGCATCTTGGTAATATATGGTGTCCTACAGTAACATATGGAAAAGAAAGTTTATCATACCTGTTAAAAGGATTAGGTTTGTCCCCAATGGGCTAGAATATTTCTAAGTTATATATATTATCTGCCATAACTGTATGGATAATAATTGAAATAGTCACATTTCTTGTGCTTTTTAACAACTCAAAAGTTTGAATGAACTGCATTCCGTGAACGGGACTACATGTATGTGTGTGTGTGTAAACATACATTTCTGTTTCTAAGCATGTATATATGCAGATGCAGATGCAGTGGGCGTCACATAACATTGATTATTCATAGGGGCTTAAAAAGCCTCCTAATGGACAGAGGCGGGGCTTTAGGTACCTGGTAATAATTAGAGGATTTGATAATACTTTTACACGGAACGAACTCGTTATAATTAATGTCACAGACATGAAGCACACTATATACATGAAACATATTACTGGGAAAGTTCAAGCTATCTCATCCCATGTGTTTCTAACCATATCTAGGATTTTAGCATAACTGCGTCCAGCTGATAGTCCTATTAGAATTTGAATCAGGTAACATGATCTTTTCATTTCAATTTAAAAGTTCCATTATACAATTTACTAATACTTGGTAATGGACACACCTTGAATTTGCTCTACTAAAATTCAGGTTGACTTTCTGTACACACCCTTTTAGTCTCTAAATTGACTGCTTTTTATCTAATCCTTTAGTCACTGTTCACTAGACCAAAAATGCAACAATCTGGAAGAGGAATTAAAATACACGTACATATGTCTTTGTTATTTTTTTTTAAATTCCATTAGAAATCATCCCTTTCAGAAAAACAAAGTGGCATATTTGATCAATCAGCATTGTCCATTAATGTGGGTAAAATATCTCATGAACAATATGTGCTAGAACATATAATATCACTACGGTTGAACTCTTTTCACATCATTAGTGATGCATGTCTTGGACATTGTGGCGACATATTTGACAATTCTGAAGGTCATTTGTAAGATTGGAAAACTATGTATTTTCTTCATTCGTCACAAAGTTTTAATAGCTTTATTTGTTTACTTTACACTTCTGGAACAACTTAGAGTCTCATACAGTTGGAGCTGAATTGAAATGCCTGATTGGTTTGCCATAGTACCTTTGGTTTAATTAGATATTTTCACTTAAAGGTACTATGTCCCATTTGCAGGCCAAAAAAATGAAAAAAGTTAAATTCCACCAGCATTGGAAAGATAATACTAATTTAGAACTTCCCTCAAAACGAAAGAGCTTGAAAGTGTCTCTTTGTGGGAAAATAACGACCGTGAGTTGTTGAATAAACTATAGGGATTGCAATCCTATTAGTAAATAGTCTGATTTTCAGACCCTTGTACCAAATGGTGTACGTTTTGTGCTGCGCAAAGATTCAATCAGTATAATTTTGGCCATTACAAGAAGTGGGTTATTGATTTAGACAAATGCTCATGTCCCCTTTACAGCTCATTTTATGTATGATATTACCAAAGAAAAATGAAGTCAGTCACTCACTCAATAGTGTCTGACATTGAAGTCTAGAAGTAAACAGGTTTTCTTTCATAATTTGAATACTAGGACACTGCTAACATTTAAATTTCACAGATAGGATATATATGTGAAATATTCATAATTCCTGCAAAGTTCTTCAGAATTTGATGTTGGCTGCAAATGGAAAATAGTACCTTTAATATACGCCTATACATAAACCATTTTGTTCAAAAAGGCTACTCAATTCTCCTCACAATAATGTGATGCAGTTTTGCACTCTCAATCTCTTTCAATCTTTTTCATTTTCCTCTCTCTCTCCCCTCTCTGTGTTTCTCTTTCTATCTTTTTAATTCTATATCAGTTAGTTATAATTGGAGAATTAAGGTTTGGTATTCAATTCATAATATATATCTATTCAAAATGTTGTACATGTATGTGATGCTGGCATTGTGACAATCAAAAATGAAAACTCCTGCATTCAGAGAAACATAGAAATGATAATATAAACATTCAACAACAGTGCTCAGTCTCCTTTAAAGAATACAATTTGTGATATTTTTCTTCTATGTACACCAGCTTCATCAGTCATAAAATGCTTAGACTGACATGATCATCTTACTACTCTCAAACTAATGTTACACGATCATGGGAAGCAAATCTTGCTTCTGATGATGAATCGAGGATGAGATATAGAGGAAATCTGCCTCCTTCTCATTCCTGTAACATCCATTCTGGTGTCACCCATTCCCAAAGAGACAGTTAACTTTGAGTATTTGTTTCTGATTGCAACTTTGAATACATTTTCTTGTTTATCAAGCCTTTTCATCATCTGTTTTAAAGGGCAATTTGATGAAACTGCATGGAATTATACATGTGCACATAGATCATGGATAAATAAGTGTCCCACCTTAACTTACACGCAGAAAATATTGATGCAAAGGGACACACCTAGCTACACAGTGCTGTGTTTGGTCTGGAACCATAGACTACTGATGTCTGCTTGAAGTTGCACCGGGCCAAAAACGAACCGAAGCACAAAACAAATGTTGATGGAAAGGGATACACCAAACAGCATAGCCCTGCATTGGGTCTGGAGTGGTAGACTACTGGATGCCTACTTTATATACCATGGACCAAAAAACTCTTACACCAAGTGAAGCAAAAGGCGATAACTGATGCAAAAGGAAATACCCCAGAAACATACATGTAGCTCAGTGTCGAGTCTTAGACTACTAATGTCTGTTTGCACTAGGCCAAAACAAAAGTTGATGAAAAGGATACACCTTGCACGATAGCACTGTATGTGTTTGGTCTGGAAGTGTAGACTACTGTTGTCTATCTACACCAGGCTAAAACCTAACCTTTTCATGTGCTACTAACATGTGTCCATCTCTTTAATGGGATTAACAGCAGCTAATTGCCGCTACATTGTCTGGACGAGAGCGGAGTAATTAAACAGTGACGTCAAACTCTCATTTGCTTGCCGATAGACTGGGGGCTGGGCTGAATAGACACAATGTATGCATCATAAAATCCTTTCTCTAGGTGCTTACCTTGTTTATTAACACATTCTACATCCTCTATTACAAATACTGTAGTATCTTTCCTATGAGCTATGACAACCTATTAGATGAGGCTCCGTGTCACATGCTCTGCCTCAATTTCCTACTTTAATCTTATTCCTAACCTCAACCCTGGAGCCAACACAATACCTAACCTACATAACCTATAACACAATGCAACCCCAATCTTTACCCAATATCTTTGATAAGCGAAATAAAGCTCAAAGTAAATGTCAGATCACCATTGATTATCTTCTTGATTTGAATCATGAGGAATATATATATTGACCAAAGGCCAAACTAAACATCCAAGAAAACACAACACATACCACTACTACCACTATACCAAGCCAAACAATTGACATGCAACACTGGTTTGGATGCTGGAAGACCTATACGCTGCATACCAACCGACTCATCTGTCGATAGCCTTACACAACTCTGGAGAGAACCCTGCCCAGACGAAGTGGAAACAAACCTTCTATGATTGGACTTACAGCGGCTAAGCCTTGGCATCTTCACAGACCATTAGGTAAATACATGGATACACCTTAAAGCATAACACTGTGCTGCTTGATGTTAGTAATGACTGATATAGAACTCTCCATGGATCGACATTCAGATTGCGCTTCCCGCTGGCTAGGGACAGGTACAGACACAACTAGAATGCATTCTCAAATGCCAAGGTCAAATTTGGTTTCAAGAGATATAATATTCAAGGCTCACTAAACAGATGTTATCATCCAAGTTTACAGTAAAAGTATTAAGGGATATACAGTTTACATTATCATTCATTCTTAATAAATTTATTTATATTTCAACAGTGGAGCACTATCAGTATCTTGTGTCTTGTAGCCCAAACAAGAGGAAGGTCATCGATTACATTTAGCTCCTATCATTTTCACTGATTACCAACTTCTAGAAATAATGTAAAAGGAGTCTACGACTAATGCCACATTCCGTTTTTCTCATTCCTGTTCTAAACACATCACTGGTTATGGTATGGATTGTAGTCTATTCGCTTCCATAAGCCCATCAAGGATAGTGATTATTAGAAGGTTTAAATAATATTTTTTCATCTTTCTCTTGAAATTGGCAACAATTACATTTTCTTTGCTTTTAGAAATGTTATAATAAAAACCATATCAATAATTCTATTTTGCAGGTGAAACTATGTTATAACATGTATTTCACCAACATTCAAAGAGAAAGGTCTTTAGCTTCTTAGGGAAACCCTAACTGTAAAAGGAGAAATATCTAATCAGATTATTATACTGTACGTTTTTGTCCTCTTTTCATATATTTGTATTTGTAAGCACTATGGTACTTATTGTTTTTAGCACTCCTAAATATTTGATATTATTATTATTATTATTAATAATACATGCAGCACACATTTTAAATACAGTTTCTGCCACAACTTGTTAACCTTTTTCATATTTATTGTGCTCATGCCCACTGAAATTTCTCTTCACACTAATGAAGAAAATCTTTCAAAGGAAGTTACCCTCCCTCCTACAAACATCATGATAAAAAAAAATCAATCATGAAAGCACTTTATTGAAATCAGGTTGAAGAGAGTATTTTATAATATGTAGCGTAAATTTGAAACTGGTAGCAATGGTGAATAATTGAGAAGGGGTGAAGAAATTTTTACATTGATGGAGTCACGACCACCACCGACTTGAATCATGGCCTCACACAAAAATACAATCTGTCACCGTAGAAGGCCATACAACATTCAAACATGCCATTTCATTTTGCCGGAGATGGAGAAATAATGAAAGAGAGACGGCAGAGCGGGAACTTGCTCACCGGTGCAAAGCTCTTTAATACATGCATGAATGCCTAATAGAGTAACTGTTCTGAAACGATCGTGGATTCGTACCTGCACGACAGCTTGCCACTCTCGACTCTCGTAATAATTTCACACCCACAGACAAACTCCCCTCTCTTTTTCCCCCCATCTCCGTCGCTTTTCAACAAGGGTCAATTCATACTACAGCAGACTTAATCACCTCTGGAAGTGTGAAAGAGGTCATACCATTGCAAAGTTCAAACCAATGAAAGTGAGGTGATGACTGTATTAACCTTCTCATGAACAACTTTGGCATTTCTATTTTTTCCTTTGAATCTATTTTCCAGATAAACATGTGAGGAGAGAAGTCCATATGAGCAGCCTCGGTCATAGTGGCAACCTCTATATAAAGTCCATCTCTATATTTAAAAAAACACCTCTATACAAAGGCCACATGTCCACAATAGTCACCTATATTTATATTGCCTCCCTCTATGAAGAACCTGTCTATAATAGCCATTATTTTCAGCTTGTCTATCTGGTGACCTTTAAAGACAGGTTTGCCTATAAGTTAATCAGGGATACCCCCTAGGATGTCTTTCGTGGGATACTTAAATAAACGAAGATATTTCTATATTAAAATGATTTGGTTTTAATGAAGTGGACTTTTAAAAGACTGATGCTACAGGTACTACAGTATCAAAACAAATTGTTAACAAAGTTCTTAATAATAAAATGGCACAATGATATAAAAAGCAAATATATTCTACTCCTACAAATGACGCACAAATGACGAAGTAGGAGGTGTTCTTTTTAGTAAAAGCAGTACCGGTAATTCTTGTTGTCAAGTGGCATGATTAGCGTTTCCATGCAAACTTCAACACTATGAATAAATAAGACTTAATAATTCCTATACTACATGTATTTCAAGATGCCTGAATTAGTGCAAAAAGGAAATTCCCCCTAGTCTGGAATTATAGCATGGTGTAGAGTTTAAGATAGATCTATCAGTATTCATCACTCATACATATTTGACTGAATACACTCATGATACATGGAGTGCCTTGAAATCAAGCTATGGGTGTTCACTTTGTATAGAAGAGATAACTCCAGACTGCTCCAGGATTTAAAAACCCCCTATTTTGCAAACAATAAGTAGATTTTTATTGAATTAATGCCTATTCAACATGAGATAAGGACAATAAAGATTGTAAAAAATCCCCATGTGTACCATTTCACGGAGCCTTCATTGAAAAAATACTCCATTTTAATAGGATGTCATTGAGGGTTTGGAACAAAAGTTTAAAATATGTATAAAAAAAGTGGGACTTCTCTTAAGGGTTTCAAAATATGAGTTATTTTCAATAACTACTGAATCGAATCCAAATTACATTTAGAAATCAGATTGTCATGTGCCTCTAAAATCTTAATCAGCATACCATGTCACCATCTACTATAGATATGTCAATCAAATACAGACTGATGGTGATACAAAACTGTCCTGTTTGATGATAATTTACATACTACAATTAAGAGCCAATGCTGTAAATTAACCTCTAATTTTCACATTTCCATCAATAATACTTTGATTTATTGTGAATACATGTTTCTTACAATATCTTAAAACAAATATGAATGTTTCTCATCAAAATCTGCACATAAATACACATACGAATAAAAAAATTATCATTTATATGTTCCATGATAACAATAACTTCATATTACTTTCAACTGTTAAAAAAAGAAAAGTTCTCATTCATGACTTAAGACTTTATTTGTTTGAAGAAAAAATATTGAAAAGCCAATGCCATTTTGGTCACATCTTGCATGGAAATTCTGTATTGTAAACAACAAAAAATGATGTATAGAGAGGGTATAGAGAGGGCTCAACTCGATTACTTACAAAACAAGATAGAAGAAAATAAACAAGATTCAAAAAGACTTTGGCTGAATCTAAAAGGCTTAGGAAAATCATGTCATGAGAAGATGGCCACCGCTAATGAATTCGATTCTTATTTTACAAATGTTGCTACCAAATTAGTAGACAAACTCCCCCTTCAAAAGACCTTTTCACCACAGAAAATGATTGTATTCCTGAGTTTTACGAAAGAAAAGGTGTAAGTGAAAACAGCTTCGAGTTATTACCAATCAGTGAACAATTTTTTTTTCGGTGAGTTAGATAGATTGAATGTATCAAGAAGTATTGGGTTAGACATGATTCCAGCTAAATTTCTGAAAGATGGTGCGAAGGTTTTATATTTAAGCCTTTAAGTTACTTAATGAACCTATCTAGCTTGATGAGTACTTTTTTAGAGAATATAAAAATAGCAAAAATGACTCCACTTCATAAAAAGAAAGATGGTATCAATTATAGACTTATTAATGTTTTAAATGTAGCGATATTCTAGAAAAATTGGCCTGTCTTATTGTACTTATTATCATTTCTGTCATTATTATTATCATCATTATTATCTTTGAGAAATTTTTTTCTTATCTGTAAAGAATAAGATTTTTAATTTATAAATTTTGTACATGTATGTCAGGGTATTGTACTATCCCTCATTTTCATTGCATTCCTTCAGATGTATCACAGAAAAATGTAGGCACCTGTATATATTTCCTGTTATTTCTAAAAAATTCTTTTGCCATAGGAGAAAAACTGGACATCTTATAACATCATTACACAGACTGCATATAACTGTTCAATGAATGCGAGAAACAGAGAACGAGAGAGAATGAGAGAAAAAAGAAGGATCAAATCAAATAGTGTTAAAAACAGTGTGTTCTATTTTTACTCCATCCACAGAAAGGTGTTGGAAAGAGATATGAAAATATATTGATGATGCGACGTGTTTTTATAATAATGTGAAAACAGCAGACAATGACAAAGGGGAATAAATAATGTTTTTGTGCTCGCCTGAGAATTTTCACACTTTAATATTGATGTATTTTGGATGGTCTTGCCAACTCCATGTTTTCCCATGCGTCACTTTCACTATGGTTCATTAGTGTCCTACTACATGCTCATCATCCTCTCCAGTTTTTTGTCCTTTCTCTCTTCTTCTTCCCAGTTTATTTGAAGGACAATGGGAAATGAAGGAGTGAGGACAGTTTTTACCATTCCCAAATAATCTGATAAATTTACATACAAACATGGATTGTTTAATATTTTTTGCAGGTCAAATTTATCCACAGAGGAATAGGAGTATGATTGTGTTTTTAATCTAATTGCTGATTGTCAAGCTGGATATATTTTTCTTATCATTGCTTTCCCTTCAGAACATGGACTATCTTTGATGTGTGCGGCGTGGAGCATAAATCTAAATGCAGTTCTCAAATGGAATATGGAATTTTTAACTGTGAATAGAACGGAAGGGAGCAAGTGAAACAACATAAAAAGAGAGAAACAGAGAGACAGAGAGCAAAAGAAAAGAATAAAGAGAGTAAAATAAACAGACAGAGAAAAGGATGGGAATGAGAAGAAAAAAGTTGGAAAAAATTAACATCCCTCAAATTGTAAATATATTCAAATTATAAATAAAGTTTAAATTCCTTGTGAATGCATTCTCAAAGAAAAAACAACTATATAAACTAAAACTAAACTAAAACTAAACTGGCTGGCTACTAATTACTTTGAAAATGTTGATCACATATGAATGTATGAGATGTGATAGGATACATCACGCTGGAAATATGAAGTGACGTACAAGATTAAACCTTGGGGCTCTCTCTCTGGCTCATGCAAAATTAATCTATGGAGCATAGTCATTTCAATATTTGAAGGAAACCTGTGCAATGCAAAGATTTCTTTTCCTTTTTTAGCACATTCAGTACTCTGTAGGGATAGAAAATGTCAATACAGCTACACTTTGAAGCATCAGAGTCCACTCAGTAGACATGATAGTGTACATGGGGAATAACATCTATTCGGCTCTTTTCTTATCTTTATCTTTCTCTATCTCCTATCTTCTTTTTATTCCTCTCTCCATCTTGGTCTCAACTCCTCTCTAAACGTATTCTTCTTTTCATCTTCTCAACTCCTCTCTAAACGTATTCTTCTTTTCATCTTCTCAACTCCTCTCTAAACGTATTCTTCTTTTCATCTTCTCAACTCCTCTCTAAACGTATTCTTCTTTTCATCTTCTCAATCCACTTCTATTTCTGATTTCCTTTGCTTGCCTTTGTTTATTTTCATATGTGTAATGTAAAAACTGTACATGATAGTCAAGAGACTGAAACTAAAAGCCTGATTGGAAAGACAGAACATACATGTACCTTTCAAATGAGCCCAAGACCACTAAAAGGTGTCCTGGTCGAGTGGCATTTTACTGGTCCCGCCGCAGCTCTAATGACCTATGGCAAGACATTAATCTACATTTGCCACACTCGACCCAGGTGAGGTAAATGGGTATCTGGCAGGAATTAATTCCTTGAAATGCTAGAGTGCCGTAATGGCAGCTACCGGTAGGCTAAAGCCGGGGTAATAATTTTCAAATATGGAATCGCATAAAGATGTTTAAATGTGATATGCGCTATACAAGAACAGAATATTATTATCATTATTATTAAAAAGAAAAATCAATTCTGTGTTTAAAACTGTGGAAACATTACTCAGGCAAGCAGAAATCCCTGAATAATGAACGATTCTAATACAATTGGAATTCACATAAAGGTTGTAAGTGCACTCCCTCCAGCCTCTTCAAACTATTAACTTGAATAATTTAAATGAAATGAAACATGTATGTGTCACTCAACCACTAGATCAGGAACAAATAAAATGGCAAACATTGATTAGAACTAAATCCTTGGGCACTTTACTAGTATTCATTCACTGCAGTCAAATAAATAAAGCTCATATTTTGCCTCCACTTTAAAAGACACTTGTTTTGAATTGCCCATTACAAGTAGCCCCTATGACCTGAATTCGTCCCAATCCCATTTTATCTAACAGAGCTGGGTAATTTACTATGGTAATGACAGGAAACGGGCGACTCCGGTCTACGAAATGCAACAAATTACCAATGTAAATTTCAAGCAGGCTGCACACGATGGTGGAATGATGAGAGCAAGGCAGAGAGATGCAGTGGGGGGAGGCGATTTGGCAAAAACAAAATTAACGCGAGCATGAAGAGGTATCGCATAGATTGGCCACGCTTCCCTGCCGTCCCAGTTTGCAAGTGTAATTTGGGAGGGAATTATGGTGAATCTGGGTCATTTTATTCTGTTTCTCAATCCTTACCATTCCCTGAGTTTACCCCCTTCCCTATGTCATAATATTCTAATACAACTGTAATTGACAGCTAACTGTTGCCGTGAGTATCGCTTGTACAAATACCTGACAAAATATAGCATCTTCTACTCAAGGAACTTTGGGACATTAACAAGTCATGCCTCAAATTTACTTTGTTTGTTTTATTTTTATTTTTTTAATCTTGTTTTAATCAAAACATGAAGTCATTACAAATCTGTCATTCATTTCCAATACACTTTGAAATCCACCTCAAATGCAAGAGTACACAGAGAAAAAGTTCAAATTTATGACTTTGTGTTAGAATAGTATGGGTACCATCTACTTTATTACAACTGTCCATAAAATGTCATATCTTTTATCACAAAATAAGGGTTAGGGGTCTAAGTTACTAGTGAAATATACACAATATTTATTTATCACATGAAACTATTATGTTCTCATGAATTTACTGGTACAAGGTTAAGGTCCCCATCAAAGGTCTTCCACAGTTCATGTGGGTAAATTCTTTGAAGACAATTAAGTACAAAGACTTTTAAAAGCCAGCAAGCAAAAAAACAAAAAAAGGTCATGAGACCTGTCATATATTCATATGCAACTGAAGCCTGCCCTGTAAGATGGAATGCTAATGTTATGCCTGATCAGTTGTTAAACATGATACCTGTATTTGTTAGCATAAAGAAAGGTCTGTACATGGTTTAGAGATGAGAGCCAGTATGGTCTATGGCTCTAGCAGACATGGTGGAAACCCTTCACACATTCACAGAGTGAGATCTAGCGTACATGGTTGAGAAGTGTAGGCTACCGTCACAAATTTATGGCTACCAATAGACCGTGTAACAACTTTCCCATCCAACAGTGATGCCTTTCCAGTACTTTACTATGGCTAGTTATTATGTGCTATGTCCAAAAGCAAGCCTTAGATTTAACAATGCAGCTCAAATTTGGAGGAAAAGATTTCTACCTTTCTTGTAGACCTGTATCTTTCATGTTTCCAGATTTCAACAAAGATTTGTGTGACTTAGGAACAGCTGTTGATTAACATATTCAGTTGTAGGGAAAGAATTCAGTGAATTCACAATATGTATACCCAAAGGGAATATTCATGATTATATCTTTATTTTCATTCTTTATTTTCATCAAATTCAAGTGCACGTTATTCAATACTTTCATTAAAAATATAAAAAGGAAAACAAAAATATAAAAAGGAAAACAAGCATATAAAAGTTCAAATATAACTTTTCAAGTACAAGTCCTTGTGAGTTTCAGTTCTCAACCTCCTTCTCACGATGTGGAAATCATCTTATATAGAACAAAAATTGAAATAACAATGACCCAGGTGGTCTAAAAAGGACAAGAGGAATACGAGTCGAAGGGAATGTGTGTTTAAGCAAGGACTGAGACATCATGAAGAAAACCCACATGACCTAAAAATCAACTAGTGCATGAATATGATTGACACACTTCATAAAATCCAAGCCAATTATGGCCACTGTCACAGCAGATGGGTCACTGTTTTTTGTAGAAATTTCGCAATTACTTGGTGTGTACCACCACACTTCTAATGTAGTGTCATTTGCACCAATGGAGTACAGCGTGAATGCATCCGGTTGTTTGAGAGTGTTTGTGTATGCATAAATGAGGTGTGTTCACATGTGACCAAATTATAGTGATACAACCTTCATGAAATACAAGCCTGCCTGAAAATAATGAGGAAGAATAATACACAACTGGGCACTTGGAGATATTATCATGAAAAGAAAGAAAATGTCTCACTTCAGATGAGTTTCTGAATGAGGGGCCCCTAGATTAAATAATGTGCTAATGGATTTAATTTTAAAAGCACAATGTCTGAGCGAATCCGGTCACATCTTTGAGCAGCGGAATGATTGCATTCAACGCCCTTGAGGCCTCCGTGACTCATTATCTATATCTTACTTAAGAATATACCTGCTTGGTTTAATCCGATGCCCTACAAATGCTTTATTCCCCTCACACAGCACTGTGCCATCCTTGACAGAGATATGGTGAGGCCATTGTAGTAATGTATTCAGTCATTAATATATCATAAGGCATATGGAAATGGAAGATACAGATCTGAAACATCCACTTGGATTAAGCTTAAGTGGGAGTGACTTGGCAGTGCGGATACCCCATCGGCCTACTGACCATGAGCCGTGCTAGGTGCATGCTGGGATAGGTCATTGTTAATGGCGAGTGGTATTGATGATGGTGCTGCACAGGTAATGGAAGTTACATCTGGCCGATGCAGGATGCACAGAAATACGCATGCATATTGATCATGATGGAATGGCTTCGGTCGAAAAGAGATCAAGGCACTTGGATTAAAGGCCTTACACTTCCACATGTTACATTTCACATGGTACCTTTACATGTTACCTCTGTGTTTCTTCTTCTTCAAGCCCACATTCCTCAATTCAACAAATTGTCTACCTGATGCCAAAGGGGCCTAAATCTCTTTTAAACGAATATAAGAGAATGCCCTTCTAGCTCAAAACAAACAAAGACATGCAAACTAGAACTTAGTGAGCAAAGTTGACTAGAATTGTGACAATTTCCTATTTTTCAGCATGTACATGTAATGCAGTACACTAAATGTAATACAGCAATATGTATCAAAATTAGTCTAAGCAACAACCAATAACAGCAAATGAGAGCCAAAATTTCTCTATTTCTCTAGAGATCATTTTGAATACAACAATAATTATAAGGAATAATTGTGTTTCCACATCAGTCCATAATCTATAGAAATAATATGAGCGATCTTCAATTAATTTGCTACCTATTGATACTGTTACACGCATAACCCTTTGATAGTAAATACTAATTCTCTTGCATACTGCACCCAACATGTCTGATACTGTATACTGGCAATTTCACAGTGATTACTAAAATATCCCACTCATAGAAGGCACTTGAATCGATTTGGTATAAATGGTTGTCATAGATTAGCTGATGAATTATTGCCTCAAAACCAATTAGAGAAATTAGACATGCAAATTAGCCTCATTTATTGATGTAAAATAGCACTCGACAATCAAAGGTGAAGTGCAGCCATACGTCATCAGAAAGGATGCTTAGTATTGTATTCTCCATATCTCTCTTTTTTTCTTTCACTTCTCTCTCTCTTTCTTTCTCTCTCTTTCTTTCTCTTTCTCACTCACTCTCTCTCTCTCTCTCTCTCTCACTGACGCAAAGACTACAGATACACCTATTGACTTATATTTTCAAGCTGCTTTTGAAGAAAAAAAAGAGTTCTGAATCAAGAAAACAATAAAATATTCTATTCAAGATTCAAATATCTCACCTTAACCGACATTTTGAATCATGTCTATTAAATATTTCACCTTACATACCATAACAAGTATCATGCTTTAAAGAATAGAGATTGATTCCATTATTATATGAATTGCAGATTCAAATAGCACCTTATCCCATACCTTCAGACTTTTAGCTTCTCTCTCTCTTTCTCAATTTTCCAAAAGCAATTAAATAGAAAATAAATCAAAGGCATGACCAAGTTAAACAAACAATATTTGACCTCTGTAGAAGGAAAGGTTGTGCGTCATCATCACCCTGGGCTAGAGGTTATCATAAATCAGTCCATCTTCACCTTGTTCACCTTACAACTCATTATTTAGAGTGGTATATTTAATTAACAGGTTTGTTCTCTTTTCTTCTCAGAGTTAAAAGCGACTCTATATTTGGGAACTTCCAAGCTATTGTGTTCCATACAATACCAGCATCTCAATTTTGTTGCATCTCTTATGATTGTATTTGGTTAAAAGACCTGGTAGAATAGAGCCTAGACGATACATGATATGAAGTGTAATGACACATTTGATATCAACTGATGTCCAGAACTACACAATCATTGGTAACATATGGTACACCAAATGACCAAATACTTTGGACTTGCAACTTGTTCAATGTTCTGTCTGTATTATTTGTTTTGTTCTGTACTAAAAATGCTTTCAGTAACAGTTGGGCACAATTGCATTTCTAGGGTAAGATTACCAAAGGCAAATAAACACTGATACAACTAAATGCCGACTCACTTCAAGTTAGAGACAAAATTGATGGAAGTTGTAGATTCTTGCAGAGCAAAGTGGTTTGAGCAATGCTCAATCAAATCTGCGGTGTTTGAGTGGGCAGAAGGGACACAGAGGGTTGCATTGCAATGACGTGTGTCTTTTAAAGAGCCCATCATTTGCTAACTGTGTCTCTGTGCAGGTCCCTGATTGCTTGCACATAACATTACAGCCAACATATGGGACTACAGCAACTTGGGTAAGTATTGACCACTGACAAAAGTAGGTCAGTCATGCAAAATGTGAGGAAAAAGTTTGTGCCAGTTTCCCGCCATTTGCACAAAACACTCTTATAACCTCTATAATACATCTACCGGTATATGAATGGGTATAAGATAAGATACTTTTTCAATCAAAGACAATTATAAATGTACATAATTATGTACCCCATAGCTATCATTTCAAGGAGGTAAAATAAACAGAAGTTTTTAAAAACTTTGAAGTTACTGCAAGTGTCAAGTCGTAGAGCAACGGAGATGCCCATAAAGCTGACCCGATTCATGTGATTTTCTTACTCTGATGTGAACACACAATCACGATTAGCAACAGAGCTCATTATACTCCGTATTTTATATTATATATTCACTTGAAAATCATGTGCCTGTCTGAAATGTACAAGAATCAAATCTTACAAAAGAAAAAATGCACACCTGAAATACACCTTTCTATGAAGTATATCATCATCTTATTAAGATGTGAACATAGTATCAGGTTGCAAAACTGTCAAGATAATTTTTTCATCTACTCTTGTTGAGTAATAGACAGAATTTGTTACACCATAACAACCCAAACTGATAGAGATATGATCAAATTAAATATATATTATTTGAAAGAAACATCATGTTTGCAATGATAAATGATACTGCATAATCTTAATACCTTAAACAATTAATTGGATTTACCTCTGTTTGGATTTTTTTTTTTTTTTTTTTAAATCTATGGCTTCAAAGAGTAACAGTAATCATGTGTTCTTTTTTTTGGTAAGATTTGAAAATAAATGGGTATGGAAATGACTTACTAGTAATTCAATTATCATTTTCCTCTAACTCAAAGAAGATTCTTAGTATACACCTGTACAAGTGGTCAGATGGCACTTCTTTGGCCTATATTCTAAGAACCCACTGTTATTTGTTTGAGAGACGTACATCACCAAGGTGCTTCATCATCCTGCATGCAACAAACACAGATGGACCAGCTCACCCACAGTCAAGGTGAGAATCACTTCACACTCCTCTGTCTGGCTCATATACCTACACACAGGTCAGGAAAGGGGCTACCACATGCACCAAACTACAATTAGCCCTTTGGTATTCATCTTGCCGTCTGTTCAGGAATGGAGGTGTTTCCGACGTATGAATGCGCCTCTCCTCTGAGAGATCGAGTTTCAATGTCACAGCCACACACCCTACAATAACCTCCAAGCAATCAACTTAATTCCGGATACTCTGCCCAGCTTTTCCTCTCCTCACTGATGCATAATGTGACTTTTTCTCCTTTTTGGTAATCAAATTTTGAGGTTCTTTGTATTCCAGCTGAGCTCAAGCTCAAATGGAACAAGATTTACAATAGTCCGCCAGGGATCTCTTAATGCCTCAAGCAAATAGTGGCAGAATATTTATTTCGACTGATAAAAATTTAGTTATTTTTAGATATTGTATCTACTCTTGGACATAGAAAGCCTGATTCCATCTCAAGTACATATTTACTGAAAGGAAAAAACACTTATTTCTAGCTTTCTACTAAATTGAACAGTACCGGTATATGAAATGCAACATCAAAATATCACATCAGCACTGATATTACTCCCTCTCTCCTCTGATTTATAAATGTTCTGTTCTTTAAATAAATAACAAATCTTAAAAAATCTATTTTCCACCTTTTCTACCACCTGTTTTTTATATGCTCAAGTCCTAAACGACCAGCATATCACTGCTTTCTTACAAACTATCTCTGTTTGTTTGCATACTCTGGAGCTGGAAGAGACCATGTTTATGTTCAAAAAGCAATTACTCCCGCCCTCTTCGATTAGCAACTCTCTGAGAGAGACGATCGGGGGAATACAAGTAAACAAAGTGCATGCACTTTACTGATCCTTCTTCTGTCTCTGCTTTATCTAATTTTAGTCAAAAGGGCAACAGACATTCGATACATTACTAATTTTCCCTGCAATTGAACAAGGAGCCAGCCGAACCATGCCACTGCTCAAATGTTTTATTCCTGTTTGGAGGATTTTCAATATACAGGTCATCATTGGGACTCTACATCTACTTTTGTATGCCTAATATTTCTGTACATGTAGCAGCTTCTTGTAAACATACCAACATAACATATAACTCTGTCAAATTTGTTATTCCACTTTCATTTGACTATCAATATCTAATGTATAACATAACATCTGAATGATAATATCTATCCATTCATTCAACTCTGGTAAATATCATGTATGATTATCATCTACAGGGGTACCTTTCTTCACCCTCCTATTTCTCCTGTCTCGTCTCTTGCAAACTGAATTTGCAAAATACATAAATCCTCTACTCAGCACATTCCAATATATGCCTATAGAAGATATTAATCTTGTATAGCCCGCTCTCTGCATGGAGACTTCACAGTTTGCTCACCCGACACTTGTTTTTAAAACCAATTTCATTGCCGCCTACATGTATCTACCTCTCTCTTCGCTCTTTCTCTCTCTCTCTCTCTCTCTCTCTCTCTCTCCCTCTCTCTCCCTCTCTCTCCCTCTCTCTCTCTCTCATTTAGTTTGTTCAACCCTCTGGGGGTAGTGACCAGCATATATCACATAGAAATCAAAATCAACAAACAAGGCCTTCTCCTCTGGGTGCACAAATTTAATTTGGGAGGTGGCATCAAATCTTTCAGAGTACTTAGGGTAGCCATTGTTGGTCAGCTTTAAATCTAAAGTGAGGATGAGAGCTTAGGAATAAGAAGATGCAGAGCTAGGATGATTAGGAATGGAAAGGTCAGAAAGGAAGAGGAAGAGGTAGAAATGAAAAAGAAAGTGGGGTAATGGAATGTAGGAGAAAGAAAGGGTGACATAAATACTAGGAAGAGAAAATTAGATAAAGGGCAAGAGAAAGAGTGGCACTATATGTGTGTGTCAGGGGAAACGTGTACAAAAATACACAAGCAGCAATGGTAATAACATACATGATGACTATGATATACATACAATTATGACATGTGTACAAATAATACAATGAAAAAGATGTTAACTAACAACACATGCCATTAAAGGTCATTAAATATCAGCAATTCTATAACATAGTTCATATATAGTGTAAAAGATTTGAGGGGGAAATAAGGGAGAAGTGGTATATAAAAGAAAAAGTAAGAAATGACATTCATAAATATATTGAAAAGAAATATAAATCAAGGTGAAGAAGAAGAAAAATTGAGCATATCCGGGGTAGTGGAAATGATAGGAAAACAGAAAGTTACTGGTAGGATCTGATGAATAAGTACGGCTTCCAAAAGTGCAAAGGGAGAGTGAGAGAGAGAGAGTGAGAGGGAGAGAGGGAGAGTGAGAGAGAGAGAGTGAGAGTGAGAGAGAAGGAGAGCGAGAGAGAAGGAGAGTGAGAAAGATAAAAAGAGAGAGAGAGGGGGTGAAGATGGGAGGGAGAGAGAGAGAGAGGGAAAGAGAGATGAGAAATTTTTTAAGAGTTGAAGAAAGCTGACCAAGAGCACCCACTCTCTTCCAATTAATATTATAACTGCAAACATAGGTCACCGGGATGATATGTACTTTAAAGGTCAGATTGTCAGAGGAAGCTGTACCGTCTTTTCAAAGCCTTCACTCACTACATGTCATGTACCTATGGAAATATCACACAACAATCAATTTCAACGATTCCAGCAGGCCCGTTTTCAGGAAATCAAAGAATAACAGCCTCTATTCAAACTAAACATATGGTTATATAGGCTACAGCAATGCACTTCCACTGTTGCACTATTACATATGTCCAGAGCTTTGCCACAGGTTTTTTTCTCTGAAAAGGTACACTGAATTTTAATATGATCTTTTCTTTTCCCAGAAATAATATCAATATAAAGTATATCTGAATGACAAATTCTTCTCTTCTCAGAGATATGAAATAGATGAACAGATGCTTTCAAAGAATACAAACCATAGAATAGATGTATATGAATGGCTGAATTACTTTTTCTCAGAAAGAAGTTCCACACAAAAGATACATTGACAGAGGGATGGGATTCAATGAAAACCTTACATCATAAACCATGTCATCACAAACAGCTTAAGATACTGGGTAAACTGAAAATTCTGAAATTAAATAATAAGTATTTGAACTAATGCCCTTTTGGTTTCAAACAAACAAGGTATTGCCACACAGTTTGCTGTTGAACAAGCCCAAGGTATTTTTTGCCATACATTGCCGAATAAATCTATGATTATACTATTTCTATGGATTATAGCCGTTTGATAGCCCTGTTAGAAACTTGGGTCAGGCCAGATAAGAAGGAAAATTTCACTTTTTGTGTCAACGTGTTGGTCAGCTTTGATCAGTCTTGATAATACATGGGACAGCAATGACCAAATACCTTTAGGTCATTTATTATATATTCCACTTCATTGTGACTGCACACTTGCATATAGGTACGTAGTGCAGGGATCTGGTTGAATTGAAATTGAGTTTACTTTGCTGAACTAGATCATCATTCATTTTGATTTAAAAATTAAATATGTTGTTACATTACACAGCGTACTTGTAGGCAACTTAATACAGTGGCAGCGGTGGGATTTATTATTACATTAATGTGTACTGCTTCTCACTACAGTTAAGTATATAAATAATTAGATATATCTGTTCACAAACATTTATCAGGGATAGGACAAAAGTATTCTTTGCAAAGCAGATGGCAGCATGAGTGCAAAGTTTTAATCTAAAAGTTGTATCTACATATGTAATAGGATGGGAGTTGGAAGTGTTTTAGTATTGATTTTACCAGACCTTGATGAAACCCAACAGATGGTACTACTAAAATGATGCAAGGCCATTGTATCTTTAGATAATGTGGTATAACTATGAGCAAATACATGCTAATAGTCATAATTAAGTTATTTAAGAATAATTATAGGCATCCAGAAAAATATTAACATATTTATTCAAATAATGCTTACTTTCTCTTGCCAAAACTATAACAAAAAATTTATGCATATGTAAGTCAAATTGTATAATATTAGTATTCATTTCAGCAATGCGTATCTTCTCAAGTGAAATGCTTCAATTGACAGAGAGATTCAAGTGATAAAAAAATATTAAAATAAATCTACTTGAAAATGCAATAAATTCACACGCAAAATAAAATATGAGCAAATAACCTTGCCCACTGACAATGTACCATATAGGCAGTGGTTTCAAACATGTATTGAATAGGAGAAAATAAGCCAAACATATCTTGTCTTTTTATCTCCAACAAATGTTATGATACATGCAAACCCCTACTGGTGTGAACCCAGATTGGCTAGGCTGTCTAACGATACCCTCTTTCAAGACAGCAGAGACGAAAGAGCTGTGTCAAAGTGCAATCTGAGCTATTCCAACCATTCCAATAGGCTTAGCATGTAGAAGGGTTAGAGTTCTGGTATTGTTGCTACGGACAATCTAGCCTAAGGTCAGTTGGAAGAAGGTCAATATGATGAACCACCAAGGTTATAATCTCACCTGGACCCCGTCTTAGAAATAGTTGTGATTGATTTGGATCAATCGTAAGTTTGCAGACTCCTTTCTCTCATGTACATAATTGCAATTGATATCAATCGCAAACGAATTTGCGTTTATCATCAACTTTTTAAACAATTAAAGTTTGTAAGAATTAAGAAATGAGACCAAAGCAGAGTCTCATTTTCATAATTTGGACAAAAAAGATTATAACTGATGGTTGGCCTATACTATTACTTTCTTTAGAGACATTGGAGTCTCTGGGTAAAGCTAGATGTCAGTAGATAAGACTAATTTCTTAAATGCCATGGCTATTTTAGAAGTTTGCCAATTTCCATATGCTACTCTAGAATTTTCCCTAAAAAAAGATCTCACACGAACACAGGAGAAAGTTGTGATGAGCATGTTCTAAATCCTGCGGCATTCGACTGCTTGAATGACAACTCCAATTTATTTTCTACATCTGAGTCATATTGCATATCATTATGCCAATTGCAGAAGGTCGTTAGTACGACCCACTCCAAATTCATGATAACTCACTTCTAAGGTAGTGACAGCTCTTTTCATGTTATACCATGATTTAAATAGGACTGTTTTTTTCCGCTTGATCGCCTGATAATTTATTTTGAATGGATTGCAACTACCTAATTAGTGTAGTTTTGTATCAAATAAGCAAGCATTTTTTAAATTAGTCATTGTAATGCTAACGCCCTTCTGCTCCCGGCACAAGGCACTGACCTGTTCACCCTTTTACCAGCTACATGACAATATTTCTTATATTAGCATCTTTGCCAAAGATGAAATGGCTGCGATACCATTGTCATGGTGCCATCTAGCCTCCCATTCCTTCAACCATTTTACCCGGCTCCCTTTACTCTCTCATGCTGGAAATACATAAGCTTGAAATTAGTCATTCTTTCCCCATTTTCTCTACTTTTCTCTCCAGGGTTACTTTTGAGAAATCATTGAATATCCCAGGCACGTTAGGTTGGTGATGAAATCACCCCTGACAGCAATCTTGCATGAATCCGGCCAGCTTGGCTGTTTTTTCCTTCAGTGCCACACAAGGTATTATAACACTGCAATTTGAGATGGAGTTGCTGAGCAGCTC
Source organism: Strongylocentrotus droebachiensis (assembly GCA_035222895.1). Lineage (NCBI taxonomy): Eukaryota > Metazoa > Echinodermata > Echinoidea > Camarodonta > Strongylocentrotidae > Strongylocentrotus > Strongylocentrotus droebachiensis. Next base: position 138,459 of record JAVYIG010002834.1, on the reverse strand, counting down.
AAACCCCTTAAGTGCCATTTTTGTTGGCTTATCCGTAATATCTTGCATTTATTTATAACATGCATTTCAAGGATCGGGCAGGGTTTCTAGATTACGAACACTGAATTCCTTTCCATTATCTACGTTATAGTGATAAATGAATGTATTCAGCATGTATTCTGCTTACTTAATACTTAGATGTACAAGTAGTACATGCTTTAACATGCAGTAACCGATAAAATTATATACAAATATTAATAAGCATTGCTCTTAGTACTAAAGCTTTATTCATATCTCTTGGAAGTATACAATATATTCTGCACACGTTACAAATATAGTCCAAATAAAAAAATGGAAAATCAAGTGTTGAAATAAAGATTTGTAATGTTCATATAATCTTACATTAGCATACCTTCTACAGTTTAAACTCATATTTCAATATTTAAAATGTAACATTTTGTATGATGATGGAGCAGATTCTTGATAATTTATATATTGTAAGGTCTGTCTTTGATCAGATAACGATAGTGATAAATGAAAAAGGCTATAAATAAAGATACAATATAAGGAAAGGACATATTCAAACTTGATTTGAGTAAGAGATAGGATGGATTAAGAAAAGGTCATCGCTATATGACAAAGTCAGTGCTGATATCAATCCATCTTACAGAGAGATTATACCATATTCTCTTGGTGCATTCTTGTTTTTCTGCCCCCCCCCCAACCCCTCCTCCCTCCCCCCACCCTCTCTCTATCTCTCTCTCTCTCTCTCTCTCAACCCACTTACTCTCGTATTAATCATCTGCAAAGAACAATTAGTCACATCAATTGTGAGGGCTGGTGAGATAGGTAGGTATACTTAAAAATGTATATTTTTGGGAAAATCTTATATACTTCTAATCAGTTTTCATCAATATACAAAACTAAAAGACTAACATTTTGGTAATGTGTGCATTTTCTTTTAAGCTATAAATGATACTCAATCAGTTAAAAGAGCACTAATGCTGAAAATTCTTAGGTAGTTCCATACCATCTTACATTAATACACCAGTTTAGTTACAAGTTATGAAATCCAACGAGACAATGCTAGCTACCTCCCTCATGAGAGCTATGAACTTATTATTCATCTATGCATAAGTATTTCATTTCATTCTGCACTGGTGGAAATATCCTTTTTTCAAAGGAGACAAAAGCTTATCATGGAGTATCTAAGCTTAATTTGTTCAGACATTATATTCTATGTTCTAGAACTGTCATACTGTCCATTTCTGTCTCCTTCTTTCTCGCTTTCCTTTCATCTCTCTTTCTCTCTTTCTTTTCCTCATTTTATTTCTTTTTCTCTTTCTATACCATTCTTTTCCTGTTGTATAAGCATAACCAGCCAACCTGGCCAATCTTTTCAATCTAGCATCAGTCTATCCTTTCAATTTATCTATAAATAGACTTCCCTCCTACATAAGCCACTACATCAAAGAATACCTAAGATCAAATGTACCTTAACAAACTAAATCAATACACAGTACAGCCCCATCATATCACATCAAAGAACCACTCAATTTGTTGGCCTTCATCAATTCCGGAGGCTCGTAGGGTGAAAGGGTCACTTCTGCATTTTACATGAACCCACCTGAGCTAGCTTTGAAATAAACGGAATATCAAAGTACAGAGCTTTAATTGATATTCTTAATGCATTCTTAATGACCGAGTTAATCATTGGACATCCAATGATGTCAGACTGATGAATAGAAATCATGCCAAATGGAATCATAGCTTCAATATTCATAGCTTTATGATTTTGTATTCAAATTATTTTCCAGAAATCTAATCACTTTCAGTGACTACTTGTTGCATTATGAATACTGGTGTATATTGCCTGGACTGGAGTTATATAGCTGAATCATTTTCTTACAGTCATGATATCAACTCTGTGTAAAGTGAAACAAATATGGCTCTTTTAGATCTCAGGAAACTGCATGTACACTGATTTTGATTTGATAAATATACTTTGAAATCTGAGGCTAATCTGAGAACTTCCTGAAAATAATGTTGATACTTTAAATCCAACACTGATCCAATATTATACTCCACAAGTCTTATGGTGTGCTTTATATAGGTATTACTTTAAAAGCGTTTTACTTTACTATTTTCAACACTCTCAAAGTGCAAGCTTATCAAAAATATGCCTTCTAACATATGACTTTTTATTCTCCTTTTTATGTTGCTGTAATCCATACAATTTTCCTAATTTTGTTTAAACTAAATAACAGAAATATTAAGCATTACATAGTTGTGCGCGTGTTAAATCACAGTACAGAACTTACAGCTTGGGCATATCATATCTACATTATTATGGAAGAACTGACGATAGCCTCTTTAGAAAAAGAAAGAAGACATAGACAAAGATTTTAATCACAAGTGCTATGTGGGTTCTGATTTGCTATCATTGGAATCCGTAGCCCCTAGTCATTTTAATCTCTCAACACAGCTGCTGGTTTGTAATTATCTTCTTTCTAAAGAACCATTTCACTCCCTGATCAGACAACCAAAAGTAATCAAAATTGTATAGCTATGCACAATTTAAAACAAATTTAGTCAGGAAGTCATATGAAGAAATATCGTATAACACATCAATGTGTAGTGAAATGCATGTTTGAGCATCGGTTTTTAAAAAAACTCAATAAAAAGTCACAGTCCTTTTGTTGTATATTTAAAAAAAAAGTAAAACTGGGCATGCACTTGATGATTACGTCAACAGACCTCTTCAAAACTACCGTAGCTTATTTATTTAATGATTCTTTATACAACGTGTTATTCCAGTGTACATGCCCCTACCCCTTTACAATGATTCTTTTTACAATGTTTTTTTTTATAGAAGAATTTCATATAAATGTCATCTAGTCTGAACAGGATCTCAATGCCCATAAGACTTGGGCAGTGCAGGACTTGAATGGTAGTCTGTTACGGAATTCATCTTCTCAATTAAAAGTTGTGATTAGGGCCACCGTTATCCAAACAGATCAACCCAACTTACACAATCATCACAGCAACACTGGCTGATGACAAAAGAAGGGCAAATCAAGCTGAGATGCCAAATAATCACATGCATATTTATAATGCAAGCTGTGAAAAAATACTGTTTTGTAGAATATTCAAGCTACAAGAAGATATAGTAACAATGGATATATATCCACATAGAAATGAATGAGTGAAGTGGCAGTTTCTTGTATTTAAGCTACAGATTCTGCTGAGATATTTTTGTGGATTTTGTTTTTTACTGAGGAGTACTACATGTACATATGAAAGCAATAATGTATTGTAAGAATCCCTATACACCTACTGGTATGTCTTTGACCTCTTTACTGATTGATATCCATTCTCCATTCTTGAAAAAGTGGATACCTACATGTGCAGTATGATGGCCATCCATACTTTCTGATGTGCTTTTTAGCAGATATCTGAAGTGAATGCACTTCTGCGTCTGTAAATAGAATAGTACCACCTAAGCTTACTTTAGAAGACAGGTCAGATATTAAGTTCATAAATGTTGTATTCATTTAACATCAAGGAGGTTAAACTTACCGTTGTTCGCTCTAGACAACTGAGCAAGTGATGATGTTGGGCTTCGTATGGACTATACTTGAGATTCATGTCATCACTGCTAACTCCACTCTGTAAAAAAAAAACATGAAGAAGATGTGTTTATATTAACTAAACATAGATTTTAGTAAGATAGGTTTAACCCCACTGCTATACGCATTACGCACAGATATGTACATTAATTGACAGTCATCCATATCTAAGATAAACACAATCGCAACAATTTGGCAATTTCAATACCCTCTCTTATGTCCCAAATAAATCATGTTTGGATTACGTAATATGTCATTATCATGTTCGCATGTTCTATGCTTCATCATACTGCTTTTAACATTATTCAATTATGAAGCCAGGGGTTAAATTGAGGGTAACTATATCTCAAACCCTAACTCTAACCCTAACCCTTATCTTAACCCTAAAACCAACTCCCAATGGGGCATTAGATCGAAATAGATATGCCTGTATAGGACATGATACTCAATTCTTAATGTGAGTATAAATATTCCACTGGTATATATTTAACAGGGCAATCAAACCATCATCAAAATAAATATATAATACACAAATATATCAACTCAACTTTCCTACTACTTCATCAGAAAGCTTTAATAGTCATAATCTAAAGACATGATGCCATATAATATTCTCCCAACCATATTCTACATCAGGAACAATGACAACAAGCAATGCAACAGGTATCACGCTTATCATCACCATCAGGATCGAGCCATCACCACAAATTACAAGAAGCAAACCTGTGGACATGGCTCAATTAGCATACTTTACGACATGGAAGCTATTTTGACTATCTAAGAAGACATCACATCAATGCTCATTCAGCGTCTCACACGCTCACTTTTCTCTCATCATGGTGACAGGCGCTATAGCCTTCCATTAGCATTTACAGGCGCTGCTGTCGCATGCTAATGAACTAACGCATTATGTGACTTGTTTATCATGATGTAACAAGGCTGCATGGTCATACTTGAGACCCTTTGCACACATCAGGTTTGCAGCATTCTAGCATTCTACTATTATAGTCAACATCCAATCTTCAGACAGAAGGAAACTTCACTCCATTTATGGAAACGTGCAAAATTAAAATTCAGTTTGACCTGTGCTGTCAGCAACAGCATGTAATCCTATCGAGATACCTTGAATACATGTTATATAACTTTATGTATAATATTACAATACTTGGATTAGTTTATCAGGTTACTTTCAGAGGAATATACTGGTACCTGTGCCAATATATATTTTGAATACATGTTATATAACTTTATGTATAATATTACAATACTTGGATTAGTTTATCAGGTTACTTTCAGAGGAATATACTGGTACCTGTGCCAATATATATTTATTTATGTTATAATAGCACTTGGCAAGGAAATCACATACAGTAATCCATTTCTACATAATGTGTAGGTGCATGGTCATTATGAAATTCTCCAGGGCAACTATTATTTTGTACATTCCTCTCTTACATTTGCTTTGTAAAGATTCTAAAGAACAGTATGATATATATCCAAGGTTTTGCACTCATATTGGGTAATATTAAAGCTTGTTGTATTACTGTATGCACTAAATTGCCCCTCTGCAAAATGATTTCACTATCAATGATTTTTGCAAGACAAATCAAAAAATATAATAAAGTCAATGTATACAAAATGACAACAAAATGGTAGTGAGAAAGCGCTATCCCATCTTTGACACAATGCTAATCAAGTTGTTATCCATAAGTTTGACCAGACCGTAAATCTAACCGTATTTTAAACACATTGTTACAATTGTATTTATTAATAAAGGATAATCAGCACAACTGCAGAAATTAATTACATTCCTTAATCTAATTATTCAATTATGCAGCTGCAGATTTCTACTCCAAAATTCTGAATGAAGTGTCAATGAGAAATTCTAATCAATACATGTCATTAGCAAATGGAAACTTTTCCTTCAATGATTAGCGTGTTATCATGGCAATTTCTGATTTAAAAAAAGAAATTTCTAATAAAACAAAACCACAATACTTTCATGTAACAAACATTTTCCGTCCCAAGATTCTCCAAGAATAATAATATATGAGAGGAGATTGCCTTTATCTCATATTCCTGTGAATGACTATTCTGCACAGAAGCATCATCATCAGTAGTGTTTACAGACCATAAACATATAGCCTCAACCTGTCAAACTACAGCTGATAAATTACATATTTATGGTGCCAAATTAAAATGCCTTCTATGGAAGGCAGTAAACTTAAAAGAGGTAATGCGCAGCTAATATTTGAAAATGTGTGACAATCATGCGTGTGAGTTATGTCTATTTGTATGCAAACTAGAATAAGCAGCAGCTTTGGAGCAACGATCACTTTTTCTGGTAATCCATATTTCCAGACATTTATGATAATACACATCAAACAGGCTCGGAATGCACAATATATAATTGATGGACACGGATTCTGAAATTATTAATGCCCTGTGTCGCGCGGGAAGGATCTATCAGGAAGGGAGAGATACAAAAAAGCGATCTTTAGCGAAGCTGTGAGGATAAAAAGGGAAGTTAGGGCCAGAGGCTATGAAGTAGGATCCATCGAGACCATCGCATCCCTTTCGGAGCAAAATGGGATTTTTCTGAGATTCCCAGCAAAATGTCAATGAGTAATTTCCAGATAAAGATAGTTGCCAATCATAAGGCATCCCTTCCTATCGATGAGGAGGATGATGAGAACCCGGGAGGGCTTACTATAGGTCAAATGAAACATTAGCGAGATTGATCTACAATGGCAGCCTTCTTCCAATCTAAAAATACAATTTTTAAAGGTGCTTCGTTTTTTATTTTTGGGGGTTCAGAATGTTTGTTCACGCTGCATGTACATCTTTACGTTCTCTATTTCATAGTGTGTTAAGTTAAAATAAAAATGATGTTCCATTTACACATCACTGACCTGGCAATTACCTCTACATTATATCTGTAGATGAGAATATCAGCCCCCACCCTCACATATTGCATATCCCATCCTATTTCACAAAGCTCAATAAATCAGATTCATAATTAAAGGAAACCTCACCCCAAGAAATAACAATACTTATTATGAGAGAAATATTATATTCTTGCCCATCAATCTACAAGACTTCCCACCAAAGTGTATGAGAGAGAGGCAAGGAAGAATAGTGTACTGTTTCTCAGCACGACATGGGCATTGCCATTTTCTTGATAACGTGACGTACTACGTGAAGCCGTTTATCAAGTAAATGTATTCAAATTTATTCATGCTTCCTTCCCAGGTGTGTGTGGTGATGAAGCATTGCAATCACCCGATAATATCCTTTGTAATACCATTGCCAGAACTTGAATAGCATATATAAGTTGGTGCTCTCCTGGGGTAAAGGTTTCTCATTTCTTGTCAACTGCTATATTTCAGTATTTTAGTTACAATTGTTGCCCTGTTATATATTTTTCACCAAATCAGCTGTAATTTTCCTCATTGAAAAGTAAAGGTTTTGTTATTGATTTAAAAAATGGTCAACTAAAGCTTCTTAAAGGTAATACAAAGTTTTGGGAAATTTTGAAAATTGGATGGATAGTGAATCTTTACAATTTTGATATATTTGGATGCCCCTGTGGATTTATTATAAGCACTGAAAAAATTAATCCCTAAAACACTTCCGTTTTCGAGAAAAATTTAATTTAAAAATTTACCGGTGCTCCCGGTAAATGTTGATAAATTTCAAATAGCGCCTACGGCCGTACAATGGTAGCTGCGACCATGAAAATCTCAGAATATGTAGTTGTGATATATAATTTCCAAACGGGAATAGCTAATCGGTCGATTTTAGTCAAGAACCATTGTTTCATAGCTAAATTAATATATTGACCTTGAGAGGGAGCTATACAACATAAAGAGTTTATTATTTATAATTTCATAACTTTAGACTCTATTTCAACCGGGACAACGATCAATGAATATTGAAGGAACGCATATGCTTCCAATATGTTAATTTGAACCAAATTCATGACCCCATACCAAAACTTTGTAATACCTTTAAGGAATATTGTACATCAAAGGGCAGGAATACATGTACATTGTACTACACTTATAGAAAATCATATTTTTTCAAGGAAATTTATTCTTGTGTTTTCTATTTGTCTTCAAGGGGTTTTCTGCCACGTACAATATTTTGGATCAATTTTATGAAATTACAAGTCAGAGAGTTTTAAAGTCTATAAGTAGGCATACTTTCAAAGTATAGTCACACAGTTATAAAAGAAACTTTTAAGAATAACAAAGCTATCTCTAATAATGTTCAATTCTCTGATGTACCCTCAGTATGAATGGCCTCGGGTATAATGTACCAATCAAATGCATTCGCAGGCACCTCCACTGGAAAAATTAAAAAGATAAAAAGCAGAGGGGGAAAAAGACTATTTGAAGAGACAGATGTCGTGATATGAGAATAACACATGCAGAGCAGTTCAGTCCATGGTGAAAAGGATATGTACATAAGTGCGTGGGTGGAAGGGAAACCAGATAATGTAGTGTGAGTCAAACACACCTACAGTACACACAATACTGATAGAAACGCAGGGTTAGAGACTCGGCTAACCTAGGAAAAACAAATGCACACAACCGTGTTCTAAGTTAAGTGAGATGAATAATCCTCTCCTGTATATTCCAAGTTCCATTTACATTTAGATATTATTGTAACGTGTCTGTTAACTTGACGTCAGAATAAAAACATGAATCGGGTATGTAATCCATTGGTTGGAGCTAGGGGTGTCGGTTTCTTAGGGGTGTGTGCAAGATGCAAACTAGATCTGGGGTTAATGTGTAAGCGTGATGAGGAATAAATATGTTCAGCTGAAGATGGAGTGTTGGATGGGGACTTGGGAGTCATGGGGGAGTATTCCGCTTGAGTAAACATAAGGGAGGAGTTTGTTCTCCAAAACATTGCTGGTCATACGTCAAGCTTTCCCCGACATGTTTGCTCTGCGGACCCTCGAGTGTAGGGACAACACGATAAAAGACTTTGTTCGATTCATCATCATCAGCTCCAGAATGATCAACATCATTATTAGCCTTGTCATTATTATCACCATCATCATTCCACTCATTATCATTATTATTATTATCATCATCATCATCATCATCATCATCATCATCACTATCATCACCTTGAAGTTCATCTTCATCATGGATAGGATCACCACTATCCACTTCCCCTCCAACTCCTTCTCTCCTTAATAACCATCTTCATCTTCAAAATCAACATCATCCTGTTTTATGATTTTAATCATCATTATCATCATCATCATCACACTTCTCATGAGTACCTCAAAAGAAGATAATGAGTTACTTACCCGCTGTAACCTATCTGCTTCTTTCTTCCGTGATACAAAGGCATTTCCGCTCGCATTTTTGGCTAATCTTATCCGTGCGAGTCTTGCTTTCTGCAGAGAACAAACGAGAAGAAAGACAAAGCTTTTGGTTAATTCCTACATACAATAGGTAATAAAAATGAGTTCACACATTTCCAAAAATGATGCATGTACAAAATAATTGGTTCTTTAAAAATAATTTCATACAACAAAAATAACTTTACATTCAAATCATAATTATGATTACCTTTATTAGATAACAAAAGCACTTATAAACAAAAGGTACATAAACCCTTATGTTTTTGTCACTATTATCATTATCAATAATACTTTGTAAAACATGTATGTTTTGACTGGAAAATAGAAGTACTGTGATACGTTATTGTCTTGAAAAACTATATCTCCGATTTGATTAAGATAGGCCTGAGGGCTCAAAGATAGCTTGCACTTCGACATATGGAATAAGCAATTTTTAATATGGACAAACAAAAATTAAGATACAGGAGTGAGTCCATAGTTACACACTGCATGATTTATGAATGCCAAATAAAGTTGAAGTCTACACAACGTGAAAATGGTGTAAGAAAACATAGCCTACATGTCAATGCGTCATACTTTTACATAATCGTTATGAAAACATGTCATTTGTGAGCAGTTACCTAGCGGATTTATCCCATTGAACTTTACTCCAGTGGAAAAAGGGAGGAGTCCAGTACACGGATAGATCGGGATAAATCCATCACCAATTAAGAGCCAAATGAGCCAATCTATGTAGTCCCACATACTTCATTCTGTGTTTCTATAGACACAGCAGACAAGGTCAACACTGCATGTGTTTACACACGATGCATTATGCAGACAGCTAATTTAGTCAAGGAGCCCAGCGTTGAGAGAGATTATCAGTATCAGATGTGGACCTAGTGCCTTGCCGACCGGACAGCAGATCAGGCGACTGACTCAAAATTATATGTCTCCATCAAGGACCTTAAGCCACCAATTTGTCCTACTTCTGACAGAATGTGTCAGGGTTGGGTTTATTTATTCATATTTTGTGTGTGTGTGATTCAGAGTGAAACACTGAGCATATATTTACAGTGTACATATAGCCTTCTAAAATCTGTGTCACAGCATATTATTAAAGACCGAAAGTACTATAGTACTTTCGGTCTTTAATAATAATATTAATAATATATTAAATGAAAAGGTTGAGAAAAAAAATTCAATCAAATTTTAGAATGATTAATAGCTTTCATGTTATACCAATTTTGATATGAACATTGATATATAAAGATACTATTGAACATTTTCAAGTGAAACTGTAAGTGACTGAATTACCTAACAGGTTATTTATGCCAGAGCAATGTATATTTATTCAATCATCGTTTTTTAACAAAAATATTTTCACAAGGTTGAGGGGTTAATTGTGGAAGGGGTCTTGTACATTTCTTTGGCACCATTGATTGACTGAAAGACATAGTCCCCTAACTGTTGAATGGTACCATTAAAACTCTCACGTTCTATATATGTATTTCATGGAAGGGAGAATTAATGCCTAAACATGTAACAGAGTTGTATGCTCAGCACCTCAGATGGCCGGGCTGTGTGAAAGCAGGGAACGAACAAACGCAGATGGCCGTTAAATTGGCATGTTGATTCGTATGTCAGGTTACAAATCAGAGCAGTAAACATTTAATAGTCCCACCGAGCCTTTACTGATGAACCCTCTACCAGGCTCGGGATCAAGTTACCCTATAGCGGCTGGCTATACTTAATCATCTGTACACTCTTATCAACATGAAATATGGCCGACATGAGCTCGTACAGGCTCATAGCACCTTTCACAAGCTTTCAATCAGCTAGTTGAGTTGATACGACTCGGTAAGTTGCTCAAAAGCTAAGTCGCATACAAAATTTGGCAATGTTCATGAGGGAATGCCCTTTTTGAATGCCATATGTGTACTGTCAAATCCTCATAGACAGTAGCCTATTGAATTAATTAGTAATTTGTCCAAAACATATTGCCAACTTCTTAAATAACTTTTACGCACATACGATGATTGTATCAAGTTTATAGGTCTACTTGAGCATGGATTGATCAGAAACAATATCAAGAAAAGATATCAATAATCATCTGAAATGCTAGGTAATGTATGGACATAAAGTTATCAAAGACCTTATAGAATTGCCTCCATTTTAATGGATAGCATATATGCCAAGCATTTGTACCACAGGTTGGCAGTTTTCGGCATATCTTGGCAAAAGCTGTATTTTGTTTACTATAGCTGAAGAAAAAAAAGTGTTAACAGTGATAATATATGTGGTACCAAATGATCAAAATGTTTTGCTTAATAATATTAGTAATTCTGTTTTCATTCAAATAAAAACAGAGATTTGAAAATATGTGCAAAATACAGTCATCACAGTACACAAAAAGTAATGTTAGCTTCCGGCTCCAAAAAATAATATCCACAACATCTATATTTCACTTTGCCACTTGTGAATGTCCAATCAGAGCTAACCCAGCGAAACATACCCAGGGCATGTAGGCAATCTGTGTGATTGGCAATGCATACGGTATGAGGTTGTATGACCACAATGCCTAGCGCGCTCTAGATTGAAACTCTAGATAACTCATGATATATTTTAATTAAATTTCACTTTGTGAAACACCAAGCAAAGAGCACCCCTGGTGGGTAAATAGAAAGTCCGTTCTTGAAATAAGCCCCTATACCCCTGGGAAACAAAAGGAAGACTCATGCCCACTCTTAATGTAGACTTATTGGGAATCTTAATGATGACATGATGCCAGACAACAACAACAACAAATGAGAGAGAGAGAGAGAGATGTGGTCTGTGTTTTACAATATATGCCTCTTAAATCACTCATTAATGCATACTTAATTCAATACATTTAACTCAATCGCGACAATTTGAAATCATTTTTGAATATATTATGGGAAAGAATTCAACAAAAACAAACAAACAAACAAACAAACATAGTGATCAACATCTATTTTGCCAACATAAAACCCCTGGGAACAGTTGTTCTTGTAATTCTGAGGAGTGGTATTACCAAACAAATAAAAGAAAGAAAAAAACAAATAATAATTTGTGATTCATCAAAGAAAGCTTAACAAATTTTAACATTTTAGGATGATAAAACAGAGAAAAACAAACATACAAGACACTACAATTAGAATGCCCCTAGCGAATAGGTTAATGTCTATAGCTCAATCTCAGATTACTCAGAGAGAGAGCAATATTTCTGATAATTTGACATGATGTGCTTCATTAATGTTCATCACTGATAATCAATCATCCAGATATTATGCATGCATTCATGATTTGCACAATTGGCAAAAAATGAAATTCATCCAAGAGGTAAAATGGAAGTGGGTCACGCTCATTATCAGTTATTAACTTTAATATCTTAAAGATGATATGATGAATTGTACACATCTTAAAGGTATTACAAAGTTTTGGGAAATTTTGAAAAATGGGTGGATAGTGATTCTTTACAATTTTGATATATTTGGATGCCCCTGTGGATGAATTAAAAACACCAGAAATTTTAGCCCCTAAAACACTTCTGCTTTCGAGAAAAATTGAATATAAAGATTTACCGGTGCTCCCGGTAAATTTTGATAAATTTCAAATAGCTCCTACGGCCGTACGATGGTAGCTGCGACCATGAAAATCTCAGAGTATGTAGTTGTGGTATATCATTTCCGAACAAGAATAGCTTATCGGTCGTTTTTAGTCAATAAACATTGTTTTATAGCTTAATTAATATCTTGACCTTGAGACGGAGCTATTCAACATAAAGTGTTTATTATTTACAATTTCATAACTTTAGAGTCGATTTCGAACACGACAACGATCACTGAATATTGTAGGATCGTACATGCTTCCAATATGTTCATTTGAACCAAATTCATGACCCCATACCAAAACTTTGTATTACCTTTAACTTCTTTTCTATTTCAAGAATTATGACGTTATGAATTGTAAATCTTAATAGGTCCTTAAATGATATACTAATATTAATTTGCAAACTTCACTTACATTCCATGAAGTCAAAACTTTAAATTGAATTTCATATTTGTTGTCTACATGTATATACAAACTGTATTGCTGCTAAAACCATTTGCAGAGTATGGAGCTCTTTATATCTAAGGCCATCCCTACACCATTTAAAAAATATTTTGTTTATAACAAGTTTGACTACTCAACCAACCAATCCCTAGAAGCACATTTGTCTTATTGCATATAGTTTTCAGTTGAAAATCTGAGGCATAACCTTTAAAGTGTACCAGAAATTATGGAAGAAATGATGCTTCGCTCTTTAGCTGTCATTTCTCATCTTATCCAATCATCCTGTCAATGTTGATTGCAATAATATGCATTGCATTTGCCTTTTAGATGCAAACCAGCACACTGTAGGCCAAGGTCTGTTTTCTACAGTACAACTGAGTACACGCAGCACCGGCCATCAAACACGCACAAAGAATTGATGACCCAATCGTTACTTTGGTATCAATGACCTATTTATAGGCAATTCTCTCAAATATTCATGCTGTTGTGCACAAGAATTAATCTTTCCTTCCTCCAGGCATGCAGCTACAGTACATCAGCAAGCTGTGGTATTACCTTCACACCATACAGAAGGATGCATCCAAATGACAAACCAGACAAGAATTATGTTGACGGTTACAAAAATTATGTTGACGGTTACAAGAACCATTGAATCTTTCTGCTGGACTCTTCAGAATTCGCAACAATGAACTTATTCTGTTTTGACAAGTTTCTTTGAATTCTTGTAGGCCTACTGGATGAGAAAGGATTGAATATGCTCACATTTAGAAGCTTGTGATTTGTAGTCACTCTATTATTCATCTTAACACAAATACCACAGTAGGAGAAATCCAACTATATACATGTACATCATTGTTGTTGACAACATGAATAGGGAATAACATTTATGCCCAGCATGATTACTCTTTGGCAGAAATGCTAAAGAAAACATTAACAGCTTTCAATTTGCTTAAATCTTTAATATCACCCGACTACTGTATGCACACAGTAGGCCTACACAGCAGAGTGGCTTTTTGCACAAATTTCAACATCACAAACTACTACATTTATATATTCTCCTCTATATCAACTACACCCATATATACAAAGTGCAGTGATGAGATGTAAATTTACATATTTCAAGTACCTTTGGGACATAATAAGGTAAATCAAGCGAGTATTTTATTTAACTTGCAAACATTTCTTTGTGTTTGTGCATGCAGGCTTACAAGCAACATGAACATATCATTCAGTCGAATTCTGATGTGCTTTGAATTTGTAGATTGTGATGAAAAACTGACGACAATTTACTGGGATACATGACTGAACAGTATGTGTCAATGCTGCTGAAGGAAGAAAGGTATTTGATATCCTGAAATGCCATTTCAATTGATATTAAATATTCCTTTTCATACAAGAGAGAAAAAAAGCTTATGCAGAAGGGTTGATAGCTCTGAGCCTAGCTCTGTTTCCTGACGTTTGATAGTGTATGATGATCGTCATAGGGAGCTGCGGTTTTTCAACATTTCTATCCTGGCTTACTGATCATGAACCACAACTCTTTTTCTCCCCCTTTCATATCTACCAGCTTTTTCCAAGGCTCGTTTTTTTTTGTACTAAAGATTACATACAGACCGCGCCCACAGAAATACTTGTCTGGAACTCATTAATCAGGGTATTTGGATTGCCATGTGAGTGGGTTGAGGTTAGAAAAGGCCCCCGTAAAAAGTTGACATTATCAATCATGTTGAGACAGCAATCATGTTGAACGAAGAAAGGCTTTTGATGAAGAACCAAATTATCCATCCCATCACATTCTCAGGAGAAATCTTCGACTCAATACACTAGAACAAAAAGAAATCTTTTATGTTGAGTGTGTTCGAGACATCACTATCTCATTTTCATGATTTGCCAGGATTCGATATTACACTTGTCTTCAAACAAAACAAACATGATGGAATCAAATACACCTACTGTACATCAACCGATATGTCCCTGTCATCTTTGAATATCTTAACTTTGATTGCAAAAACCAAAGACAGGATAACTATGCCCTTGCACAGGACTGCCAGCACTACACATTGTTCACAGGATGAAAACAAAAGAACCATAGTCATGCAGAACCAATGCAAATATTATTGCCATCACCAAAATATTATTTTTAGCCTGTTTTGTTACCTCCAGGGTCTCTACAAATAAATAAATAATAAGGCGCAAACCTGGTGTGGCTGAAAAATGAGAGGGACGTCTCATCTAACAATGCACTTTAGCCTTTGTTTGAAGACACAGATCTGATCTGATTTTGATTATTGTAGCCTACTCATTGTCCGGATGCATTTACAGTAATCAACACCACCATCTAAATGGATTTGGCTCTCTATTTGCAAATCAGTCTAATGGTGTCAGTAATAAACTTACTGGCTGGGCTACATCTCCAACCACCGTACTAATAGCCATTTTAACCATCATGACCTTTCGCGAGGAAGGTTGTTCGTCGTCGGTGCAAGGGTACTGCTGGTTGTGGCTGTGTTATTATGTCTAAATGCCTCTAAACATCTGTGTCTACCATCTCCCATTTTGTGATGTTTTTCCTTTGTCTATACCGTACATGTAGTTTGCCTTTCTTTCCCTTTCTCTCATCACAATGTATATTTAGTATGTGGAGTGGGACAACATTAATCTAGTGCTTTCTAATATTGACATGTACATGTAAATCACTTAGGACCATGACAATAGAATTTGCTTTTCAACCTCTGCAAGATTAGTTGAAAGAACCAGGCAGAAAGAATTTAATCCATTCTCTGTTCTACTGATAAGTACTATGACATATAAATGTCCACAAATATCAACACATTGTATTAGCAAAATTTAGTTGGTAACTATGAAATGCAGCATATATTTATATGAGAGTAAAATAATATAGGAAATACATGTAATACTGTTCATGTAAACAAATTCCAGAAAATTGTATGGGGCAGTAAAGTGAAATGGGTTTATAATTGTTGTTTGAAGGGTTCAATATGTTGTAAAGTTCAGATAAAGCTGAGGAAAAGAATTCTATACAAAGTCAAACATACTTGACAAGCATGAGCCAATGTCATTTCACCATAGATTATTCATGATTAGCCTTTTGTTGCTTGACTTTTGAATATTATCTGCTCTATTAATATAATACTGTTACATGAAAATGAAAATATTAATAACCCTTTGAGATCTGTTAAGATCACTTTCCTTACCTAATAACTGTGAGATATAGAAGGATACTGGAGTAATACATAAAAACAGATCCTTGAAATATATCAATAGGATCGAATATTTAAGCATGGGTACATAAGCAAACAATTTGAACGCCATAAATTACCTTTGAATATATAATAAAACCTTGATGACTAGAGTTGTGTGGAAGCTGGTATTAACAACCGCATGCATTATGCGATCAATAGCATACAGCACGCTACATTTGCTTTACTCTTGGGAAAGGAAATTGCGAGACCAACACGATTTCTTTGGTATCAAAAACCCTTTCTAATCTTTCTTTTTGAGAGAATTTTGAAAAGAAATCTACTGCTCACTTCAATTTTAATATCAAATGAATAGAATGCAAATAAATGTCAAAAGTATTTCCATTAAAAAAAGACCAGATAAACGTTGAAACTTTGAGTACAGCGTACACGTAGTTTATGCTAGGTGCAGTAATTTAACTTTCCTCCTACAAAAACTCCTTGTATACTACAATTAAACTTAAATTCATCCTTCATTGAAAATACAGCTACAGTTAAATGTCACAGATAAAAACCATAATTTTCATGTAGAATGCATACTATACTATGAATGGAATTTCCCTCAGAAAATAGATTACTGTCAGTCAAAATATTTTTTTGACTATTTAATTTCTTAAGATCAAGAAAGAAAGATGAGTATATTAAACATGAGGGCCTGCACTGGTAACTCATTTCAAAAGTCATGTATATATATCTCGTTGTTGTAAGAAATATCTTAGATGCATTGTTTTTTACATCGGATTGGGAAATACAAAATTCATTATTCACTTAAAGTGTACCAATCACCTGAAACCTTTTTTATTGCAGAGCTAGAAGGTATCAAATCAGCCTCAGAAAATTACCCCAGGGGTCGCAGTCAAATATAAATAATGCAAGCATGTGATGCGTGACTGCGCGGTGCTGCGTTAAGGGGTTAAAATGTGTCTATTTTCAAGAAAATGGGTACTTGTTCAAAATTCTGCTGTACACGGTTTAATGGGTATTCTTCTAGATCCCAACTCTGAATTGAAAGCTGGTCAGGAAGCCTGTTGTCTATAACTTTCGGTTACGTCATCTTGCTAATGTAAAAACACACGAAGAAGCCCCTATACTTCATGTACCAGCATGTGACATGTTTGAATACAACTAGGGTTTCAAAGAAAGGACTTATGATGGCTGTGCATTATACCCATTAGGAAGTGTACATATACAGGTTTATGTTGTTGATTCTCTATTGAAATGATTTTTTACATTGTGAATTTTACATCAGAAGCGCAATTTGATTTATTTTACATTGTCAACAACTTATAATCCCTATCGCACTTATAAATGCTCAAGGGGTTACAATTTTACATTACTTGTTTAGGAGTACACTTTTGTGAAACACCCGTTTAGGGTGTGAATTCTGGAAAGAAAAAAAAAGAAAAATCCTTATTTAGGGTGTATTTTGGCTTCAGAAGAAATCCTTGTTTGGGGGGTGCCTGGAAAACATGTGATCTTGTATATGCACACTTTTAAAAAATTGCTACCATCTAACTTTATATGTTTCTATTACCCTTGCCCAATATCCTTAATTCCTACACCTCTTATTGTGTCAGCAACATGTCACACATAAATCACAAATGTGATGTCGCAAGAGTTCTGATAAATTTTGTTTTATAAATCGCTCATCTTGATGTAAACAGTGTCCTATTTATATGGCCCCGTCTTGAATTTCATAAAGAAACGCAAGCTTTTCTTTGTCAATTTTTTTTTGTAGAAACCATATTAGATTGTGAGCTGTTAAATTCATCTGTAGCACTAAAAAGGTTAATGCAGGGTACATACATGTATAAATATGCAACTCTGCCCTTTGTATTTCCTTTCATTACCCTTTTTCCTACAATTTTTGACATGTTGTGTAACTTGTGTACATGCATTACATTTTCATTCTCTGTGTTGCATGAAAGGAGCACGTTTCCCACCTGAAGCTCTCCCCATATTCCAATGCTGAAGAGATTCTAAGCCACCATATGGTAGCTTTGTGACTACAGCCAAGCTACCCAGACGAGCTCTTGTTTCTGGGTGGTTTACCTCTATCTCTCTCTCTCTCTCTTTCTCCTTCAAGCAAGCCTGGCTGGAGAAAATCTATCAATCCCACAAAACACATAGCAAAGATTTGATGAGAAATCACCGGCTAGAAACACTTACTATGATTTATTCTCTTACTCCATTTCCAAATGTTCAACCTCCTTTTCCATCCTTAACCACCATCCCTCTCCCTGACTCTCTCTCTCCCCCTGACCCTCTCTCCATCTACATGTATATCTTGCTCTGATTTCCTCCCTCCCTTTATGTTCCCCCTTTTCTCTCTTTCTCCCCTTCCCCCTCCATCTCTCTTCTTAATCTCTCCCACTATCTCTCCTATCTTCTTGCTCTATCTTTCTCCCTCTCTCTCTCTCTCTCTCCCCCCTCTACCCCCTCTCCTGTCTGTCTCTTTCTCTATGTCTCTCTCTCTTTCTATGTCTCTCTCTCTTTCTGTCTCTCTGTCTCACTCTCTCTGCCTCTCTCTCTCCCTCTTACCCCTTCTCTCCCCCTCTCTCCTGGTGTCCTGTCTAATTGTCCCTCAACAGGCTCATGCAGTTGCCCAGCCCTGATGCCCCTTCCATACACCTGCCAAACTGTAGGGGGCCCCAAGAATTGGTTGGATTCCCGCGTGATCATACATGCACGTCTGGGGGGACCAGCTGCATAGCTACAGGCCAAAGACACTCTACGCTGCATTACGTTTTATTGCTGAATTCCATTACGAGAGTCATCCATGTACAGTGTGTATTTGTGTATGCAGAGTGTTGTTATATTGCAAGCATACCTGTGTATGAAACATATCTTGTGCAGGGACCCGACGTGTTGGAAGGAGGTTACAAATCTATTTTTATAGATGGAGAACAACAGGTTATTCATCTTAGCAGAAACTAATAGTCTTTCACAAGTCCAATACAACAGCAGAAAAAGAGTAAAATTTGCCAAACTTTCCTGTATCACTGAGTTTTTCTTCATCCTTATGGTATCTAAATACCAGTAATTGAAATCTGCAGTAATTTTGTTATAATTGTTTCATATCTTCAGTAGAAGGGAGTCAAACTGAAGAGATTAAAACACTATTTGAATCATGTAGAAATAACTTATGAAAGAATTTCCTGACCAATATGCAAAGCACTACATGTGCTAATATTTTATTTCCTAGTATTGTCATCAAAATATTCATTGTAAGAACTTGATATTTGGAATTGCATATAGAGAATATCAATTAAATCCTTATATAGGATGAATATTGTACGTCTAAGATGGGAGGAATTGACGAACTACCAACAGTTTTTTTTGTAGGAAGGAGTTGGCAGTGTCTACATTACGTCACATTAAAACACATACAATGGGGGTAAAACCACCACCATACAGCACCATAATCTCAGAGGAATTCCCATTTACACACATGACAACTCAACATCCACACATGCAACATTCAGAATACCAAAGGTCACCGCCTCATGGACGCTCCAACATGGGGAGGGAGGGTTCAATTATCAGATGCCTTGTGAAACCTTAACCCTTGTCTTATAAAGCGTCTTGATATCAACTGTAATTACAAGGCAGCTAATCCCAGCCAGTCTAAAGGAAGATGGTTAATGAGTACTAAATAACGGTGACACTTTTTAATGGAATTGATGCTATAGCTGGAGTAATTAAAAATGGGAGAAGGGAAGTCATCGTCCCGTTAGGTGGCTCAGGGTTTTGAGATCTTGCCTCAGAGAGATTTTGTTTTTCTTGGGCAATTATGTCAGGCCCTTAAGACATTAGGCATGATTCATGGCCCTCAAAATATTTTTTTAAACATTATGATGAGGAAAATAAGGTGATAAAAGTCAACATGATAAAAGTATCTCCTTTGCAATCTGAATGGGGAATTAATATGCTTCAAATGTCCAATCACATTTCAATCCCAAAACAAGGAATTGGATATGACACATACTCTGCTAAGACCTACATTGTAAAAGGGCATTAACTCTTTGTAAAGTGATTAGTTAATGCCGTTCTGGCTCTAAACAGACTATGAATTAAGAAAACTATAAACCCCATCTACTGTACATTCTGCATCACTGCATTTTATATGGTACTCAATCCCAAAACTAGCTAAATGAATTCGGTTTCTTACGGGCACATCGGGAGGAGATAATAATGCGTACTACTATAAATTTGAAAGATGTCAGTTGGTCTAGTGATCTGCTCTCTAGCCTGCATCAATAATGGCCCATGTTCAATCATGATTTGCGTCTTTTATTTTGTGATGTAAATTGTCTATCTAGACGTAGCACTGTAATTCCCAACCATCAAATAGTTAAAAAGAAAATTGTGTGCAACAACAAAGACATTTTGACTTGGTAATGCATTTTTAGTAAACTCACATGCTTTATAGAGTATTCTATCATCTTAGACAACAAGAGCATATTTTCAAGTGCACTAGGGTTGTATTAATGTAGTTCCTGTGATAGTAAATCGATTTAATCAATAATCTGATCAAATCAGTTTGGTTTATTTCAAAAAATTTTAGGTCAAGGCATGATACACAACTATGATCATGTGAGCAGTGCAAATAACGAGTACACTCATAAACGCTAGCAATCCGTGATGT
The DNA here is from genome assembly GCA_035222895.1 of Strongylocentrotus droebachiensis. Classification (NCBI taxonomy): domain Eukaryota; kingdom Metazoa; phylum Echinodermata; class Echinoidea; order Camarodonta; family Strongylocentrotidae; genus Strongylocentrotus; species Strongylocentrotus droebachiensis. Next base: position 117,504 of record JAVYIG010002834.1, on the reverse strand, counting down.
GATCGATGTGATTGTGTACTTTATGTTATCAATGACTGAACTGTCTACAAAGTGAGTTAGAGAACAAGGCTTGTTGTGTACACAAATGTGCCACTCAAAGCTATGATATGATGTGCCTCGATACATAAACTACAAAGGCCTTTACACTTTGATACATCAGTCACACTAAGAGACTGACATGAGACTAACAACATTACTGGTACGTCAATGGCCAAGAATCGGTCGGTTTGGCATCAGTTTAAAGTTGGTTTGGCATCAGTTTAAAGTTAGTTTGGCAGTGTGACTGAGGTATTACCTCATTAGGAAACTGACTGGAATTACACCCACATTCAGGCCAACTCTCGATCACATTTATGTCAGCACTCGATCACAAACTCAAACACATAGTCCCACGCAAGCAAATACAATGGCTGCAAGTTACTTGTACCATTGGCAGGCAGGAAGATTTTTCCGCCAGTAATGTGAAGATGATCCCTTAAGCATAACGTTCATATCCATGTCAGTTTAAATAAACAGGGGAAGGAGAGTAATACATAGATATGGACATACACACTCTCTCCTTTTCTCACTGTCACTCAAACCTCCCCCTTGTGCTAGGAACCTGCTGACATACATCCACTCACATCTACCCTGCCTGCCTGGCAAACACACATTGGAACACAGGCATAAAACGGAATAAACAACCTTTCTTTTCTTCTGTGATGCTTAGCTGGAATGATATTATGTCAGATGGTGCTCATTATCCACACTCGTCCCTTTGAGAGATCACAGAATATAGGCCTATCAATATTGAATCTTGTATCAATACAATGTTCCCAAGTCAACAAGAGTTTGATTTAACACAGTAATGAAAGGAATCAGGAGGGAAAGTAACAAAGAAGAGGAGATATTTAGGTAATAGATCAATGCACAATTCTGAAATTGTTAGACCATTAAAAAATCTGGTCAACTGCAATTGAGCAGAGTGGTACGTTATAGTAATAACAATATTGGATATTTTTATAGCGCACATATCTGCCACACAAGGTGCTTACGGTGCTCCACTATTACCCAATATTACTGGTACTAATTAAATACCTGGATGGAGCATGGCAAATGTACATTAACATATTGCCAAAAAGACATTAGTGCCACAGCGGGACTCCACAGCGAACAGGGTGATCTACAATCCGATGACGTATACACCAGACCACAACACCTTTACATTATTGCATATTAAATTAGTAAAGGAGTTGAGCTGCCATAATGTTCTAAGATGATACTTCTGCATATTCAGCCCCTGGTTTTTCATTAAAATAATTATCCTGTGTTTTTCTGTAGAATGTAAATTTTCCTTTTTTTCAAAGAAACTACCTTTCACAATTTGTCTAAATCCGACACAAGCACATTTCACACTTTCTTTCCTTTTCAATTGTGATTCCTGCTATCAAAGCAGACGTTCATGAAGTATCTAGGCAGCCAAAAGCTCTGCAGATCATGTGCAAGTTGTATTGATTTTTTCCCTGGGCCTTCAAACAGGGGAGGAGGGCTACAAGAGTGTCAGCCTGTGCTGGATATTCTTCTACATGTACATCATCACCATGACATATTATTAGATGAACATAAAAATAGTTGTCTTGGAATACTTACTCTTTGGGCTTTCCTTTTATCTGCTCTTTGACTCTGATGGTAGATTCGGCTAAAATTGGAGACGATAACAGGAACTGGCAACGCTATTACAAGAACCCCGGACAGTGCGCAAACTCCACCTACAATTTTACCTATGATGGACTGCGGAACGATGTCACCATATCTGCATGGAAAAAAGAAAGAAAAAGAGAACTTGATTAATTCATTAATTGAAGATAATGGTGCAAATCTTGACTCAGCCAACACTAAATAATATAAAACATGGCACATGTGCATATCAACTAAAATGCAGGGTCAATATTTTCTACAATAGACCTGTTTGCTAATTTATTTCAATTTATGAATGTTTTTCCTGAGAACCCTTGAAGATGTGCTATTCAATTTACCTGTTTTGTAAAAAGTACATGTATGGATAGAATAAAACTTGCATGTATGAAATGTTTTGGAAGCATTCAGTTTATCAACAGCTCGTTATTATTATAGCTCCTGTTGTTAAAGCAGCATGTGTTTGATTGACTTCTTTTCGAAGTCTACCCTTCATTGCATGTTATACTGCACAAAAAGCATTGTGCACAAACTTTTTCTGAAAAAGTTTACAGTGAAAGCACTTGCAGGATTTCTTGCTTGATAAAAACATTGACCTGGAGTGTAGAAAAGTGTACATGTAAACCCTGACAGAAAAGATAATTCATAACTTCATATTCAGACAAAGAACAAAGAACATTACTATTTCATTTTCTATGAATATCTAGTCCTGCACATTGGCAAATTTTTGGTCAGGTAGAGAGGGGTTGTTCTAGTCATGACATTTTTCTTTGGATGAGTTCTGTTCACTTTAATTTTCTCCATTGTAGCATGCAAGGGCCTCATGGTATTACTCGCTGGTCTCTTGTAAATGCCAATGCCATTATCTGGGCAATTTACCAAGCTCAATTTGAGCAGGGTAATATCAACTATATTGATGGATATATAGCCCCATGATGTTGAATCTGTTTGAGAAACTTAGGGAATAATGTGCAATTGGCATCGTCTGAGAGATCATAAACATTCTATTTTCAGCCAAGCATTCAAACATGGTGCTTTTTAGGTGATTTTTTTAAAGATCATTTTCTAAAGATTCAATTAAAGACTGTCATACTACTAAAGAAGATACCTCTTATTGGTGAAAGCATTACTTTTTATATCATTATACATCTTTATGTTGATAGTGCTAATAAAACGTTTCGAAGCATACTATAACACTAAGGGGGAAAAGGGGGAGGAGGGATTTAAGCTTGCCTACAAAGAGTAAAGTCTATGGCCGAGGCCTCAAATGTTGATACCCATTTGTTTTATTGTTTTTTGGCTCAGGCAAATTATTGTACCAACTTTTTAATGCAAACTTTATACTGAGCAGTCAATCAAACAGCAGGGGATGAGACAAGTCATGAAAAGCATGCTACCATGATTGTTTGATGATGATGACATTCTGTATCCCTTTCATTGTATATCCTGTTTTCTTAACAGACTTTTGTAATACTTGTTTTTATTCAATTGCACTACAGGTGACATGAAAGGAAGATTTATTTTGAGTGAAACTGTGAAGGTCGACTGATGAATTAACCCTGTGTCCACACAAAGAAAATCATCATATGCACCTGTAGCTCTCCCGGTATAGCTACATGTATACCGTTTTGGGATAGCCATACAATGAAATTATGTGTGAATACGCTTACTAACGATACGTCGTATAAAGAAACGCGGGTCTGGGCATCGTTTCGAACTAAAACTCGATTAAGATTCGTGAAATGTTTCGTGTGCGGACGTATGGTTGAACTGGAACGGTATAACTGGGTGGGGCTTAACGTGACCGCCCGCGAAAGGAGACCCGACCTCTCATTTCCGCTTCTGTTTCATGACTGCGGCACAGCACAGTGGCAAACTGCGCACCCTTACGACGTTTCGCTGTAGAGTTTCGGGATTACTTTTTCTTGTGTGTGGACACGCTGCAAGTCTCTTATAAGATACACGTACAGTACATATGTACATGTATATATGCTTCAATTAACATTTTAGTTGGGACATTGATAGAGACAGGTTTCCCAGTATTGATGAAGGTTAAGTATACAAATGTCAGAGAAGAACACAAACTGAAAAGATCAGTAAAGAACACTCACAAAAAGACCCCTAAAAATAACACACACCCACACACACATAAAATAATATTATGCAGGAATAACAATTCTTGCCATACTAGATGATTATCACAGTCTTGTACAGTATATTAAAATAAGCATCTATGATATTTTACATTGAAATGAAATTCCAAAAATATGTCATACCTAATATGAACAAGAATTTAGCAAAAGTTCATAAGTCAAGATCAGAAGGCGGCTGATCAAGATCTTCCTGGGACAAAGATTCAATAATAACTCTTTAATACACCCTAAGAAAAAAAAGTTTACATTATCCTCCTCAGTGTTAGTCATAGTTTTATCATTATCTAATTCTGATTATTTTGAAATATGCAAAGCTTGCTTAGCCACTAAAAACAAGAAGGAAACTGAAGATGAATACTTTGCTAGGGGGCACCATACCACAATATTTCGGACCTTAAATTGTTTGCATCAAATATTGTATTATTTAAAACAATTCTAATCATTTTCTGAAGTTCAAGTTTTCCATGGGATACCAACGGGTCATTGGTGTGATACCTAAAAAGAGAGTAAGCCTTGATTAGTCCTGCTTTGATGTTCACTTTTTTGTGTTTCTGTCATATTTAATGACATCTCACAATGTATTGAAATGTGTTTATAAAATACAAAATACTACAAGGCATCATTCAAAAAGTTTAGAATTCTTTTTTATTGGGTATATCAAGAGATTTCCAAGCGTCAAATGTATTTAAACCTTTCTCTACTATTTTAACCATACCAAGTAACAATGTAAACACTTTCAGGACATATAGCTGTTAGAAATTTACATAATTTCAAATTTCCACAGTCAAATTTGATCTACTGTAACTTGGGGAAAAATGACTACGCAAATACTTAATTGCAATTCCTTCCCACTAGTACACCTACTTAAATTATCTATGTACATGTAAGAGGAGCGTTATCGTAACGTGAATTGTATTTATATGAGATGAGAGTTAGAAAATCATGTCTATCCATGCATGTGGGAGAGCACCTCATGCAGTGCATTTTCGTCAGCAGTTCTGCTCTGTTGCCTCAGTTTTCAATCCATATATTTGAGGATGATATTATTGGGTCTGGCAGTCTTAGCCATCTTTTCTTTTGATGACTGAACCCCTCTCGTTGTCTATTCCCTTCCCCCTCCCTCTCCTATCATTTTCATTCATACTGATAATTGTGATCATTTTGAAGTTTGAAGAAAGTACAAATCAATGCTAGAAAATTTGTATAATCTAAAAGGTTTGGTAATGCAATAATTGTATCATGAATAAATATTAAGAACAAACCTTAAACTACATGTACATGTAAATGCAAGAATAAACCATGATATTCTAAAGCATCACGTTATTAGCCATTTTTCTCATTTTCAATTGATATGATATAGTAAATATGTAATAAATATAGCTGGTAAATGTCAGCCAATTCAAGCTTTTTGCCAAAACATTCTAAAGATGAGTAAAAAGATCTTCCTACATGTAAACGTGTCCATCACGTGAAAGGCGCATTTCATGTCAATACCCGGTACTATGTTTTGCAGACACAGATCTACTGCAAATAGTCACAGAGGAGAATGCTCCAGGTCCTCAAACAGAAAAAATGGAAAACATTTCCACATACAAGGAAGTCACAGAATTACATGTACAACGAAAGTAATATTCATAATATTCTTTTGGAGATTCCACCTCCTAACAAATATTGCAAACATAATTTTGAATATATCTTATCTTTTCTCTTATCAAATATGTAAAGCTACATGTACATGTATTTGCTACTGAAGCAGTGTATACCTAATGAAGAACTAACAAATATCAGTTACTTAATTGTTTTAAGTAGCATACAATTTCTCTCTATCCCCCTTCCCCTCTTTCTCATCATCCTTCTAGCTCTGTTTCCCTGCCTTGACTATCTCTGAGGGGTGTCCCAACACATCTCTTCTGCCATCCCCCATCTATGTGCCTCTTGCCCCAGGTGATGAATATGACGCTAAGTGACACCACTCTATTGAGCAATATGATATGAGTATATAGCAGGCATAAGCATGATTGGGTAGGTGGCTGAGAAATGACTTACGGGAAAAGAGGAAATTAAATGTCAATTTCCACGCTTCTACATCATAGTGTTCTTAGGAGCTGTTTCTTTGAGAATGTCTTGAGCAGGAAATCGATTTGAGAATTGTTATGTAAGCAGAGTAGCAGAGATAAGGTAGACTGAAGGTTTTCAGATTCAATATCACATTTCAATATTTTGGTTAAGTCAAAAAATCTGTATAATGTGTAAAGTCACAATCAAACATGTAATGGAAGTAATTTAAAAAAATTAAAAAAATGACGTTCTAAGTATTTATTTCTTTTAATGATTTATTCATTCCTAAATTGTCTTTTTTCTGCATTACAGCTCAATAAATAATAAATAAATATGTAACAAATGAAATTGTTCCTGAACTGCAAACTCATAGACAAGGTTTTATAAATGATGACAAACTAAAGCCCCCATTACACCAAACTAGTTCTCACTACGTTCTGGAATCGTCCTAGAAAATCGTAATCATGGTCGGGGCAGAATGTGTAAAAAAAGTCTATAATACGATCCTAGTTCGTTCATAAACAGTCCTCAATACGTTCATCTCGTCTGTACCCCGTCCACAGTCAGTTCATATCGGGTCAATTTGCCATTTCCAGGCAGTCAAAGCCAGTCCGTAGTCAGTTTAAACCCATTATTAACTAGTTCTAAATCGTTCCCAATACATCCAAACCCATTCTAACTAGTTCGGCACTTGTTCTAAATAGTTTTTACCCCAGATACAGTTCAACTCGTCCTCATCTCGTTCTTAGTGTGTTCCATCCTGGCTCGGGAGCTATAAAAACCCAGTGTGTTCTCGCCATTCCTCATTCCCGTTCAACTTCAACGCTTCAAGCTCTGCAGATCAAGATACTCAAGTGAAGCCCCCATCACGCCAAACTAGTTCTCACTACATTCTAGAAAATGTTGCCAAACAGGCTCCAACTTTGTGCGAACGGAGTGAACGTATTAGCAACTATTTACAATCTTTTTAAGAACTTCATGGACGGGCTCGGACTGGCTTGGACGGGAAGCGTGCTCTAGTACTGTTGAGCCTGTACAAAATTTTCCCTGTCCTGCAATTAGGCGGATCGAGTGATAACGTACTTAAAACAATATGGACGTACTACCAACAGAATTGCTGTAGATGAACGGAATTGCTGTACTTCGATCCTACTAGGAACGTGTTACAACGTGATGTGGTCGAGCATCAATTAGGAAGAACGCTCTGGGTTTTTATAGCACTCCAACCAGGATGGGAATGCACAGAACGAGATGAGGAGGTTGAACTGTCTTTGAACGGGGTGGTTGGGTTATAAACTACATGTAGTTAGAAGAAGTTCCAAACTAGTAAAAATGGTTTGGACTGCTTGGAAATGTCAAATTTACCTGATCTGAACTAGATATGAACTGACTGTGGACGGGTACAGACGAATTGGATGTATTGTGGACTGTTAAAGGTATTACAAAGTTTTGGTATGGGGTCATGAATTTGGTTCAAATGAACATATTGGAAGCATATGCGATCCTACAATATTCAGTGATCGTTGTCGCGGTTGAAATCGAGTCCAAAGTTATGAAATTGTAAATAATAAATTCTTTATGTTGTATAGCTCCCTCTTAAGGTCAAAATATTAATTAAGCTATGAAACAATGTTTCTTGACTAAAATCTAGCGATTAGCTATTCCCGTTTGGAAATTATATATCACAACTACATATTCTGAAATTGTCATGGTCGCAGCTACCATTGTACGGCCGTAGGCGCTATTTGAATTTTTTCAAAATTTACCGGGAGTACCGGTAAATTTTTATATTCCATTTTTCGCGAAAGCAGAAGTGTTTTAGGGGCTAAATTTTCTAGTGCTTATAAAACATCTACAGGGGCATCCAAATATATCAAAATTGTAAAGAATCATTATCCTCCAAATTTTCAAAATTTCCCAAAACTTTGTATTACCTTTAATGAACGAACTAGGTTAGTATAAAAAAAAACATTAGTCCAGTCCGAGCCCGTCCATGAAGTCCTTAAACAGATCATAAACAGTTGCTATTATCATGGAGATAAGAAGAGATTCAACTCCGTTCGCACACAGTTTGAGCCCGTTTGGCAACATTTTTGAGAACGTAGTGAGAACTAGTTTGGTGTGATGGGGGCTTAAGGAAGAAGCTAAAATTTCCCATGGAATATAGCATTTTTTTATTTAAAAAAAAAAAATTATCCAGTTAGAAAACTAACCCTAGAAAGCTGTTGCTCTATTGCAGCTTTCAAAGCTAGTTGATGCAAACCAATGAATGACTTACACCAATTACATTGTAAATGCACCAAAAAATGTATATTCAGAAGTCCATGAATTTAATCTTGAAACAACAGTTATTACCTACATTGTAACTCCTATTAAAGATTTCAAGCTTTATATTTTTCAAGAGCAATCATGTAGAACAATAACCAAAAGAGAGAATAATTTTGTTTCCCAAAAGCATAGATAGATATCTGTGTATATTACTGAGCTATTACTATAGAAATTCTCTCCATACGGACGCAAAATTCAATGTTTATATCCCTGTCAGTAAAGGCATACATTCATCATAACCTCAAGCCAAATATTGCGCAGTTTATACCCATTGAATAAAATACACATTTAAGACCTTGTTAGCATTTCTACCTGTAGACTCCCATTGATTGCCGTGAATAATAGAAAGCTGATTGGGTACAGTATAGTGACTCACACGCTACACATTCTTGTACTTAGTCAATTAAACCACCAAATACACACCCACAGTTTACCGATACACACACACATATATACACTCACACGCACCACACACAATAACATGTCTGCGCTTTTGTTTGCCCGATCAATTTGAATAAGAATGGGAGTGAACGCGTTGATACTCTCTCCCATCCACACAACATTCCAGTACGCGATTCTATCTTCTTGCAAGGAAGAAAGAGAAAAAAAATATCAATAATATTGATTAGACCTAGCTTGTGGTTCGGTGGCAATATACATTGTTTGTGTTCAAATGTGGACAACTTGGCCAGCCTCAATGACTGCTACAATGACTGCTACAAATTGCTGGCAGCGCATCAAGTGGGCATTTGGGTGTTCGTTATAACAATGCAACTGTATACTACTGTCTATGGAATCACATGTGCATGTGTATAGACAGAGACACAAGCGCTTCATTTCATCTCATATTGACCTTGCCGTATTCAATAACAAAGTACCCAAAGAAAACATGACAAGTACCAGCTGAAAAGAGTCCACAATGGCTTATTAATATCATATAGAGTATGATATACAATATCATACTTCTAACCAAGGTCACTATCTTTAACAATCAAGAAGTGACCCCAAAGTTTTAGGGTTCATAGAACTTACTGAAAAAAGCTCTGTAGATGCAATTGATAAACAAACAATGGAAGCATTGGCTTGATTAATTATCATCTTCCTGCTGTGTTCTTTAATACAAACATGTATCAAAAAATAGATTTCCCCAGAAATAATGCCCCACTACAGCGTATCTTCATCAGAAAATCTACAATAATATACCGGTAAATGGATCTATTACACACGTAAAATGTCTCTTTAATTTTTTATATTGGAGTGATAACATAGTAAAGTATGTTATTCATAATTCTATTGAAATGAAGAAAGTACATGTAATTCCTTTAATCAACCAGTGCTCTACAAACCACTAATAAATTCTTCTTGTGTCAACTGCATGAAAGTATGAAATAAACTGGACCTGGATATTCTGGGTAGTACTACGCTTTCAAGGTTTATAACACTTTGTTGTAAATCTATTGTTGACAAGAATATAGTACATACTGACCGAGTTACCTTTGTTTAGATTTGTTTACACGGCTGATAGATTCTTACCTTCAACACTTCGTGGTCATGGTCATGTTTTGACTACGGAATGTTGAACTACATGTATATGGCTTCATCAGCATTTATAATTTTATATACAATTCTCCTTCTTCTCTTGTTCTTGTTGTTCTTGTTGTTCTTTTTCTTCTTTCCATCTACATGTTGCTGTGTGTGTGTGTAAATGTGTGTTCCTATGTGTCTTGATGATTGAATATTGGTATTATTATAAGATTTATTTTATGTACTGGGGTACGAATCATTTGCTCAAGGGGCCCTTTGAACAAAATGTTGCTTCTTTTGGGCTCCTAACCTATATTACTTTGTATATATGATTATATCTTATGTACTATTTTTAAATGGTTGAATAAATTAAATGAAATAAAATCAAATGAAATAAAATGCAATAATTCAATCTAGATAATACTTCTACACATGAACAGGGCAAGTAAAGATACTTAACAATGTCTTACAATATACACACTCATCATGTCAAATATAATTTGTGTGCATATGAATACTATGTAGGCACCTTTTTCCCAATTTTGTAATTTCCTCTTATAAATGCAAATAAGTATCAAATATATAATTTGAAAATTCAAACTTTCTTGGTTTTCACGAAGCTCACATCTATTTATCATACCACAGATAGATAACATTTAATTCTTGTAACTGAATTCAAGCAAAGAACATTACATCCATAAAATTATCGGCCCCTGGGAGAACTTTCATACCTGTGAATCATGACACTGACAACATCATGATTGATGGTTGATTTGAGACAGTAGGTCCGACCGACCGTTAGAAATCATACTCGACTGTAAGTGACCCTGGTTGAAATTATCTTCCTTACCAGGCCTCCAGGCAATCTATTCCATTTTTGAATTATTATTTCGCTTTCCTCCCCATGGCATATATGAACATTCACAGCACATGACTATTTCTGATAAATTAGGAATAAATGTTTACCCTCTAGCACCCAAACTCTACACAGGTCTTTATGGTAGCTTGCCTGCCTTTTCTTGTGGATATACCGGTATATATTTACAATGGTAAATCATCACTTCATCTAAAGAGCTGGTCACATTTCTCAGATAACAATAACTAAAATATCCGTCTATGCAGAAAGGTTTAAGGGTTATGAATCTGAGAAAATACATGTAGGTGCTGGAAGATCATTATCATAAATGGGAGAGCAACACCAATTTCCAACATTTTTTGACACAAAGAATAATTTTTAAGTTCATAGTAGTTGATACTATCATCATTACTGGTCATGTGACAGGGCTTTAAGATTCAGTCTCTTCAGGATTAAATGTCTGTACATGCTTTAATTATAATGATATTGCTTGTTTCATTTATGTTTAGTGAGTGGACTGCTATGAATAGGGTGTTCCATCCCACAAGCTGTAAGTTTAAAAAATAGCATTTAGTGATTTGCATCAACATTTACTGCAAGAGAGAGCCGTAGTTTCAACTTTCAAACAATAACAAATAATAATCTGGAATGTAATAAAAAGCTTCCGAATCCTAAAAGATACAACCAATTCCAATTCAATTCAAGCCAAGCTTTTGCTTTAAAAAAACCAAGCATAATCTCCTCTTACAAAATTATTGATGGGAATCTCATTGGAGAATATATACATGTAAGTGTAACAGGCAATTGATAAGATGTGGTTTCTAGAACAATGAAGAGCAAAAGGCTTAACAAACAGTAATTCAAAAAGATTTAATTTCCTTGTTCTTTCATTAAGCAGAGAATTTAAAATGTAATTATTAAATTTATAAATAGGTTTCCTGTTCTGTGTAATATCTTGAATGAGAGATTGGACCATTTTACATGGACTACTAGTATTAATGTTATAATGACATGCAGCGATTAAAAATATTATTCATACTCCTGAAGAAATGGTATCTTTGTATTATCACTCCTTAATGTACATGTACATCTCCAATAGGTTAACATCAGCAGAAGATAACACAGTAAGTTTGTAAAACTTCGATTATCAGTTATCACACACATCAGTTTCAAAGTGGACTGTTGGCAAAACACTGAAAAAATGTACTAAAATGGAAGGGATTTACACAAACACAGATTCTGACAAGGGATGATATTGTCTATGTAGAGCCAGAAGGGCGTTAATTCTGTGTTGAATCAATGCCTTTCTGGCACCAAAGAGATCCCTGTTCAGGATAATTATCAATGAGCTTCTCATCAGAGTATCATGAGTACCTGTTTCAAACAAAACAAATACACTATTATCACTTACATCAACACACCATGACCAAACTGATTTCAAACTTGACACCAACGCATTTTATTAACACAGCAGCTGCTGCCCCATCTTAAGATTGCACGGTCAGAAAAATAATTTAGGTGAGATTAGCTATTTTAGGCAGGCGATAATGAATGAACTTGCCATCTCCGAAGACTTGGATTATAAACTTGACTCCCGGCCACAAGACTGATTAGATGTGCTAGCTAGCCATCGAATCAATTCAGGTCCGTTAAATGCAGCTCATGAATAAAGGATTGCAATCAAGTTGACCTGACTCACAAACTGATATCTTTATAAGCTACTAGGGAGATTCTTAAGAGTCCATAGGTTTAAACACCTCAATGCTTTAAATACTTCCTTACCATCTTATAGGAGTGTCTTAATAATTCATAGATGGTTTTTACCAAAAAAAATCTGCAATGTTAAGTGATATCCAGGACCACACTGAATTTGAGCCAAATGGCGGCCTGTGTAGGAGTTATAAGGTTTAATATTCTCTTCATAGGCATATCCAATTTCTCAGTTTGTACATGTTTGATAACTAACTACTAAAAAGCTATAATATCATGAAGTATTAAAATGACCTGATGTGTTTATGGGCATGTATTTAGCATGCATTAGTAAGCTTTATGAATATAAAGAACCGCACAGTTAGGATGGATAAACATAATACAGTTTAATGCTTTAAGCCTATAATAGTAATTAAGTTCTGTCTATTCTGTCTATTAAACTTTACAGTTTCTTCCATAATGGTGGTCATTGACATAGAGCCAGCTTTGGCATAAAAATTATGTCCCAAAACACAAAAACAGATACGACACTGTAGTATTTCATTTAGTAACCTCTAAATGGTGAGCTTACTGTACAGTGTAGGTCCATAACAAAAGCTTGTCATTTTAAACAGAGAATGTTTATACTGGTATGTAAATAGCTCTTCAGGTGTTTGCAAACACCGTACACCAGGTAGATCAATAGGTGTACATATCTAACAGAGACTCAATCAACTTGGTATAAAGGGGAAAGGAACCCTTTGAATTTTTAAACAAACATTAAATCTCTGGCAGTATTTATTCAATCTCTGTAACCAATTCATGTTTGACCTTCTAGAGTAAATCAGCGATTTATTTTAAGAAAATATTGCTCAGCACTCACAAACTTATCAAGATACCCATTATTAGTGACATACTGTACTGAGGTTGAATCTCCCTGTTCATAATGTTTCAACCATGTTTATACCAACATTTATTTTAATATTACACATATATTCAATTGAAAAGAACCATCTGGAACACAATGAAAATGTACAGTGTATACACATTCGTTTGAATAACAATTCAGAGATATTAAAGCAAATGATACAGCAAAGTTAATATACATGTACGTTTGCTGTATTTACAAATAATCAAATTTATAGAAAGATGTGTATGTATCAAGGTTTTGGTAATTATAGTTAAATGATTCTCTCCTTCTGCTACATGTAGATAAGAGCAAAATATGATATATCAATGTGCAACCTAGGAGATGAAACAAAATTTGATTAACTACTGAAACTCTACTGACTCGAGACATACATTAGCTTTTCTGGTACATGTACATGTTGTTGTTCATTTAAACACTATTTCCTTAATATTGAGGTTCAAACTTTACATAGTACATTGTAGATAGGACAGCTGGTGGTAGGGTACATACACGTACATGTAATGTACTGTAAATGAATGGAGAGTGTGGTGGGTTGGCTAGCAAAGGTACTATTATGCTTGTACAAATGCTGTGTGTCTTACAATGCTTAGAACTCTGTCGATGTTGTCAACTAAGTGTAAGAATATAGGATAAAGTTTTCATCTTTACTTCCAATGATGCACATTAAAAGGGATAATTATTTGCATTTTAACGGTGTGTAATGCATATGATACAGGAAGGCAGGACTTGTGAGGCAATTCATGCAGTTTGTACTACCAATAACACTTTCAGGCTAGGATGTTACCTCGATCCTAGAAAGCTGTCAGGATGGAAATGGATAATTTACCCTAACACGCCACTTGGAGGGTAAGAGCTAACCCACCATAAATCTAATCATATTTCCACTGCAATTGGATATGTTTCATATGTCGGCTTTACAAATTTGAACCCCGGGCGCAACTGACATCGTCCATCCTTGTTCATTACCCAATTATTGACTTGTCATATGTGCTGCTGGAGCAGAGGGAGTACGACGGCCACATGCCTAGCTAGGCTTGGTAGTACTTGTATCAGACGAACAAGCCTATTGGGATGCATGTGATGCTGTTGTAGCCAAGGAATCTATGCATACTGACAAGGGGCCCTAGCCACAGGAGAAGGGGCATTTGCCACTGGGAGGAAGTTTACTTGGTTGGTAATGCTGTAGCTATGAAGAAAAGGGGGTTGGTTTGTACAAAAATGGCTGATGAATTATGAGGTAATATTGTAAGAAGAAGGCCGCCTCTCAGCACCAGGGAAACGGTTTAATCTATATTCATAAACAGTGTCAAATTTGTGCTTCTGCATATGATTTGGCAGTACAATTAACTGCATGAGTCCTACTCCTTCATTAAAATGTTGTCAACATGTAGGCTGGATGCCAATTCAGTCTTAGGAGAGAATCAAATATTCATGGATCATTGTAATAAATGGATCTATTTCCTTATTGGGAGAGAGGGAATCTGACAATGGTGAGATAGACATTGGACAGTACTTTCTACTTTCAGAAAGGAAAGCATATGAATTGATAATGAAAACCCCTTTACAATACAGATATAAGCCATAGATTACCATATCAAACTTGTCACTAAATTAGACCACTGCAAACCAAGTTTGAACATTTTTAGCAAAAGTGTGCATATCTACATCTCAATATATAGTATTTGACTCTTTTAGAATTGAAATGAAATAAATTGAAACAGAACATGGAATAAAACAATGACATACTATTTAACTACAATGACTGTACCCAGATCTTTAACAAAATTAGGAAAAGGAATACATCACATGTTTAAAGTTGTAAGACATAACATTTTCTGAGAAGTATAGTAACATGTTTGTTTGTCTGAATGATATTTAATTTAATTTGTTTTATGTGGGGGCCCTATTTCAAGCCATTTGCTTTTTTGTGGCCCTGACCATACATTTGCTTTGTATTTTGTATGTTTTATGTATTTTATATCTTTTGCTTTAACATGAATATGGTTCAATAAATTCTAATAAATTCAATTCAACTTTTGAATTTAAAAAAAAAAAGTATTAGCGTATGGACTAAGTTTGTATGCAGTCTGCTATTCTAGTAGTCCTTTAAAAACTAGTGATCCATGCAAACAGCTAGAGCTGCCATCAAAGACTCATTACTATTAAGCTCTTGACTTCTCATAAGTATGAAAACATGATCATGAACTATGTGATGACATTTAAAGATGGAACCCCTCACAGAGTCCATACAATTAGTCAACGTGGCTAGTTCCATGTCTGAAACTATAATTAGACTAGATCCAACTGGAGCTGCATGTACTTTAAATATCATTTTCATCCAGTTCTGAATTTTTTTAAGTGTTTGGCTTTGTTTTCCTTGAAATAAAATATATATTTTGTGGATTTTTCAGAGGTACATGTATCTTGAGTAGAAAAAAAATATACATGTACAGTGTATATAATGCTTTTAAATGCAAAGTAATTAATGTGAAAGTATTTGGTCAATCATATGTATTCATACCAGCTTACCCGTAAATCTCTGTGTATAAGACGCACCTGTGTATAAGACCATTCCTATTTTGGGACAGACAAGTCCGTGTTAAAAACCCACGAGGGGAAGGACTTTCATTTAACTGCGAGGTGCAGTTGAAGGCCCCGATTTGTGCTTGTAAACTTGTCACAAAAAATAATAATGTTGTTTTTAGAAGAATGTGTAAGATCATTAATGTAAATTAAAAACAGTAGAGTTCCTAGGATAGAACCTTGTGGTACGCCGTGTGTAATAGAAGAAAAATTGGAGGAATTATTATGATTATGATCTACATATTGAGATCTGTTAGAAAGATTACTTTCAAACCAAGATGACAGACAAATTGGAGTGTTCTTCTAATTACGAGTGGTGAGTCAACACACTGATTACTAAGCTGGGAGATATTGCCAGGCATAGCGCCATAAATCAAAACTTTTTTTTTGTACCTGTGTATACGACGCACCCTTTCAAAAAAAATCAGCAGCAAAAAAATGCATTTTATACACAGAGATTTACGGTACATGTATAAAAAAAAAATTCTCAAAAGGCGGCGCAATAATTTGTTTTACCAGAATCTATTAAAGGGAGTGTACGGTACATGTAACCTGACAAGTCTTTCCCGTGGCCTGACTCAGGGCCAATCTGGTATAATACAACTACGGATGACACGATCGTCACACTATACATGTACAGTACAATTTTTTAACCCCCAAAATAGGGGTGCGTCTTATACACAGGTGCGTCTCATACACAGAGATTTACGGTATATCTTATGGCCCTGATTGGTTTTAAAAAAGTGAATTAAAAACGCAAAGTGGTATCCCTCAAATAGTATTTGCAGACTTGTTAACAATCTTTCTCCAAATAAATTTTACATCCTTCAACTTTACAATGTGGAAACTTCAGTCAAATTCAAGATCGAACTTTTGAGCTACAGTGTACATGTACATTGAACATGTTCAGAGTAGCCTAATTCAGAGCCCTTTCTAATTACAAAGAGTTGCAATTTATCCAAATCAATTGCAAATCCTCTTATCAAACGCAAGTTTGCAGTATCCTACAGTGTATCTCTTATTACAACTGTACATGTAAATATCTCTCATCTCTTATGTACAAATGTACTATACAGCTGTACATGATTGTAAATAAGATGTTGATTAATATCAACTCTTTGTATGACAGGGCCCAAAAGTGTTCAATTTATTACACATACACTAAGTGCATTGCAAGTAGAAGCCTAACAATAATATCTGCATTGATCGGTATCAGAGTGCAATGATGCAGAAATGCTTGTGTTTATGCAGAACCCGATACGATTGCCCAATGAGCTTCCCATGTAAAAAATGCCAGTTCATTTCATCAATCATTCATGAGTTTACACATGATTAATTAAACAAAACCATCTTCATATTTACAAATCAAGAATTTACATTTGTAAAAAAAGTTGCAAATGCTTCAAATACTATAACTTCTACTGGATCAAGATACACACACTCAAAAACATACACACACACACACACGTAGCTGATTGTTAATCTATAAAAGTTAAATTTAGAAACTTACAAATACTTTGCATATATATATGTTTATATATACATGTAAACAAGATCTGCACATTTAAAAACATTGAATCAATGTATATTCTGAAGGACAAAAAGTCATGCAAAAGAAGGATGTTGGCAAATACTTTCAAGAATAGATGTAAAAGTGAATCTTATGACATGCTGTATAAAAGTGTGAGAACCTCAAGAAAGTTGATGTGTGAGACAAAATATTTCAGAGGTAAAAATTAAATTAAAAAATTTAAATATACAACTGAGACATCCTGAAGGTCAATCATAGGACTGTTCTTTAACAAAATAGAATGTAAAACTCCTTTTTAAAAATTACGAAATTGGTGTGTATACATGCAAAGTTACAAAAATTACTGTTTAAATATCACAAGGACCATTCAGAAATTTCACAGATAAGAGAAAAATTTGTGTTGTAGATGACAGATGAAATTTGCATTTCTCCCATGTATGCAATCACTCCAAAAGCCCTTTTTTAAAACTAAAAATTTTATTATTCTTAATCATTTGTGAATTTAATTCAAGAGTGATACATCATTGACTAGATGGATCTTTGACTGAAGTCACTGCACGCAGTCGGAAATGATGCCTATTCCGTGGAGCAATTTTACAAACCAAAACAGAAGCAATTTTTTAAATTCAAGTATGATTGTAATCCATTAACAGGTTCTCAGAATATTGTGAATACAAGCTATTTTTCATATACATGTACATGTATGACCCTTTGATCTTTGACCTCGAGACCCTAAAGTCTAATTAGTTCATTGGCTCGATCTGCAAGATACCTATACATGTCCCAAAAAAATTGTAATCCATCCGTTGGTTCTATTGACAATGCGCGTTCACAAGCTATATTTATGCATACACCCTGATAATGAGCCCCATGACCTTGTGACCCCAAAATCTAATCAGTTCATTGGCTCTGCCCGATACATACTGTACATAACCCAAGTTTGGCAAAAAATCCATCAATCGATTCTTGAGATCACAAGCTATTTTTGCATACATAATGAGCCATGTGACCCCAAAATCTTATCAGTTCATTGGCTCTGCAAGAGACAGACATGACCCAAGTTTGGCGGTAATCCATCAATCGGTTCATGAGATAACGCGATCACAAGCTATTTTTGCATACATAATGAGCCCTGTGACCTTTGACCTCATGAACTCATATTTCAAATCAGCTCATCGGCTCTGCAAGATACATGACCCAAGTTTGGCGGGAATTCACCCATCAGTTCTTGAGATAACCCAAAAACATAATGCCTCCGGCTACTTTGAGGTATCAATTTTAAATTCTACTGACCTACATGCCTGCCTACATGTACATGTATATTTATGAGAAGTGTTTTGTAATAAAGTACATGTACATCGATCAGGACAATAAATGCATGAAGTGCTAAATTTGTAGACCATTCTGAAACAAGCATTTTTTTAAAATAGCTATCGTAATTCAACAGTGCAAAATTCAGAGGCCAAAATGTATTAGAATATATCTGCATCAAAATGGAAACAAATATATTCCTCGGGAGAAGATCAAATTGCTTTTCAGACCCATATGCCATTCATGTTGGTGCAATCTGCAGAGCAACCTGAGGGTTATGATCGAGAGACATTGATAATGCATGCTGTGCACTCAAGAGACATAGCGTCCATGTAGCATGTACAGAATAATGATTTGTATGCATGCACATGTATGCCAGTATGCATGAGGCTGTGACACTGGATGAAATTACACAATGGAACCTCAAAATGTGGTTACAATATGTAATACGTATATGATTGTGTGGTTATATGCCCAGCAAATATCACATTGTAGTTATATTTATCATATACCCCGGTAGTGGTGTATTGACAGGTAATATATGATTGTGGTTATATGTACAGGGTATATAACACTGTAGTTGTTTTGTATCACATTATGTTATACAATGTGATATATCACATTATACATGTGTACTGCACTGACCTCCAAACATTGTGTTTATATGTACAGGTTAAACTGTACATGTATGTACGGGTGATAACACATTGGCCCGTATTCTGAAGTCAGGTTTAGTTAAACCCAGGTTTAACTTTAAACCTAGGTTTAAAGTTAAACCTGACTTCAGAATACGGGCCATTGTGTTTATATGCATGTTATATCACATCGTCCGTTATATATCACATTATGGTTACCGGTATATGTATGTAATATCACATTGGGGTTATAGTTATATGTACAGTACAGGTAGTATCACATTGTGGTTATATAGGTAATATCATATTGTGGTTATATACATGTAGGGAATATCACACTGTGGTTACGTTTACATGTACAGGGTGTACAATTGTAATATCTGATTGTGGTAGATGTACAGGTAATATCTGATTTTGGTAGATGTACAAGTAATATCTGACTGTGGTGAAAAATGAATTTAAATCCATGTACCGCATAACAGTATCATATATCTGAATACATAGTACATGTACATGTAGCTGCTAAATTGGTTTTTATGGTTGATTTAAGTTTATCTTCCTGTGTTAGACTGTATGCACATGCATCCTGAATTGACAATTCTGTGAAATTTATATAGATTATCTAAAAGATTTTTAAAATAAATACACTAGAATTGAATTGAATTGAATACACTGAATTCTATTTTTACAAGTTAAAGGTAATACAAAGTTTTGGGAAATGTTGAAAATTGGCTGAATAGTGATTCTTTACAATTTTGAAATATTTAGATGCCCCTGTAGATGTATAATAAGCACTAGAAAATTTAGCCCCTAAAACATTTCTGCTTTCAAGAAAAATTTAATACCGTATCAAAATTTTCTGGTGCTCCCGGTAAATTTTGATATTTTCAAATAGCGCCTACAGCCATACAATGGTACATGTAGCTGCGACCATTAAATCTCAGAATATGTAGTTGTGATATATAATTTCCAAATGGGAATAGCCAATCGGTTGATTTTAGTCAAGAAACATTTTGTTTTAGTTAAATTAATATCTTGACCTTGAGAGGGAGCTATAGAACAAAAAGAGTTTATTATTTACTGTACAATTTCATCACTTTAGACTCGATTTCAAAGGTGACAATCACTGAATATTATACATGTAGGATTGCATATAATTCCAATATGTTCATTTGAACCAAATTCATGACCCTATACCAAAACTTTGTAATACCTTTAGGTATCATATTACCCTGAAGATAATAAACAGATGAAGAGAAAATGTGGGCTTCCTTTAATAAATAATAAGGAATACTATCTTTCAATTGTATCATTCTAAAGAAATAAAATTATCAAGAACCTCGCCTTTTTTAGAATAGATGGAGCAGTTCAAGTGATGAAAGTGACATTTTCAAAATGCACAGTAGATAACATTTTCAAGTAGTAGTGTTACTACATTCCCCCCCCCCCAAAAAAAAAGGGGACAATAATCACTTTTGTCCTAAACAGAGAGAAAGACTGAGCAACTAAAAATCACAAGACATTGTTTTACTAAGGAGCCCGAAAAGACAGGTGAATACAGGTGAATAATATTAATAACTGATTTTCAAAATGAAATGTAGCACACATTTTCAAGTATTTGCGTGAAATACTGAAAACAAAAATTCCAAAAATAATTTGTATTCTAAGCAGAAAGAAGTGGTAGCATTTCAAAATGCAGACTTGGTCCGATAAATGTCAGACAATCTTTTCATTTTCAGGAAGAAAAGGAAATATCAATAACATATACATTTTCTGCACAGGAATAGATTCCATTTCATAATATTGAGTTGCTTTCCTAGACATACATGTATGTTTACAAAAATCCACTGTTGACATTTACGGGTAAGTGTAAAATTCCATTAAGCATGCACAATTGATTTGGGCATGTATGACAGCCCTACCCTGCCTGTGTAGAGAAGCGGTGGTGTTTATATGAAAGCCATGAATTTTTAATGAGCTTGTGTTCGAAAGTCATCAAAAAATCTATAGATCCAATATGGTGGATGTACTGTATTGTGATATGGGTTACTCTGTATGAGGTTAAGTGAACCTTCTTCTTTGTACATCACTGCATTATATAATGTATGTTTATGTCTTATGTATATCTGTCTCTTAATTTCCATTGAAATCATAATTTTTAATTACTATAAATAATTATTCTGCTGTTACTTTAACTTCACTTTCTCAAAAATACAGTATCCAATACTTCACTCTACAACAAAGTGATAGGTCCGGTCTCTCATCATCTCTGTATTTCAAAAATTATATTAGAATACTGTGAAAGGTGAGCAGTACTGAGCACTCCATAGTGATTTGTTTTATTCAAGGTTGTAAGTTTGTCCTGATGGTAAAGGCATTATTTATGGAATGGCCAGTGTAATTCCTTTTGTGCCATCAGTGACTGAATTAAATTTTAAAACACATTATGTGCTAATCTACGTTTCCTAATGTGTGTTTCTCTATTGTATACATGTGACGAGTTTTGAAACCAAAACAAATGACTTTTCAGTCTCTTTTGGGCAAATCAGGAATTTGTATGGTACATGAAGTTATCGAATAGTTTTTCAAAATATCTAAATATGCTTGACATGGATTTACGCATTAACAATCTCAAATGTGAAAGGCCTGAGATTTGTTTTAAAGTTTGTTGTCAAAAACTAAATTGTTGACACTTCATGTACATATATGTAGACAAATTCATTACAATGATATATAACTTAATCATAACACAGTTTAGCATCTTTTAATCTCTTCTTGATCTCACTTTGTCTCTTCTTCTACTTTTTTTTATATGATTCGAATTCTACAATTTATATTAATTTACATTCTGTATCCATATGTTATACAGAATTATTGTCATGTATTTTGTACATGTACAGTACATACAAATGTGTTGGTGTATTATATTTTTTGAAATAATGCCCATGTCTCTTAATGTTATCATCAACATGTGGTTAGTGAGATTAAAAGTAATTTAACCATGCCAATAACATTTTATCAACTTTGTGCAGGATACAATTATTTAATCATGTACAATATCAGCTCATCATTCCATGAATTAATACATTTAATTTTTAAAGCAAATAAAGATTAAAAAAGAGAAAGTACAAATGTAACAAACTATTATTCATAATAGAATATATTCATTATTAGTAAATGTACATTTTAATTTCATAAAATACACAAAATGAGAAAAGAGAGCTGTATTTATTTTAAGTGGTTTGAAAGTACATAAACCATTTTTTTTAAAAGAGGGAAATCTTGCAATTCTGTAAAAGGTTGAAAGATAACGTTCAAATAATGGATTGTTCGGAGAGGTCAGGTCAAAGTAGGTCACTTACCCTAGCGTGGTCATGGTGACAATTGTATACCAGAAAGCTGCAGGAATGCAGTAAAACTTGGTGTTCTTTGAGTATTTTTCAGCATAGAACATGATGGTGGCAAATATAATAATCGCCATGGACATAGAGAAGAGTAAGAATCCTAGTTCACTAGCACAACTCTTTAGTGTATATCCCAATATGCGTAATCCTTGTGAATGCCGCGAGAACTTGAAAATTCTGAAGACACGAAATACTCTGAGTGTGACGAACATGCCACTGAGGCTATCGTCTTTGAAGAACAAGCCGATGTAGTAGGGCAGAATGGCCACTACATCTATAACGGACATCACACTCCTTGCAAATTTCAATCTGCTGGGAGCTGCATATAGTCTGAGTAGATATTCCACAGTGAAGATCATGACACAGGCTGTGTCGAGGCAAAAGAAGGACCGTTCATAGCGTACACCGCAAGCTAACATAGTCACAGTACCAGGTAGAGGAGAACATGGAACAGTCTCTACAATGTTTGCTATGACGGACACGGCAATGAAGAAACCTGTCACATAATAAAAAACAGTAGCGGGTGTTCCGGTTGTGGGGTTTTCGAATCCTCTCCACATTTTCTCTCGGAGGTTAGCGAGAGGTTCATTGTCCGTCATCTCCGAGATCCTCTCGTCCATTAGTCTTTCTTGGTTGTCACGCTTCTTGTCACGATAATCTTCATAACAACAATCACCTATGATTTCGGGCATGAGTCCGAAAAATGCCAATTCCTCATCGAATGCTGCAATGCATTCTTCCCTTGGGAAGTGCATAGTACCTGTGCGATAGAAAGTCAAGATATGGCGGAACAGGTCTGGGTCCCTGTCAAAGAAATACTGGTTTGATTCCTCATCGTAGAAATATTCCTTTTCACTGCTTCCTAATAATGTATCAGGGTATTTGTCGAGCATGTGCCTCCATGTTTCGAACTTCCTACCACTGATATTGATACACACACGTCCGAAGTGTTCATTGCGGCGCCGCTCGGGGAGAACCGGCATTGGGTTGGGGGCTACCGGTACCCACCCGATAGCCGCCGCCCGAGCAAATGGCAACCAAGCTGCGGCCATTTTGCCTCAGTTTTACACCAGAATCAATCACCTATGGAAATAATAAGACATTTCGGTCGAATCAGCTGGAACTTTG
Source organism: Strongylocentrotus droebachiensis (assembly GCA_035222895.1). Lineage (NCBI taxonomy): Eukaryota > Metazoa > Echinodermata > Echinoidea > Camarodonta > Strongylocentrotidae > Strongylocentrotus > Strongylocentrotus droebachiensis. The sequence goes on along the minus strand of JAVYIG010002834.1, from coordinate 93,699 downwards.
GCAAAGCTTCGTGCAAACATATTGCAAAGATCAAGCTGGATGATTTTAATATCATACTCGGCTGTCAAGAACCGCCGCGCACCACAGCTATCTAACCCGGCCCACACTTCCCGAGCAAATAACAGATGACAAGCCCATGTTGGAGACCAAAAGCTGTCATTCAACAACGAGAAACACAGCTTTTAATCATTCTATGCACCTCAACGGTAGAATTCGCGAAAATCTGAAGGTTGCACACGCTTGTTATATCCAAATAAACCCACAAATGCCAAGAATATGTAACTTCTTGTAGAAGCGGATCAGGCTTACGACGCCATAAATGCTACAGTGCGTCGCGACCATTGTACACGGCGGATGGAAAGTGGTATTGGCTTCATTTGTCTCCGATGTATACAACAGTTAACCATAATGCATTTGGGAGAATTAGAGAAGTGATCAGGATTTCAGATGAAAACAGCGTGCAATGCATGTTACGGACGGCCGACGGCTTCTACCAATGCCACGCCATATTATACCATTTCACTCTTACTTTACTAAAAAGCTCTGAATTTTGATGTATTTTAACTCAGGAAGCGCATGTGAAGCATGAACCAGTATTGTTTAAAGCATTCTGTTTGAAATATGGTATGTTATGACTTGTTTGGCTTGACTTTTCGGCCAATGGTATGCAAATTACGACAGCTCATTTACATACGAGATCCTGTCCATAAACGTCGGCTCACCTAGCTTACCCGAAAGAGGCGCCCTTGCTCTATGTTTACGGGATATGGTTTTTTTTTTTTTTCTTTTTTTTTGTCACAGTAAGAAGGCTGTATTAATACTTTGTGTAAAAGGCTGCCACGCCATGATTTAGAATAAGTGATGGGAGGGGTTTCGAACATGACAGCATATATTATGCTTATGTGTATGAATGTGGTTGATAGTGTTGAAGGGTGGGGTGATGGTATGTGTGGTATGTTTTCCGGTTCCGATGTTTGCCTGTACTTGTTTAATTTGCAATCTAACTTGAAAGTGTTTGTTTTTCCTAGAGTTGGAAATGCATCAAGCTTCCCATTTACTGTGAAACTGTCACCACTATGTACATTTCTAAAGGTTCTTTGTTACAGGTATAGATTCATACTTCTTGATGTCGGTTAATTTAAAATTACTCTCAATTAATGTCAGAGGACTGAGAGATAGAGTCAAAAGAAAGAAGATTTTTCAGTGGTGCAAAATGTCGGCAAATATGATATTCTTGCAGGAAACCTTTAGCACAGAAGACATTGAATACAGTTGGAAGGGTGATTGGGAAGGCTCAATGTTTTTTAGCCACGGGAGTAACCACAGTAGGGGGGTTATTGTAATGTTTAAACCAGGTATTACTTTTGTGGTGGAAAAAACCTTAATTGACGAAGGGGGAAGATACGTCATCATTAAAGGCAAATGTCAAGGCGAAAAGCTAATATTAGGAAGCGTGTACTTTCCCACAAGGAATAAAGAAAACGCCCAATGTGATTTTCTGTCTGATCTAAATAAAATAATTTGTTCTGTATTTACTCAAGAATATTCCTTGATAATTGGAGGAGACTTCAATGTTATTATGAATCATAATTTGGATTACATGGGTGCAAGTAATATTTCGAAAAGCAAATATAGGGACTCATTATTAGACTTTCTTGATAAGCTTGATTTAATTGATGTGTGGCGTAAGCGTCATCCTAATAAGAAAGAATTCACATTCAGACAGAAGCAGCCATTAGTTCAGAGTAGATTGGATTATATCTTCATTTCTTCGAAAGTAGACAAGTTGATAAGAAAGTCTGAAATTTTGCCTTCTATTACACCTGACCATGCTGGAGTTAGAATAGAATTTAACAATTTAGTCGATAGTTTTGTTTATGGGAAATCGTATTGGAAGTTTAATAGTAGTCTATGTAATGAAAAAGATTTTGTAGATGGGGTAAAAAAGAAGATTTCTGAAATAGAGGAAACTTGGCGGAATCAAATAACGAGCAAAATTAAATTTTGGGATTTTATGAAAATGAAATTAAGAGAATATATAATGAAATTCTCCCGTGAAAGAGCAAAACTCAGAAGAGTCCACACTGAAAAATTAGAAAAAGAAATTAAAGACCTGGAATATCGATTGACGATCAATATTGATTGTCATAAAAGTATTCAGGATGAAATTGACATGAAAAAAATGGAATTAGAGAAGCTTTTCGACTATTCACGTCAAGGGTTAAAAGTCCGTTCAAGGACAGAATGGTCTGAAGAAGGAGAAAAAAATTCAAAGTTTTTTGAACAATTACTAAAGTCAAATAAAAGGAAAAGTGTGATTAAGGAGATATATAATGAAAATAAGGAAACTGTGAGTGATGGCAAAGGGATTTTGAAGATTATCAGGGAGTTTTACGAGAATTTATATGCATGTAAAAATGGTGAAATTACAGAGGATATTGAAAATATGTTCTTAAATGAATTACCCAAATTAAGTAAAGAAAATAAAGAGTATTGTGAAGGCAAGATAACACTGGCAGAATGCTATCAGGCAGTAAAGGAAATGAAATGGAACAAATCACCAGGCAATGACGGCTTCTCGACTGAGTTTTATTTCACGTTCTGGCCAATTTTAGGGAAAACAATAGTGGAGGCTTTTAATGAAAGTTTTGAAACAAAAATGTTATCAAACTCACAGAGACAGGGGGTAATTACACTAATTGAGAAAGAAGGCAAAGACCCTTTGTACATGAAAAACTATAGGCCAATTACTCTCTTAAATGTAGATTATAAAATATTGTCGAAAGTATTAGCTACAAGGGTAAAGGAGGTATTGGAGGATATTATTCATTACGATCAGGTGGGCTATGTTAAAGATCGGAATATTGGGGAAGCGGTTCGGTTAATTGATGATACATTCTTTCAGTCCTTGTATCAGCCTGTAGGCTTTTTAATTGCCGTAGATTTTGAAAAGGCATTCGATTGCATTTCCCATAAACTTTTATTTAAAGCTTTGGAACAGTTTGGGTTTGGTAAAGTTTTGTGTTCTTGGGTTAAAACCCTCTACACTAATGTTAGCAGTTGCGTGATGAACGGGGGACACTCAACAGGATATTTTGGAATTAATAGAGGGGTAAGACAAGGTGACCCCCTATCTCCATATTTATTTGTAATAGTTATCGAATTACTAGCTCGTTATATTAGGAAAGATGAGAGCATTAAAGGGGTAGGATTCGGGAATAAAGAAATAAAGCAAGTTTTGTATGCCGATGATATTACATTGTTTTTAAAAGATATGGATTCAATTAATAAAGTGAAGAAAGTTTTCAAAAACTTTGAAAAATTAAGTGGGTTGAAGATAAATATGGATAAGACAAATTTTATGTGGTTAGGAGAGGAAAGTGATAAGCCGGGTTTACCTTTTTTTGGACATAGGGTACAACATATAAAGATCCTAGGGGTATATTTCGCACGTCATTCCAAAATAAAAGATGATTTGAACTATAAGGAAATTTTGAGCAAAATCAAAAGACTAATCGGTTGGTGGAAGCAACGAGATTTAACGATGTTTGGCAAAATTAAATTGTTGAAGATATATGTATTTTCAAAACTAAATTATGTTTCGTCTCTTATGACAGTCCCACAAAACATTTTTGAAGAAATCGAAAAGATTTCTTTTAATTTTATTTGGGGAGGGAGAGACAGAATAAAACGGAAAATATTATATCAAGATTACTGCGCTGGGGGACTCAGAGTAACGAATTTTAAGATATTTATCAAGACTCAGAGAATAATGTGGATCAAACGGTTGCTCTATGGAGAAAAGTATTCAGGTTGGAAAGTAACCTTTGACCACTTTTTCAGATCACTGGGGGGTCGAATTATATTTCTTTGTAATTATGATATAAATAAAATGGACTTGAAGGGTATACCATCTTTTTATAAAGACATGTTGAAGGCATGGCAAGAATTAGATAAATGCAGACACTTTGGAGAAAATAAGAATAATCCGATTATATTTAGCAATAAGTGTATATGTCTCAGCAATAAAACATTTTTTGATGTCGAACTATTTCAGAAAGGTATACTTCAAGCATCAGATATAATTGTCAGAGGTCATTTAAAACCGATCTTACATTTTTTAAATTTGGGTTTTGAAACTAAAAGCTTGCTTAGAATTCAAAAGATCTTTTCAGCAATTAAAAACGATTGGATACAAAGTGATTTTATGGAAGTGGACACTGAAAATTTTGAAATAGAATTGATGATATTTGGACGTTTACAGAAACTATGTGATATAAAATCTAGGCGGTTATATGATTACTTCACTGAAGACCTTCAAAAAGAGTATACATTACATGTTACAGATGGCAACTGTCAATTTGATCTTGGAATGACGGAGTTGAAAGAAACATTCACAAGGATGAAATATGCAATGCTTTGTAATAAACATAGAGAGTTTCAATACAAACAATTACAAGGGGCGGTATATACGAAAAGAGAGCTCTTTAAATTTGGTTTTGAGTCAGACCATTTTTGTTCCTTTTGTAGACTAGAAGTAGAGACATACCAACATTTATTTTTAGATTGTCTTAAAGTTAAAAGATTATGGCAGGAGGTAATTCAAAAGTTACATTTAATCGAAATTGACATTGAGGATTGGAAACCCATTTTTATGGGAATATCCGGCAATACTGCGAGAATATTTGTAATAAATTGTATCATATTTTTAGTAAAGTATATCATTTTTATTTCTAGAAAAGAAGGAACTTTGCCATCTGTACAGAAAACAGTACATATGCTTAAAAATTACAGAGACGAGGAATACAAAATGGCCTTCAAAAAGGGGAAACTGGGGATGCACTTACAGAAATGGGAACAAATCGATGCATTTTTACTTTAATGGATGTGGGTATTATTATTATTTATTAGTATTATTAATTCTCTCTCGTGTACAGGTGGACAAACCGGAACAGGTTGCATGCAGTGTGTGTGTCGGCGTGAAGGGGGTATGATGAGATGGGTGGGCAAAAGGAGGGGGGGTGGGTTAAGAGTTTGTGTGGTGTGAGTTGAGGGAACAGGTTGCATGCAGTGTGTGTTTGTATGTGTGTTTATGTGTGTGAAAGGTGGTGTGGTTGGGCTAGAGGGGAGGGGGTGTGTGAGAGTGTTGTGATAGGATGGTAATATGTAACTTTAAACCTTCCTCTACTGTTATTTTGATTATACACTGTTACATGCAAGACTTTTTTTTTCCTTTTTTTTTTCTCTATGTTCATTGATTGATGTAACTTATGAAATGTCTTGTATCAAAGATCTTGTTTTATATTGCTTATCTTGATAATTTCTTGTTATGTGAATTTCTTGTTATGTGAAATTATGAGGAAGGAAATAAAATATCATTTAAAACAAAAAATTTTTACACTTTAAACCTTCCTCTACTGTTATTTTGATTATACACTGTTACATGCAAGAATTTTTTAATTTTTTTTTCTATGTTCATTGATTGATGTAACTTGTGAAGTGTCTTGTATCAAAGATCTTGTTTTATATTGCTTATTTTGATAATTTCTTGTTATGTGAATTTCTTGTTATGTGAAATTATGAGGAAGGAAATAAAATATCATTCAAAACAAAAAAAAAGAAACAATTCACATCAACACCTTACTTCTTCTAAATTCACACAATACATGGTATTTCTTACAGTTGGTATTGAGGCATTTATTATGTACATATAATTTGTTTAGTATGTTTTTTCTTCCATACATCAGAAAAACAGCCATAGATTTAAAAATGTAAAAATGTATAAATTTCCTATTTCCCCCCTAAAAATCTTATTTCTTCACACCAGCATCCAAGTAAGAATGATAGTAATATGTTTTTTGTGGAGATGCACTAATGTTTTTTCCAGTTAATTCATGAAAAAATGTGAATTTTGATAAACTATTTATATAAAAATCAATAATATACAATATTTAGATTATAGTATCAATCCTTCAAAGTTCATACAAGATTTTGTGAAATGTCATGCACGCAATTATGATACGAATCATATTACCTGGACAAAGGTATGAGGGAATCAAGTTTTGGGGGCTAAAAAAGGAAATTAATGGGATTAAACTATATAAAGCACTTGATAACAAGTTAGGACATGACGTCACAAACTGATAACCAAATTGGCAATTTGTGTAATGATTTTCATTGTTCCATAGTTTTACATATTTTTTTCAAAAATTCATAACTTTCTTATTGGGTATCCGATTTTGCTCAAACTTCTTTTGATTGGTTTGTCTGATTTTTCTGCTTCTATTGAAAGTATGCTATTTTAGTGTGGAATTTTACTCTAAAGGGACGTTCTTGCTGGAGTGCCCGCTCATTTATCTGAATAAACAACCTTTTCCCCTTCATTTTATTTAAGATATTACCCTTATTATATTTGAAAGTTTTATGACAAAATAAAGCTAAAACACATCATATTTACAGAAACAATTTTTTTTCCAGTTACAGTTGCAATTCACTAATTATATACATATCAACATAATATAAAAAACGTATTTGTCTATCAATGTATTCTTTAAAATTTGATTTAATTGCTTTCCAAAATTTATGTCGTTCAATAGTTAAATACACATTTGACTAATTTAATTAAATGATAGATATAAATATACATGTACAGCATATATAAAAATATATATTTATATCGTATTTTATCTTATATTTCTTTGTACAGTAGTGAGATCGTCAAGGAAAAATGATAATAGCCTGGACTAAGAACACTTTGTTATACAGTTGCCAAGGATATATTTGACCAAATGTATATGGTATTCTTTTTTATGCATGATGAAATGATTGGCAGTGTAAAATGCATAAAGTAAAAACTTAAATTAAAAGTTTTAAAATGGACAGAGTATCTTTAACTTTGTGAAAATTTCTGTAAGCATACTAAAAACCCGGAGATTCATTTGTTTAGATGCCATTCACAAAATAACTATTTCTGTCGGGAGTAAATCAATCTATACATATCCATTTAACTAAACCCTATCCACTGAATGCCACATACAAATGTAATAACTCTGAATTTACATTTATAGAACATCGTAGGCTTTGCCAACGAGCAGAACGTTTTGTAAGAGAATTTCTATTATTTTTGATTTTTTTTTAAGAGCAATGTCTCTGATAGTTCACTCACAGGCGAATTCCTTAATGTTTAACTTTCGACCCCCCTCCCTTGCCAGTTCAATAGTTAAATACTTGCATTTAATATGGTTCTTTGTGAGTATAAGGACAGGTTGAAAGTTTCATAAAGTGTCATTTGTTAAGCACCTAGCTCTAGTAAAGACAAAATAAAGAAATATAACATAAAGTTAATTATAATCTAAGTACATAGCAAGGAGAACAGGCTCTCCAAAATTTGCAGTTTCCTTGCTAGACATTTTCCTAAGAGAGTCGACATTTTAATTTAAATTTGGATAGATTTTTCCCTTTATCTCTAATATGGTAATACAACATTTCAGGTCAATTTCAATTTATTCATGCTTCCAACAAAACATTACAAATCCATTATAAGCATTTAAATATTTAATATTTAAATACATGTTGGAAACAGAGGGATCCACTAAAAAGCCATGCTTGTACAACAGTAGTGTGAACTTTTCAAAGGATATATAGGAATAATGAGTGATTAAATTAACTAATCCGTAACTACAAAAGGAACTACAAAATAGGAGAAAGAAAAGGGGGATGCCAACAGAGACAAGAAAGGGACGAAACAATGCTTCACACGACAAAGATAGAAGAACATGGTCATAATACAAAGAGGAGACAATGACAAAAAGAAGTGGGAGATCGGGGGTACAGAAAATAATACAAAATGATGAGCTGCATGTGGGGTAGAGAAGAAGATTAGGAGTAATTTCAAGGTATTTGTAAGTGACAGACAGTTTTGAATAAGATTATCAGCTAATGTTTGTTGGGTTTCATATTCAACGATAGAAACAATGTGGATGGGGTCCTCAATTTTAGGATTTATTTCCTTTCGCACACGGGATTTGCGTCACTGTACCTTTTTGAGTGCCTCTCCCTTTTCCTTTTGTATCATTGCTCCGTTGATCTTTCCTTTTTATTCTAGGAGAGGAGTGGATGTGGGAGCGATGGCCCAATGAGGAAGTTGTGCTTTGTGTTTGCCGAGGACGTGAGTGTAGTGTACGGAAGCGTTAAAGTGCCATTCTACTTGACGACATGACGAGATATTTCATCTTGTCAAGTCGACTTAATATCCATATCATGTCGACATGTAAAGATATTTAACCTACCATGTCGACTTATCAACTTTTATTAGTCGACATGGCGAAATAAATTATCTTGCCAAGTCGACTTCACAAAAAGTTCATGTCGTCATGGCGACATAAGTTATCTTACCAAGTCGACTTCTAAAAAAATACATGTCGTCATGGCGACTTATATTATCTTACCAAGTCGACTTCCCAAAAAGTAATGTCGACATGGCGAAATAAATTATCTTGCCAAGTCGACTTCACAAAAAGTTCATGTCGTCATGGCGACATGTATTATCTTGCCAAGTCGACTTCACAAAAAAGTTCATCTCGTAATAGCGACATAAATTATCTCACCAAGTCGACTTCCAAAAAAGTATATGTCGTCATGGCGAGATATGTAGTGTGACGACTATTTCATGCAGCGCGCGTATATGGCAAGCACTTTGTGTAAAAACCAGATAAACTCTGTTTTTCTCAGATAAACTGAGTTTATCAGTTGGTAAACTCAGTTTATCTAGAAAAACTCAGTTTATCAACTGATACAGGAGTTGTTCCACGTGAATGGAAAAAGGCTCAGGTAGTGCCAATATTCAAATCTGGAGATATTTCTTCTTTGAATAATTACCGCCCCATTTCAATATTACCTATCGTGAGTAAAATTATAGAAAGGGCCGTCCACCAACAACTCAGTGAATTCTTGGATGTAAATCAATTATTACACCCTAATCAGTCTGGTTTTAGACCTAAACATTCAACAGCTACTGCCCTTGCAAAACTTGTAAATCAATGGTCGTTGAATATTGATAACAAAGAAATTTCTGGAGCTGCCTTCATAGATCTTCGTAAGGCTTTTGATACTGTTGACCATGAGCTACTTCTACATAAACTAGCTTGTATAGGTTGTAGTAATAGGACTATTTATTGGTTCAAATCATATTTAGGGGATCGACAACAAGTGACCCAATTCAAAGGAGCAAGTCGCATCAATCAACCATCAAATTAAGTGTGCCACAAGGTTCAATTCTTGGTCCCCTTTTATTTTCAATATAAGTTAATAGTCTACCTGAATGTACTCCTGAAGGTATCATAGATATGTATGCTGACGATACGACACTTACCGTCATTGCAAATGATGCAACTGTTGTGGTAGACAAATTAACTGTTGCGTTAATCAGAGTCATAGCATGGATTAAGGGAAATCGTCTTGTTCTTAACACTGAAAAAAATTGTGTCATGTTAATAGGCTCTCCTGCTAATCTCAAGAAAATTGAATCTTTCACCATTTCATTAAACGGCAATTTGATCAAAAGAGTTAAATTCACCAAGTGCTTAGGACTTTTGATAGATGAAGAATTAAAATGGTCTAAACAAATCGAAAACGTAAGTAAACTTACCAAGAAAAACATTAGCATGATAAAGAGAGCAAAGAGTTTTTTGCCTCAAAAATCCTTAAAGTTACTTTATAACAGTCTAGTGTTGCCACGATTAGATTACTGCTCTGTTGTATGGTCGAACCGATTTCATTCTCATACAACTAAGCTGCAAAAAAATCAAAAGAGGGCCGCAAGAATAATATTGAACAAGACATATGACACACCGTCGGCTGACTTGTTCACAAGTCTGAAATGGATGACACTAGACAAGCGGTTTGAGTTAAGTCGCGTTGTGATGATATATAAATGCGTTCATAACTTAGCACCTTCTTACCTTCAGGTAGGCTTAATCAATCCTAATGATGTACATGAGCATCATACAAGGCAAATAGACAGTGGATGTTTACGTGTGCCTAGATTTCACACTGATTGTTATAAGTGTATCCCAGTTCTTTCTTCCATATTTGAATGGAATAAGCTAGATAATTCGTTGAGAACGGCTTCCTTTATCAATTCATTTAAAAGATTATTTAAACAAAGTTGTAATTTGTGAATGGCTCAGCCGTACATACACTACGTACATGTTCTGTAATATTTACATGACTTATTCACATAATTGCGACTTAATTAATATTTTCCTATTGACATTACTGTTTTATACTAGGTTAATGATATATGTTTATTTTGCAAACGAGTATTATTTTTGTAACTGTTCTGTATAAATGTTATAAACGATGCAAATGTGTTCATTAAGGGCCCCATGGAAGACCACTACTTGTTGGTGAATGGGCTACCCTGTCAAAAGATTAGAAATAAATAAATAAACTGGGTTTTTCTGATAAACTCTGTGTATCTGTTGATAAACTGAGTTTATCATTGATAAACACAGTTTTTCTGATAAACTGAGTTTATCTGAGAAAAACAGAGTTTATCTGTTTTTTACACAAAGGGCTTGCCATATACGCGCGCTGCATGAAATAGTCGTCACACTACATATCTCGCCATGACGACATATACTTTTTTGGAAGTCGACTTGGTGAGATAATTTATGTCGCTATTACGAGATGAACTTTTTTGTGAAGTCGACTTGGCAAGATAATACATGTCGCCATGACGACATGAACTTTTTGTGAAGTCGACTTGGCAAGATAATTTATTTCGCCATGTCGACATTACTTTTTGGGAAGTCGACTTGGTAAGATAATATAAGTCGCCATGACGACATGTATTTTTTTAGAAGTCGACTTGGTAAGATAACTTATGTCGCCATGACGACATGAACTTTTTGTGAAGTCGACTTGGCAAGATAATTTATTTCGCCATGTCGACTAATAAAAGTTGATAAGTCGACATGGTAGGTTAAATATCTTTACATGTCGACATGATATGGATATTAAGTCGACCTGACAAGATGAAATATCTCGTCATGTCGTCAAGTAGAATGGCACTTTAACGCTTCCGTAGTAGTGTAATATTTTTTTTCTAAATTAAGTTTTGATTCGTTAATTTTGTTGGTGCGGGTTTTGGCTTTGGAGAGACTCGAAAGGTGCATTGCAGGGTTACCATTCTGCGCTTATATATAAGACCTGTTCTTGCTAACACTGTTTTGATTTTACTATTCTTGGTATATCATATTTTTTCACATGTCCAATAGATTGTTTCTTTTGTTATAATTTTCTAAGTAGGTGTGTGTCCTTATGATCTCTACCTGGTTCCTATGATGTTGACTGGGTGCTGTACAGATTATGAGAACCACTATTTACATCTATGGCGTCGCGAGGCCCCGTAATGGAGCCATAAAACACGACTTAGAAGCACCGGTGGAAATTGATGGAGTTAAATTGAATCGACTTTTACGAGACGAATGGGATGTGTGACACATCTCTTCACTACGTACATTTAAAAGCAAAGCAAATTTGTGTTTCTTGTGATGGGAAGGTAGGTGAAGGGGGGGGGGGGGGGGGGAGGTCCTAGTGAATTTGCAGAAATGTTAACAGGAATGATAATAAAATGTGCAGGGGAATGTACGATGCCCGGGAAAATGCCCTAGAGGATAACTGTTATAAATCACTGACTATGAGACCCTGGGTAAAAATGAATAATCAAATAAACAAGTGAATAGATAGATAAATGAATAAATACGATATGTTTTCATGCATCTGAAAATAAAGACAAAAAACAAAGGGCAATCCAGGCATTGCCCCCACCTCCTCCTGGCTACGGCAGACTTCTCTATATACCCACTTCTATTGTCAATGTGTGATCTAGTAAAACTCATTACATTACTCAAAGCTTCGTTTACAGTGATTCACTGTGTGTTCAATGTATTTATCATTCGTGCAGTTCCCTAGTATGATTTCATTATATTCCCACTGTACTCGCATGTCATACTTTACTCATCGATAACAATGAATGCAAAATCTGTGTTAGATTTCATTTCCTGATTAAGTATCTCAAGGTGACATTAATTGCAAATAAGTATTGAATCATATCGACCATTGAGTACTATAGTTAAACATGAAACATTGATAAATTAAACCCAATAATTGGATGACTTTGTCGTGCTGAAATTTTACTTTCGTTTGTTCAACATTTTATAACTCCACTCTTAAACAAGAGATATGTACAAGTACCTCCATTTTCAGATGACATCAAGAAATATTATTTTGATCATATTTTTTGACGAGTAAATAAATATTTTTATTCAAGAAACAGAGAAGAAGAGGGGGGTGATAGAGAGATGGGAGGATTGGGAAGATAGATAGAAAGGTTGATAGATAGATAGAAAGAAAAAAAGAAAGAGAGAAAGAGACAGGAGAGAGAGAGAGAGAGAGAGAGAAAGAAAGAAAGCGAAAGAGAGAGGGAACTAAGGATAGAAGGTTGCTGTTCCCGATTAACAACGCCTATTGATTTCAACGGCGAATAACAGTCGTTGGGTCTTTATCTATCATCTCATTGCAGAGAAAATACCAAAAGAGGGCGGTTAGAAGGTGATGTGCTCCATGAGATGCAATCATACACAAACATATATGCCACCTGAAAGCTGAGCTTTACGATCATCTATTTGTAATCATCAAGATCATCATCATTATCGAAATATCAAACAAAGCCATAAACGTCAGAATATGCAAACTTTTTTCACGTTGTCTCAGGCCGTACGATCCCCTTCTCTAGTTTGTTTTTATAATAAAAAATGAAACCAGTCCAACACCAAGTATGACAAATCAACGAAAACGCTAATAGCAGTGGCAAGTTCATGTATTTATTTTAGGCCAAACTGACATAAGCATGAATGAGGTGATGAACAGGAGATATTTATTTTGGTACATTATGTAACATCCGTTTATTTTGATTTAGCATTGTTTTCAGAATTGAAGTATACGGGTAGAAAAGATGATATGTTTATTTTTTGTTAAATCTTATGTACCTCGATAAACTACGACAAAGTCTTTAATGGAAAAGGTTATATTATTCTAAGACTGGCTGTCAATTGCACAAGATAAAGGGAATACTCCACTTTTGATAAACTAACAGTCTACCCAGACACGTGCCTATGACATGAGCAGGACCAGGGACTACTGTAATCTAATCAAATCGGAAGTTTCGAGATTGCAAACGTTACGGAAATTCTGTGCAAAGTGCCCCCACATATTTCATTAAAAATGAGGAATCTGTTAATATGACCAATAAATAATGGTACTTTCTAGTATCACTGCTATTAGTTTAGAATCATATCGAGAGATTTTTCATTGGTGGATGAAATGTATGGATAAATGAATGTAGTAAGGGACACATTGCCAGGAATCGCCCTTAAAACCATTACCTTGAACATTACATTTAGTCTTGTATTATGATGATACATCTGACAAGGTGATTCCCCCTATCTAACCCCGAAAGAATTTCGAGATTTACATGTAATGTTAGCAAGAGACAAGGCTATTCTATTTCTGTTATTTTTACACACCTTTTTTTTCTTTGATTGCTTAAACAGCAGTATCAGAAAGATAAGCATCTATCTCTACCCCACCTCTATCTCTCGATATATATCCCAATCACAACATGTTGAATGGACCAGAGTTCACACAAGTGTTAACTATTGTGTATTGTAACCTGGTAAAATAAAATGTATGGTTCCAATCATAGGATGCAGAGGAGAGGAGCATGTTTTTAATTTCAACAGCACTTACGATTTTATTTCTGAAGTTTCAGTGGGCATTCAATATTCTTACATGAGTGTAAGTAAAGTAGTGTGAACGTCTCCAAAGTGCATCTCTGACCCAAATTTGGTCATGATAGGATGGTCGCCAAGTTATTTAACATTTTTGACAGAAGAAAGACGAACACTATTTGGATCCTTTAATATCCACTCCACCTTTGGCGGGCAAGACAAAAACGGCATATATGAGAAACACACAAGCTCATATATCTCTCACACACTCACAACCATTATTCTCAGATTTGTTCTTATGCTTTAAGTAGAATCATTAGCATAAGAACTGTAACTGTAACGTTATTGGTAGATACCGCCCATTCTCACAGTACTCATTCATATCGAAAACGCAAGAAGAAAGCATCATATTCCAATGTGTATCAATCTGGTGATGCATAAAGAATTTACTCAAACTAATGCAATAACAATGTACTTTTCAATGATATGACTATAATATTCTCTATTCGCAATGTACCACAACATAACTAATGATAATAAACAGCATGAAAGGGTCACATACAATTAAATGATTCTAACATGGTTTGGGGCACATTTTAGGGTGTTATTTTTTAAACCATTATTATTCATTATCATAATTTCATTTGTTGTTAATATATATATATATATATATTTTTTTTTTTTGGGGGGGGGGGGGGGGGGTAGGGGAAGAGGAGGAGGTGAGTTTATACAAAACATCTTTATGTACATGATATCCTGTGCATGACGAATAGTAGTGGACTCGAGTCAAAAATATAATCCTTGAAGTCATACTAATACAATAATACTCCTTTCATTATTTTGTTGTCAAATATTAATTATGTGATGTGAGTGGTGTACCTCAACCCTATATGTTTTGTAACCAGGAAAAAACAAAATACCAGTAAGTTACAGGATCAAATGTCCTCAAAAAAAGATTTAAAACAAAATTCACCGTATTGTAATCAGATCACATGTATTTGCATTCAGTACTAAAACAATATTTTTGCTTCATAAGTGTTACGGTCACCTTTTCCCTATAAGTATTTATATTTGTTATTACAAAAATAATCATATATTAATTCATGCACTGATTACCCAAATTATTTTAAATGTGATTCGACCCCTCCAGAAATCAGCAACACAATAGTTAAGTAACACGCCGCTCATATCAGCATAAGACATACTGGATAGTTGTCTTAAGATTATATCCACTACATATGTATGAAGTAATAAACTCATCACCTCACAAACATGCTTCATTCCTGTATGCATTCTATAATGATAGTATATATCTATACAACTGATACTGGTACTGATTATGTCTAGTACAATGGTTTATACATATCCTCTGTTTAATGTATAATAAATAAGTATCCAAAATAGGCTGTCTAGTTTACATTTAAGCAAGATAAAACTGAACACAACACTACAGTTTTACATCTATCTATGGCAAGACACATTGCAAGTTACTTCATTTTCCTACTTTCATCTATTTTACTACTGTTTATTAAACCAATGAAATTATAGCTTGCTTGCTTGAACATAATCATGAATGTGATTCTATAATTAGTAGTACTACAATTGTGTGCTGTATTTCAGAATTTACAGCGTTTCTATAAAAGCAATGTATTCTTGTGTAAAGAATCATAATGGCTCAATAGGGATTCATATGACAATTATATTCTGTTTCTTTCTCCAATCAGGAAGTATAAATAAAGCATACCGGTACTATCATATAATGAAATTGAAATAGCAATCAAATATGGCTATAGCTCTACCAAATTCTACATACAAGTACATTGCATCTATATAGTAATACTAATTCATTTCATAACATGACTGAATAACAATATATATATATATATATATCATCTGTTGAGAGCCAGAAGGGTTTTAATCCTGTATAAACCCACAAGTCATCACCCTTATGTCTCTCAATGGTCAATATCTGTTTATATACCTCGACTATCATACACCAGACTGGAATGCAATATACAATATTATATATATATCATCTGAAGTTATTTGGTGGTATGAATAAACTTTATAACTTTACATTATAGGTGATATCTATCATATACAAATAATGAATACCTTTTATCCATGAACATGATTTAGTATAGACATTACATATATTTATGTTTATTCATTCATTCATTTATTTTCACATTTGAATATCACATTGCTCAGGGAAGCACATTTACACATTTACGTCCGCTTTCAAGTCTTGCTTATTACTTCTTGTGCAGCTAGCTTTACGTACAGGTAACATGGATCTTAGTAATTCTCATTGTGAGTTTGAATACTACATTAAATTGCAAATACCGATGCAGTGATGGAATATCTTGCATGGGATATGATTTGGCGAGGTACGTGTATGGTTCAGGAAGAAAAACCAACTATCTTCGTTTCGACCATGTTGAATGGCAGTCTTAAATCATGGAACCTACCGGTAATAGTCTGCTTAGAATTCTGATTTGCTTGCCTACAGAAACAGTTCTGTGAGTCTAGGCGTGTACATTTGACAAAACATTAAAATGAATCCATGTGCGTGTGCCCATTTGTGTGTCTATACGTAGCTTGTGTGTTTTACACAAATTTGTCAATCGGATCTGGCTTTTTACTTTGAGGATCAACCTTAAAGGTAAAGACCAGTATTGGAAACGCCCAAATTTCAAAAAATGAAATAGAAGCTCTTATTACTAATCATGTGAAAGAATCTGTTTTGAATAATACGTGATGATAACAATTTTGCCGGGAGACCGCCTACTAATTGATATATTTGGTAAATTAGTTTATCTATTGGGATGTGAGAGATAAAAACACACGTGTCGCGCACGTGTGCGTAGTCCCATATACATCTTTCTCTGTACAGTGCTTGTAACTTTATGAAGACTGGGCCAAATTTCTTATCATTTTGATGACCTTGCAGTACATCTATGCTAGATGATCAACCTTTTCTGATCAATTTCACAATGTTTCTTTCACAATGCAATCGCATGACCATAACTGGTCTTTATCTTTGACATGGTAATACCTTAATCCTGAATGACATGAGCTTTCTTTTAATGTATTTATTCCATAAAGAAATGAAAACTTGATATTACCAGAGACAAATTATTGTTCCTTCTGTTATTATCATCATTCATCAAAAGTCGTAACAAGTTGGGTTTTTTTTCTTTTCATTTTTCAGATGAAAGAAATATGTAGTTTGGGAGACGTTTCACAGAATTTGCAAGACGAGACTGGGACTAAAACTCTGGGTCATATAGGCACACCAATTAGTTTATAACTAGACCAACTCACATTTACCCATTCTTGCTACACTGTAAATGCAGAATGTTCCTGGCAAGCACTATGTTTAACACATTGAGCAGCCTTATCTACACACAATATACACCATGTACATCTCAACATTAAAACTCTGTGTCATTGATGTACATTTAATTATTGCAGTTTGTTTCTAATCACTGGAAAAGCTATTTAATTTTTGTCAAGGAAATATCAATTCCACGCTGAAGCTGAGAAACTTGATTATTGCCATATCAAAAAATGGGAAAACATGACAAGCAAAATAGTGCCCTGCAAGCATCACATTAACATGTAATTGTACTGATTTACAGGGAGGGAAAGACATAAACATTTTAGACATTTGTTAGTATACATTTTCCCTCATGCAAGTAATACATGTTTGGATCAATAAAACAACAGGAAACAAAGACAGGGCAAAGGCTGCATGCAATGAAAGAGATGTCACAGAAGCTATTAACATTATTGGAATGCTATGTCACACAAGATTAGGAAATTAAAGCTTGAATTAATACAAAAATTCATAAAATATGAAGCGATTCCTATATCCTATCATTATTTACACTAAATATCCTCTTTTTTCTTTTCAGAGAGAGATTTGGATTGCCTATATAATTTTCTAATACCCTCTAGATATATCTAGGTTAATTTCTTATTATTTCTTAGAGCTCACATTTTACTTTTTCATCACAAATTTGAAGATGCGTGAAGTGCTATTGCAGTGAACCATGGTCAAGATTTGGAATAAAATATGCTGAAAACAGTTATAAATTCATGAAATTGCCTGATTAATTTTGATAACACATATTATTTGCTCTGCAAGGCAAATAAATAAGCCTATGTGTCTGAAATGTCTCACATGTCTCACATAAAAAAAGTTAATTGCTCTTTTGTATGTTTACCAGCTGACAAGAAGTATGTGGCAAGCTTTATAACAAACAAGGTAAAGCAATGGCACTTCCTAAACTTGGATATTTTTAAGCTGAAATGCATTTTCTCCTTTAATGGCATGCACATTACACCTCGGCAGTATCAGATCATCTGTGGAATGAGTTGGATATCAGGTTTGTGATGGATGACACAGTTCATCCAACACATCTCCAGAACTGTGAACCAGCAAGCATGTATTCCTATCTCAAATTACTAATAACTGTGCAACAATCTCCATATTGTCTGTTTGGAGCCACTAAAGTGTGTCAACTCTGTGTCAAATTATATGAATTAATACGCTTCTGCCTAAAAACAGACAATATTTTGATTTAAAAAAAATGTCAACATGACAAAAACCTCAATCAAGACCAGCCGTCTGCTATGAGGATGGTACCGGCCGCGATGATGATGATGATGACGACGGTGATGTTGATGCGGTTGCCATGGAGGTTGCTCCTCCAGGAAGTTTACCCTGATGTTCCTCTACTGGTGATGGAGTACCTGATTGAGATGATCCTACCAGCTTGCTCAGCCTCACTACCTCACTCGATAGCATCTCAATATCCTGCACGAGATCAAACCAAATACAAGCAAACTTTCATTTAGGTAATAGATTGACATAGACTAAGGGTCTCATTTTGTCAAAGATAAAGGGTGAGGGCTAGGGCTGCGAAAGAGTTATAATTTAGGTTTAGGTTTAGGGTTAGGGGTACGATTAGGGTTAGGATTAGGGATAAGGATATGTTTGGGTTTGGGTTAAGTTTCTGATGGGGGTTACGTGTTCTATTTGGTCTAGGAATGAACTTCAGAATTTGGATAGTGTAGAATATTGACCACAGAGCATTTTTTGCTAGAGCATGCATCATACAACTGAGGGAAATGTGAAGATCACAAAATCCACAAATAATGATAGTGATTATAAAGGATATTTTATATTGCAAAGATCCACTATGCAAGGTGCTCAAGATACTCAAATATTTTCCTGGCTCTAGCTAGGCTATCACAGCATTCAAGGAATTCCTGCGTACCAACACCCATTTAACACCAGGGTAGAGAGTGGCAAATGAAGAGTAATGCCTTGTTAATTGATACTAGTGCTTTACAAACCTGTTGTAGGTGCATGTTTTTAGTGATTGTCTCCTCCAGCATGATCTGTAGCTTCTGATTCATCTCTCTCTGACTCTCCTCCTCTACGTCCCTTGATGACCTCATTAGTTCTCTCATCTTACGTAACGACGGTCCCTTGGTCTCTTGCTTCCCATCGCCTGGAGACGAGTTCACCTTAGCTGGGTCTAATCATAACAAAAACTATCTTTAGCGTCACAAGTACATGTACGTAATTTCTATTGCAGTACAATGTGGTTTAAATTGCTACATGGTGGCTATTCCATTAGACTGGATCTAAATATAACACATACGTTTTGTATCAAGAATACAAGTTCTGAATTCCCCTGATGACCTAATTAACTCTCTCATCTTATGCAATGCTTCTCATACTATAATAATGACGTGGCCTTACATCAGTCCAAATAACACTCATTATAGACATATGATTATATACTTTCTAAAAATACACTTTGACTGGCTTTATTGAAATGAGTTGAATCTTGGCTGGGTATACATATTAAACACAATTTTTGTATCATGCATGTGCGAGTTTCTGCATCCTCTGCTGATCTCATTAATTCTCTCATCTTATGCAGTGATGGACCCTTGGGTTCCTTGCTTCCCCCCCCCCCCCCAAGAAAAAAAGATGAGATGACCTTAGCTGCCTCTAAACAAGAACACACTGAAAGTTTGTTCACATATGCCACAGTAGACTGCAGCTGGTTTGAAGTGTACTAAAGCATATTGCATTTCTTATAACACAAAAATCAATTATTATAACCACAGCATTGCCAGGTACCCACTTAAAATAAATCACTTGAGTCGAGAGGGACAAATGTGGGCAAGATACCTTGTCCATGAAACCTGGACCTCCCACTTATGGTGAAGGAAGGCTTGGAGTTATGATTGTAGGTGGATTAATTCCTGCTTCCATAACTCACAATACATTTGGTCACTTGAATGTCTCTCTCTTTAAAAAAACAAAAACAACAAACAATGACACTAGCTTTCATCATCGTCAAACTCACCAATGATTTTCCGTTCCATGACATGAGCTTCAATGATTGCACTTTTTCTCAGGATATCTTCAGCCATGCATCCATTGCTTTCTTCAAGGTGACGTACCTAGTTTAGCAACACATGTCAAGAATCACAGTCCACGATTATGCAATCATTCAATCGGCTGAGAAGTCACATGTCTCCTTATTTCAATAATAGCATCATACCAGAGCATTGAAGATTGTATTCAAATGCAAAGGTTTAAATAAACTTGAACTATGAATCTGAAATGGGAATGAATGACATATAACATTTGGTTTTTATGAAAATTAAAACCACTCGTGTATCCACACAATAACACATGTTAAACAGATCACTAAAACTACATTTCACTTTTACAACTAAAGGGTCTAACATAGTATGGATACCACTCAAAGACTTCAAAATAAATTTATGTTAAACAAATTATAATAATAATAAAAATATTTTAAAATGTAAATATCAATACAAATTGTAATCTCTACCAGTAATCATAAAAACTATCCATAGTATTTTTATACAATTTGATAATTAATTACAAATATGAGAAAGATTTTTTTTCTTAAATTTACCCTGTATCATTAATAAGGAAGGATTACAAAAAAAGAAATCGTTTAGATTACCTTTTCTTCTAGTTGCCAGTTTTCTTGCTGGATTTGTGTAAGTTTGGATATTAGCTCTGTTGTCTCCTCACTTAGAGCAGCAGTCATGGAATCATTAGGAGACTGTAATGAAGCAGAACAAACAGTTACACTCATTCATAAAAATTCTGCAGAAATCATGACAAACGGTAGAACAGATCCTGGTGTGGCCGTCTACTGGAGGAGTCAGCCGACTTTATGTGTAGTTCATTTGGTGTATTTTGTGAAGTGAAACTATTGATTCATAATATATTGCATTTTCTGTTCAGAAAGGAATTTCTTCATATGCAAAACAAACTGACCATCTAGTGTTGTCCTTTACCTCTAAAATACTGGACTAGATGGTTAAGAAAAAAATAAAATTCATCAACCCTTAAATGACAATGTGATGGATAAGAAATACAAAAATTAACTTACAGGTGCAAAGTCACTGTAGTCTCTACCAGTCCCGCTATTGCTGAGAGAGGATACGCTACTGTAGGTTATGAAAGAAAGACAAAAATATTAGCATTATTGAATGAAAGATATATCCTTAATTTTGTTGTTTGCAAAGTACTACCAAAATTTAAAATGTATGCTCTAGATACCACTGACTGTTCATTTCACGTTGTCCATTGCACATTCCTTCTTGTTTACCAATTTCAACAGAATAGTTTTCTAGTTGATATCATGTAAGTTTCTCAATCATGAAATCAACAATCAAAGCATAGATTAGTCTTGTTCAGACAGAGGCAATTTACCTTGGGGTAAAGGTCGTGTTAAGAGCTAGTCAGGGTAAATATGGTGAGGTAGGTGTAAAGGTCGGGGTAGTGACCGTCTGAACGATGATTGTGTTAGCTACGCCTACCTTTACCCTGACCTATTTACTCCTGGAAAAATCCAGGAGTAACTCGCTAACACGACAAAAGGGTAGCGTAAGTTGACCGTGTGGATGCTCTCACTTGCATCCGGAGTATCTGTGACCTTTCACGAGCCATCTATACACAGAATTTGGCCAATTTGGTTTAACTGGGTCACAACATGGAGTATATTCTTTTGTTTTGTGCTTGCCCTACAAAGCAGTAGTCGCCATATTGTGTCCAACTCGAACTGGGTTGGCCAAACTCTGTGTATAGATGGCTCTGCGTAAGTTACGCTGGTCGGTGGAAGGTCGTGTTAACTTAATCCTGGCAAATTGGTCGAGTAAGAACATGTGGACAACTAATGGTGTAAGTGAAATATACATGAGTTATTTACTGCTACAGTGATTAACTTATGCCACTAGCAAAACCCCATCTGAACAAGACTATTGTCAAGCACCTGGTATAGGTGTATATTTCAATCTTGTTATGTCCTGTGTAACCCACAATCTTGGTATTTCCTGTGTAAACTACAATCTTGGTATTTCCTGTGTAAACTACAATCTTGGTATTTCCTGTGTAAACTACAAGGTGCCACTCAAAAGCCTCTGACAAGGTTAATGACCTCAATGCACTCCTTTTTGACAAGCAAATGCTCATTGAGGTTGGTACAGGTACATGCTAAAATCAGTTGCTCAATAACATACATCTTTAGCAAGTTTCAGTCAGTTTACATTTCTAGTTGCCTTATAAAAATAACAACAACAAAAACTTTTACAAATGCAGCAGTAGCCTTTAATGTATAATATGTATTTTTATAACAATGCGATAACATGCACTGTTGAGATTTGAATGAAACATCAAAATAAATCAGAATGATAAATTGAAAAACTATGTTTTCAAACAACTGAATAAAATTATATACCTAAAAGTAAAATCCTTATTCAGCGTTCTGAGGTGATCGCAGTAGCAAATTGAGAGATGAATGTTCAGATACCCTGGCTACATTCGCTCCAGGCTTTACGTCATCAAACGTTTAGGGTTAGGGTCGTAATTGGGGTTGAAGTTAGAATTAGGGTTAGGGTAAGGATTAGAGTTAAGGTAAGGTATAGTATTTGGACTAGGGTTGAATTTAAGAATTCAATTAATGTAGGAATTTGACCATGAGACATTATCGCAAGGGTTTGTGTCCTAGACCTTCAGATCATAGGTATGATGTGAGAAGAGTGCATCTAGACCTTGTGGTCCTTGACTACTCTGTGTGGTTAGGTCTAGGTACAGTGTAGGAAATTGATATGAAGCAAGTGAGCATATTTGTAGAGCCAGAGATGATATAGTTACCTGTTGTCATGTTTAGCCCTATCAACGTAGGTATGATGTGAGAAGAGTGCATCTAGACCCTGAGGTCCTTGGCTACTCTGTGTTAAGACCTCTTGAAGTCTCTCCTGTAGTTTACCTGCTCTCTTCTTCTCCTGTCTTAATTGCCTCTGAAGATCCTTCAGCTGTGGAGGAAAGAATGAGAAGTGCATTGAGTGAATTTGATGTTCACTGCTGTCTTATTTTCTATTCTTGATCAAATCAGTTTGATAAATTTGTTACTCAATGTATTCTTTGGGGTTGGGTATTCATTCTCATCTTCCATTTGATAAGGACCATCCAATTCTGATGAGTTTGATATCATAAAGCTGGGGATCCCCTTCCCAGAATTTAGCCTAAATTTTAAATGTATACCTACTTATTTTTTAAACAAATTTGTGATGTAGGGCTCCATCTACATCAGGCTTCTCAGCAAGAATTTGTTACAAAGGAGTAGTTTGTAAAGCCCAGAACGATTTGGAGAATTCAATGTATGCATTGAAAGTTATTAAGCTTGTTGGTGCCCTTGTACCGTGGTATTTTTTCGTCATAAGTTCCCCGTGCTTGGTTTCAGCACCAGAGGGTGTCAAGCACTGATAAGAACCCTTCATATAGTACTCACCATGCCTGCTCTTTTCTTCTCACTCAGTTTGTGATCTACTATAGAATCCTTGGCATCCTGTTGCATTTTCTCAATGGTGGCTTGACGCCCATCTATCTCTTCCTTAGCCTTCTCCATAGCTTTATCTCTCTCAGCTAACTCCTCTCGTAGATCCTAAGAATAATTATATATGGTATTGCATATCAACACAATTAGGCCTTATCCTCATCATAAACATTCCTTCCATGACATTTTCATCTATATTCACAAGTACATGATAAAACAATATGGTGATTATCAAACACAATCCAAATAAATGTTCACATTGAACAAATAGTAATTTAGGTGCTATTTCTCATCAAGTAGCTTCAAATAAAATCTACAGTAGACATAACAAAAGTAAGAATATTACACAAGGTAATTAATACACTGTTTTGATCCGATTCTACAACATAAGACTTGCGAAAAATTTATCTCATTTATCCAGACTTTAGACAAACAATGGGCTGTCTCATTTCCATTCAGAATAAAGGGAAGTCTACTTACCAATATTTCTTGTTGATGCTTGGCTTCCAGATCTTTGATATCTTCTATATGTTTTTCCTTTGTCCCTTCTAGTTCCTCCTACATAAGATGATTTAGAACACAGTCATTAATTTCGCATACTAATTCTTGATTTCTAATAAATGATGTCTATCATCAATTAAGACATATTCAAGCTTTAAAAAAAAAAGGCTTCAGAGTTTGGACAATTTCAAAAAAATTATTGTTATAAATATTTTCTTGTGTTTTATCAACATCCCCATTCAGTACTTTGTTTTTTATTATGAGAGAAAACATCAATGGAATATGCATGTGTAGGGAAAAGGTATAAAAAGGGAAAGTTTCCACAAAATTGGCAAATTAGAAATTAAGAAGGGTTGAATAAAGGAGAGTGACACAGCAATGGTGTCATAGAGCAGGAAACAGGAACACCCCCTCCCCTTTCAAAGAAGAAAAGAAAATGAAGAGAACGAAGACAACAAAACACAATGGACAAAAAAAGGGTAAAATAATTTGTGATTAAACAGAAGGCAGGAGAGAAAAGGAAAGGTGAGAGAGAGATAGAGAGAAGAAAGAAAGAGGTAAAAAAAAATAACAACAACAAAATAGCAAAGGAACAACGAAACAGATGGGATGAAGGAGGGAAATGGAGGGTTTGAGGAGAAATGGACAGACAGACTTTGACAGAGACAGAGAAAGAAATAGAAAGAGAAACAGAGAGAGAGAGAGAGAGAGAGAGAGAGAGAGAGAGAGGGGGAGAGGGGGGTGGAGAAGGGTAATGGGAGATGGGAAGAAAGTGGTTTTGCTTATTCACCTCTAATTCTTTCATTCTCCTTTCAAACCATCCCTTAGCATTCTCCAGTGAATCAATCTGTGCTTCTTGCTGTGCAACCTGCTCCTTTAGAGGCTCCAGTTCTTTCCTTTTTTGCTGAAATACAAAGGTGCAATAATTAGATTTATACTAAGAAAGTTTCTTTTGCAACGATACTTTCATTTCCCCTGTGAACTTTAATCTTTCAGATGAGGGTTTTTTTTTTTTTTTATATCTAAATGTTTATAACATAAACTACCTTTAACAATTTTAAAGTAGACAATACTAAAATTAATCTGAATGCCATGTGAGGGACAGTGCTCAACTGACAAATTAGAGAATTTTGAAGAAATGTATTACTATATACAGATTCTACATAAAAGATATCTTTTAGAAATAAGATAGTCGATTACTGAAGGGTTAAGCAAGTGATTACCTTTTCATCTTGAAGTTGTTGCTTAATGTCATCAAGAGCTTCCTGCAAACAAGAAATGATTATCAAAGAACAGACAAATAATGTTATTATATTGTTGCTGATAATAGGACATGGTTCTCAAATAATGATCACAAGGACCAAGTGGTTTAAGCAATGATTTTAGAACACAAAGAACCGAGATTCAAAAGCAAGAGGAAACATTGCCAAGGATTTAGTCCTTAATAACCTAGATGCATACAGAGATGAAAGCAAGCAATGAAAGCAAGTTTCCTATTAAAGAACAAAAATGACAGCAAGATTATAGACACATGTCCGTTGGCTGATGCACTTAGGCTTGCTTTCTATGCACTCAGATGAGCACACAACATGTTTCACAAAGAAAACACAAGTTCATATAGTAAATAACTAGATGATATTATGCAATGAAGATTATTAACATAAGATGACAAAATTTTACATCTATAAAGCACATTTGATTTCTGACAGGAAGCATAAGTAGATAAAGATAACTATGAAGTAATAATAATGAAGTATACCTGATGACTAGATATCATAGTAGCCACTTCTTCTTTATGTTGCTCTCTGATAGTTTGTGTTTGAATGGCCATCTCATCCAACATGCTTTTCCTCTTATCAGCTATCTTGCTGGTTTCCTAATAACAAAAGTAAATGAAAATTATTAAATACTTTTTTCTAACACAAACACGACAAAGAAAAATTAAGGTCTGATCAACATTATCAAAGCAATACTTTGGATTCACAGCACATAACAGGAGCTTTGTAAATTCTACACAAATTCTAGATGAAATCCACATAATTATTGTAAAACAAGAAACCTGCATGCATGTATTAGATATTTAAAGTTACTGTTTGAACATTCTCATCACCTTTTTGCTATTCTGCATGAAAAAAATATCCATATTAGAGGGACCAACTCATACAATATGGTTTGAATAGTGAATAATGGATAAATTAGCATGAACTTTCTGGGTCTAGTCTTGACAGAAGTGTTCTACCTGTAATTCTTTCTGCAGAGTATCCCTCTCTTTCTCTGTTGCTCTGAGTTGATCTCCTAGGGTTGCATTGGCTGTTAGGCATTCAGTGAACTGCCCCTGTAGTTCATCTCTCTCACTGCTTAGTTTACTCTGTGCTAGCTGTAGCTCCTCTAACTCACGCTGGGTACACTCCAGCTGGTTCTTTGTGGTGATTGATGCAGTCTGTCATTGAGATTACAAAAATTGTACACTGTAACCCTCATGTTTGATACCAAAACTTCATGATCATGCCATTAACGTGGAAATTCTTCTGACAATATTGGCAGGAAAATCACACTTGAGGACCAATTATTCACTCTAACTTGCATGGGCTTGTAAACTTAAGCTGGTTCTTTAGTGATAGTTGATACATTTTGTAATTTTTTCTTTATATTAGCAAAATGTAATGACCCTAGCCTTATACTTGGTATTTCTTTGCAGTGCAGTGACAATGTAAGAGAACTGTTAAGTAAACTCAGGGATTAATTGCAACCCACCATTTATTACAGTCTACATGACATGTACGCAATATGAAGTTAATTCTCTTCTGAAATAATTTTGACCCAGTCTAAACAAATAAATAAAAAACAGATGTAACAAACATTCTTTATAGCAAGAGCAAGTATGAATGTATGCTTATTATTCAGTACAAATTACTGTAAGCTGATTGTCATGTTCAAATATAAATAAATATCCAAGTCTTCTTTCTTCATCATTCAGAGAGACTATCATGTCGATTAAAACCCAAAAGCTTTTACAGGTTTTAGTCGTAGATTTCTTTTATCATATCTAATATTAATTCAGGGTAACAGATTGCAATAATTGATAGACTATATGTCTAGTAACATTAAAAACATTTGCACTTTGATAATTACAAGGATTGAAACATTAATCATAACAAAATAATATACTCTTTGAATGTTACATACCTGTAATCTGTTGGCCTCTTCTGATGTAGATGTATAGGCCTAGCAAAGATAAAAAGCAAATGATGAAGAAAATATGAAAGTTAATGGATTAAACAGAGCTCTATGTATCTATATATATATCTACAAAATTGGCAACTGCAATGTCAGATTTATTATTTTGAAATTCTCTCCTATATCAAAATGCAAATCAATATTCATATTCAATTACCAAGCACAACCAAAACGCCGCCTTTAGAAGGGCTATTCAGTTTAATGGCATAATTATATTTTATGAAGGAAATGTAATGGGAAGGAAAGCAGGAAAAGGAACAAGTTGACATAATGTGCTTTACCTGTCTGATGGTGGCAAGTTCTTTGTTTAACATTGATTTATCCTCTTCTAATCTTGTTACTTCTTCACGGTTTGCTGTCTGCAAATGAAAGAATAGCACACATGCACATACTGTGTTATTAACAGATCTTCTTATCTCATTTATCATATCAACGAAAGAATTTAGATATAGTCATATTTTATATTAAAAAGTTTGCTATGCTTGAATGGTAATTGGGGGTTGAATGAGAAAAGATAATGTGTACCAGATATGTATTGTCAAATAAAATACTAAATTTTTTAAGGGGGAAGAAATTGATCATGGGAACTTTGTGCTGAATTTCAGTGATTTTGTGTGGCACTGTGTTTGATGACACTCTCTCTTTTGGACTGATTTTTTTTTATAATAAAAAACCAAACAACTAAGTACATGTAATAGTTTAAACTTCATGTGGTAGGAAGATTATCAAAATAATATATCTGAACAAAAATACACCACATTTGAGTCAAGTCCTCGGTAGTAGTATTTTTGTTTCCTATCCTACATGTAAATAAGTAGCAGGATACTGTAATCTCATGTTTTTCAACAATAAAGCTTATAAAGATAGTGTTAAGTCAACAGTACCAAGCAATCCCTTTATGAACATGCAAAGAAACGTTCAAGATGGAGTAGGCCTGTTATGATACATGAGTTATGATGACAAGAATAATTTACCTGTTGTCTCAGTTCTTCTATGGTGTTCTCAAGCTGTTTTACTTGCTGCTTGGAGTTTTCTAGGGCCTCCATTCGATTCTACAGAATTTACAAAATCATTAAATCATGTCATGTTGCCCATGATTTACAGTATGATGAGATGTAATTATGTTTCATGTGGAATACTCAAAAGGACGTACATACAGACTCAACCGCGTAAATATTCATAAATGAATGATACACGCCAATAAAAACTAAATCAACAACATGGTGTCTACTTAACAAAAGTTCAGCATTATTTTCATGATTTTGTTTAGTTATGTACTATTTGTAGAAGAAAGGGAACCTGATAATACAGGCCAGGATTAGGTCTGTAACGGAAGTACATTTAAACTATGAAAGGATATAACAATTCTACTGAAATTCAAAAGAATTACATTATACAAGAAATAAGGGGTAATCACTGTTTTCTTCTGAACCGCTATCTATGTCAAGATTTTAATATGTTTCATACCTGTTTATTCCTGTTCAAGGCTGCTTTCAAGTCACCGTTTTCTTTTTTCAAAGCCTGCATAGAGGTATGAAATTTCTGTGTGCTTACTCAAATTCATATATAGACAAAATATGTTATCAATCTAAATCTTAATCACAGCATAGTAGAGTTTATATGTATCATGTTACCAGTTACAATTCTCTGGGTTTCAAGCAAAATACACAATGTTGGCACAAACTCTTCTACCTGTCATACATTCTCTGAGCTCTAAACATATATCCCTTCAATTGATACTCAACATCATTTTCCTTCTCAGGGGATCTCAAATTTTAAACACAATTTAAACAAAATTAAAAATAAAATAAAAATAAAGGTAAACAGTAGATATGTATTGATATATCAACAATAACAAAATCCTGCTGCTAATTTGCACACTTGTAATTCCTAAATTCACTTCCCCTTTTTTTGTGTGAGCTTGTAGCACTTACCTCAACTTCCTTGTCCACAGATCCATGTAATTCTTCAACATTTTGTCTGGAACAGAATGACACAATACTACAGGTCAAGCTTGGGTCTATGTAATCTAGTGTTTATAGCTTTTAATAATGCTTGTCTAATGTAAGATTTAGTGACATGAATACTGGAATCCATATAATGACGATACTTAATTTTAGGAGTTGTCACTGACTTGCAAATATTAAATTATAGTTTCATACGCAAATCAATTATTCTGTGTCTCTGATTTCTGATTTTGATACTATTTAGCCTTTTCAAAGTTGCACAGATACTTGACAAGGTCCATGTCGTAATGACATAGTTCTATTTCCATAAAATAAAGCTACAAATCAATCGATAATCAAGTTACACATGTACGGATGTATGATAGGGTAATAATAGAAGGCCAGGTGAGCTTTATGACCCCTACTTAAACATCACCTTCTATGTCATAAGGAGATTATGACTTTACTGTAGCACCAATGTGAAATCAGGAATGTGGGTTTCGGTCTGATACAACAGACCTCTGCATAACCTGAAGGTCTGTTCTGGTGCATATTTAACTTTAAGGAAATATGTATATAACTTGAAAATTACGAACGAATTCCCTTGAAGTATGCTAAAATGATATAAAGATTATCAATTCACCTGTTTTGGGTGAATAATTCCTCTTTCTCATTCTGTAATTGCAATAAGCTGAAAAGAAAGAAAAAAATAACATGGAAATTAATGTTTGAATCATTGTATATAGGATGGAAATCTATTTGAAAATTCCTTTGTTTATCAAATATCTTCAATCAGCAAAATGTATTTCTTACATGGCATTAATCAGCACACATATCAATTACAGAATAAATATATCTTTAACAAATCAATCATTTATCTGTGTATGTAAGGCACTTAGAGACATCGTGGAAGTATTAAATACTTAAATGAATTCAGAATATGATTACTATGAATAGATTGAATCAAAGCATTGATATCACCATCATATTGTCCGTCAAGAAGCATTAATAATATTGACAAACAGACATGACAAGAAACTTACCTTTCCTGTTTCTTTTTGGCCTTTTCTGACAATTTTTGTAGCTCCTCTTGCAGGGTTAAAATCTCTGCTTTGTATGATTGCTGTGCAAAATGAAGTGTTTGGAAAATGTAAGTTCATTATAATTTGTTTGAAAATAGCAGGTCGTTATAATTAGTTTGAAGAATATAATAATAATAATAATAATAATAATAATAATAGCCTAATAGTCCACTCCAAATTTTATTAAACCGAAACGGAAATTCTTTTTGCCCAATTGATCGTGAGCCCGGCAGCCACTGAGCAGCGCCAGATCGACGTTGCTCTATCCCTTATTGTTGAACGCCAAACAAGGTAGCAACAACTCCCATCTTTTAACGTCTTTTGGTATGACGCGGCCGGGGTTCGAACCCACGACCTCCCGGTTGTGAGGCGGACGCTCTACTGACTGAGCCAACACTCCGGTGCATATGTGGTAGTGGGAAATAATTAGGCAGACATCTGTGCAATGATTGTATACTGATTTATCCATAAATAGCTCTATTGTTCTGAAATCCTAATCACATTAAAAAGTATTTGTGTTGTACATCTAGAATAGTAAGATAAAAGAAAATATATTTCTGTCAAATTTAGAATCAATTTTAAAATATGAGCACTTCCCCATTTTACACTTGGGATGTATTTTAACAATACATGTCTCAGTCAGTTTATTTTCTTATTCTCAATGCTACCTTGGAAATTTACAACATTCAGGACAGTCACTGCTTAAATCTAAAACATACCCTGACATAAATATAAATTTTGAAAGAAACTAAAAACCTGTGCAAATGAATGACATATTAGAAATTCTTATATTCCTCCCTCTGTCATTAAAAGATTTCAGGTTCTAACAACCTAAGTGAATAATGGTCATTTTCTATTTGACACCTGATATTATTACAAAGAAAGCATTAATATTGAACAAAAGTGGAAAATGAAAAGCAAACAATCCTTTAATACCTCACTGTCTTGGAGTTGTTGTTTCAATATTTTGTTTTCTTCTTGCTCTGTATCTACTCTCAGCTGTAAATCTGGTGGAAAAATTGTGGAATTTATTTTAACAACATTCATTGGTTTCAAGGAATTGACAGCTAGTGTAGAGAACAAGTCAATTCTTGCCACCATTGCTTTGGAAAGTCAGTGTATGATTCCTACAGCAAATATTGAAATGATAAAACAGCTTTCAATCTCTTAAGAATGATACATTGATCAATTACAATATTACAATATATAATACTATTGCATATTATTTTGTTATCCACTACAACAATATATCAAATTCAACAGTTATCATTGAAAAATATATAAGTACATTTGATTATTATTAGAATAAAACTAAATTCAAACTTTATTAGAAATAATCCTTGAAATTATATGTAAATAATCATCCCAAAGACGATAGGTACACCAATCAAATGTTGAAATAGAGCATGAGTGGGCCCTTCGCAGGGTCAACTAATCCTGTTGAAATAATATGTGGTGTTACTGCAAACCTTGCCCCAAATAATATGTATATTTGTTCAAATGATAGTAAGATCATGCACTATGTTAGCTGCAAAATCTAAGGAGACTGCGTGAATGAAAGAAAAAACAATTCAGGTTGAATGTGTATTTCTTAAAACTTACCATTTATTTCTCTCATGTGTTCATCTATTTTGGACATGTTCAGATCACATTGCTTGAAAAGAAAGATAGATTACATCTAATGAAATCACAGCCTTAACATATCTGGTTTTCTTTTACATTCATTCCTTTCCGCTTTCATTCTTAGATAAATGTCTCATGAGATACGGTAGTTGTTTCATGTTTCAGGAGAAAGTTCACAAGTAAACATGTATGTCCTAGAAGATTTTTTTGGCTCTTTTTACACATTAACATAATTTTTGTTCTGTTTTTTGTTATCATGAATATCATCATCATCATGTGTCAGTATATAATCTCTATCTGGTAAAAACTAGAGTGGATAAGTATCAAACATAACAAATATTTAGTTAAGCAGAGAATTCAAAGGTTGATGATGTAGGCTGATTTAAAAAAAAAAAGTGACATGTTCCTCAATAGGGGAGCAAATGCGAGAATGTCAGAATGTGATAATTCATAAAAGCATGACTTCATGACAAAAGAGATGAGAGAATGTGGACTTACTGGTTCATTTGGGTCTGCAAATGAATTTCCTCTGCTTATTCTTCCCTCTTCTGTAACAACAAACATCAAAATACAGAGAAGAAAAATGCAAAGAGAAAACATAAATTTTTACAGTATCAAAATATTGTACCATTGTATCACATAAAAGCATCTGCTTCATAAACTAAGGAACAGGAGTAAAATGAGAATAAAAATAAATAAATAAATAATATGGTTGTTTATATAGCGCCGGTATCCGTCAGGCTATGACGTTCATGGCGCTTTACACATATTACCCTGGTCGTAGCCAAGCTGCCAAAGTAACTAGCGCTCAAGCTTATCAGGTACCCATTTACACCTGGGTGGAGAGTGGCAAATGAACATTAACGTCTTGCCAAAGGACATTAGTGCCGCGGCGGGACTTGAACCCCGTAGCTTGTGATCTGCAGTCGGTTGACTTATCCACTAGTCCACAACACCTCTACAGAAATAAATTATGCTGAATTAAATTTTAATAATTCAACTGATCTGCTCTTACGAATCTCTTGAGGGAGAGCATTCCACAGCAAAGGCGCTGCATGAGCAAAGCAATATGTTAGCTTTAATATGCAACTTCTGTTATAACTTCCCTCCCCTCCTCAGAGTAAATTTGTGTCTTTCTCTACAGAAATCATTAACCAAGAGAAGAAAGGCACTTACCTTTTGAGACCATCTTGACAAAGCTCTCCATGTTTCTAACCAGTGCTCCACTCACTCTCTTCTTCAGCTGCTTGGCATGTCCTTGTAGTACTGTCATAGGATCTACATCAAATAATATCCAAATACAAACATATCATTCATATGGAAACTTCTGTATGATTCAAATTATCATACACAAACAATATTGCTTGTAAGTGCAATGGTACATTCTAAGATATATGAAAAATGGCTGAATGCAATAAACCTAGTGAGGAATTACGTTTCAATTTGATCTTATAATGCATACCCGTATGTATAAAAACACTGAACAAGATAGAATAACCTCATTGAATATCAATATTGGTCATAATCTTTGTAGTGAGTTTCAAAAAGGTAACCAACCAGATCGTGTTACACAACCGATCTCAATTTGTACATCAGAAATGCTGGTATATCAATGTTTATGTGGCTTATCTTTGAAGTTTGATGTGGTTAACTTCTACGTTTAGATTCAAACAATAGTAACTGCATATTAAACACCTCAGTCAAATGCAAGCCTTTTATTAAGTCAAAGCAGACCGGGAGCCAAATATCTGAAAAAGCGGCTCCCGGTCCTTAATTTTTTTAGAGAACCGGGAGCCGTTTTCCAGGACCAGGAGCCGTTTCCAAAATGGATGAAAATATGTATTCTTTTAAATTATTTGTTAAACGTTACCTTTTATTTATACATACGGTAGTTTAATTTCTAGTTTACATTTTGAGCACTCTAATATTAAATCACTCATACCTTGGATAAATCTGTCATATGTAGTTGTTGTAGTTCATGTTTAATACTATTTTCATGCCGTTAAATGTCAAAAATTGAAAAATGTTAGGAAAGGGGGAATTAAATTATTTTTGTAAAAAAAATACTTAAGAAAAACCATCTATAATGACAATGCAGAGCTGCCAACCTGTCACTTTCAAAAAACATATTATTCAGCTTGAAAAAGCTTATTTTAGTTAAAAAATACAGATTTTGCCTGTTTAACGTGTTTGTTATTTAGACCTGTCACTTAAAAAAAAATATTAAAAAAAAAAAAAAAAATAATAATAATAATAACAAAAAAAAAAAAAAAGATTTGTTAAATATATTTACCTATTTTATCAGAAAAATCCATTATTTAAAACATCACAGAATTTTAGTCAATGAGTATGAGGGCCGCTGAATCAAGGCAAGTCTGGAGTTGCAATCAACTTTGTACATAAAGTCAAAGCATCAGCAGGTCCTGTGTTCTGATTTTCATTTGGCTTTTTGAAGA
The DNA here is from genome assembly GCA_035222895.1 of Strongylocentrotus droebachiensis. Lineage (NCBI taxonomy): Eukaryota > Metazoa > Echinodermata > Echinoidea > Camarodonta > Strongylocentrotidae > Strongylocentrotus > Strongylocentrotus droebachiensis. The sequence goes on along the minus strand of JAVYIG010002834.1, from coordinate 59,153 downwards.
TACCATTACATCCGAAGGGCATGCGATAGGCAAAAAAACTGGCAACAAAATCGCTGATTTCTTTATTTTTAGCGCTTTTTTGATGAAACTGTTTCTTAAAACTGGGCTAAACCCCCGTGAGCTTTGGAAATATGGCTCCGATTCCGCATTTTTGACAGCAAAATTTGGCTTTTGGGATGGATTTTTGGAAGTTACATCGAGACTTTCTTGTACTGACACTGTGTGTGTAGTGCAGTACAGCACTGATGTCATTTGTGTGTGTATGCATGGCCTGGGGAAATGCGCTCGTCTTTGAGTGGTGTAAATCCCCTGTATTGTGTGCTCCGTACTCCGCTAGGAGTAGGAGATAGCGGCCGCTCGTATTTAGTGCTGCAATTTTTCTGGGCGATTTTAATTAGGATTCTCATTATATAATGATTTGTTAGGGTTCATTCAGTCCACGTTTAACTCGTATCAAGTAAGTTTTTGTCACATTTGTGAACATTTAGTGCTAGACATGTGGAAGTTTATGAAATATAAAATGTTAATTCTCCCAGACCGGGCGCCAGAAATAAAAATGGACCGGCGCCCGGTACTCATTTTCCCCGTCTTACCGGGCGCCAAAAGTCAGGGACCGTGGGGTAAAAATCGCCCGGCGCCCGGTTAATAAAAGGCTTGGTCAAATGTCATGTAATAATTCCCAACCACAGCATATGAAAGAGAGAATATATACATGTAATTCAAAAGAGGCTTTCCTTGTTGATATGTAAAAAAGTAATAAAGACTACCACAAACTACTCAAATACAGTTGCTGGTTTCTACAATTGGATCTCACAGTCTCACTATAAATCCAACACGTTAAACAGCAATGACATTTGTTAAGACTTCAAACTAACCATGCACAGAATAGTTTTTTCTTCAGAATACAAATCATGCTCAAATAATGTTTCAGTGCAGATTACAATAAAAGAAAATAGAGTGTCATGACAACAACATTGAATGCAATTCACACGGGCAAAACATATAAGTGAGGCATATACAATGCAGATGAAAACTCAGTACTGATAATTATAATGCATGGAACACTCATAAAACTTGCTCATTTATAATAATAAGACCCTGTTGTATCAGTATAATTAACTTAACTATACACGTAACTATTCAACAGTATATGAATGTCATGCTAGAAAATTTGCAAAACACATACAAAACTTAGGTCATGATCAATAATTTATCACATCTAATTAGATTATTATCCGTATCCTAATAAGGTGAGAAAGAGGAAGAGAGAAGAAAAATTCCATCCACTTAAAATGTGAAGTATTTACCAAAATCACAGAAATCTGATAAAATACAATTAGGCTTGCTTTAATACACAAAATATGCATGGGCTTGAAGATGTTTGAGCAAAGGAAACAGACAGATACAAACCTTTTTCTTCAATATCATCATCAAAGTCACTTGTAACAGCTGAAAGCTTCAGGTCCTCAATAAAGGCTTCAAATTCATCATTCAATAAGTGGTTTAATTCTGTATACACAACACAAATACAAAAACTGAAATAGAGTACATGCATATAGTGTACAATACTTTAACATGTGCAGATTTCATGCAAATAAATAAAATCATTGTTTGAGAAATTTTCACTATTTAAAGGTAAAGACCAGTAATGGTCATGCGATTGCATTGTGAAAGAAACGTTGTGGAATCGATCAGGAAAGGTTGATCATCTAGCATCTAGCATCTGCAAGGTTCTGGAATCATCAAAATGATAAGAAATTTGGCCCATTCTTCGTAAAGTTACAAGCACTATACACAGAAAGATGTATATGGGACTACCCTATATCTCTCACACGACCATGAGAGAAACAAATTTACCAAATATATGAATTAGTAGGCGGTTTCCCGGCAAATTTTTTATCATCATGTATTAGTCAAAACATATTCTTTCACATGATTGGTAATGAGAGCTTCCATTTCATTTTTTGAAATTGGTGCGTTTCCAATACTGGTCTTTACCTTTAAGCACTAACTTAAATCATAAAATTGAGGACAAGGCCACATACATTTTGGCGGATTCAAATTAATGGAATAAATGCAATTATTTGAAACCAAACTCCTGAGACATTATTTCATCATGCGCTTTGCAAAAATTTGGTAACAAATTAAATCAAAACTTAACGAACAAGCTCAGAAGCGATATATTATAAACCACAGCACATTTAAAATAGCAAAATGGGTAAAGATAGTCCTTCTTAAATATCACATTACAATTTTATCATGACAGACTTCCATAACGACCATTAAGCCATGATTGCATTCAGCACTGATTTGATAATGGAAAAAGCTTGGCATGGAAAGCAATCACTTTTTTTAACTTGCTCCATCAAAAGAAATTGACAGGATACTATTTCAGAGCAAAGACATAGTTGAATAACATTAAAAAAAAAACAACAATGAGCCACACTGAAAACAAAGGGATGAGAAATATGAAAAATGTGAGAGAATAGACATCTGACCTGCTTCCAGAGGTGACTGTTGATCAGATGCGGTCCCATCTGGAGTTGAGATGGGTATCTCTTCCATCTGTTCCCCTTCCGGCTGATCTCCTGATGCACCTGTTGGGGTGGGGCGCTCCCCTAACAGCCTGGTGTAGCGCTCCTCAGCATCCGCACATGCTTGAGTCAACATGCTGGAAGGTACAGTAAACAGGGATGGTGATGAGTTGTTAGAATCTTATACTACATTCATCCTGTCGGTTTTGGTTGGATAATGTCAGAATGTTTGCGTATACTAATCTTTTTATTTTTTTTTTTGAATAAAAGTTATTTTCAAAGAATATGTCCTAATGTTTATTCTATGAATAACTGACCTACAATGATATAGAAGGAAAAAAAGTGTGACAGAATACAAATCCTCCACTATTCAAACAACAATTTTGAGCATTTATTTTTTAAGTCTGAACAATACGCCAATTAAATATTTACAAAAATATTAAATGAAGAAAAAAACATTTAAATCATCATGTGGGGCTACAGCTCATCACTACTCACTTTACATTTTGTCTCATTCCATTGAGTTCATCATTATATCTCTGTTGAGTACCTACGATTTCAATGAAGAAAATGAAAATGTTAAATGCAATGCTACACTATCTTCATAAAAGAATAGAAAAATGAGAGTACCCGCTATAAATAAACATAAAGCACCAACTCCACATGAATAATGTGCTCAGGCGCAAAAGAAAAATAGGAACATGGAAATACACAAAAGTGTGACAAATTAAAAACTAGATGGAATTCGACTGCGCGCAGTCGAAAATGATGCCTCCGTTATAGAGCAATTTTACAAACCAAAACAGAAAAAAAAAATTGAATTCACGTTCAATGGTAATCCATTGACAGGTTCTCAGAATATTGTGATTACAAGCAATTTCTCATATACATATATGACCCTTTGATCTTTGACCTCATGACCATAAAATCTACTCAGTTCATTGGCTCTGCAAGATGTTCTGAGTTAAATAGTAATTCATCTGTCAGTTCTAATGAGAATGCGTTCACAAGCTATTTTTGCATACATAATGGGCCCATGACCTTTGACCTTTGACCTTATGAACCAAGAATCTACTCAGTTCATTGGCTCTGCAAGTAACAAACATGACCTAATTTTGGCATGAATCCATCAATCGGTTCTTGAGATAACGCGATCACAAGCTGTTTTTGCATTCATAATGTGCGCTGTGGCCTTTGACCTTTGACCTACGTGCTCCAAAATCTAATCAGATTGTCTTCCTATGGTGATACACACTATCCTTAAGTTTGAAGTTTTTACATCTCCAGTGGTTCTTGAGATATCATGATAACAATCTCAATGTATGGAATTTCATAAGTTGACCTCTATGACCCTTGACCTTTGACCTAAGTGCTCCAAAATGTAATCAGATTGTTTTCCTATAGTGATACACACTATCACTAAGTTTGAAGTTTAAATCTCCAGTGGTTCTTGAGATATCATGATAACAATCTCAATGTATGGAATTTCATAAGTTGACCTCTGTGACCCTTGACCTTTGACATACGTGCTCCAAAATCTAATCAGATCGTCTTCCTATGGTGATACATACTATCCTTAAGTTTGAAGTTTAAATCTCAAATGGTTCTTGAGATATCGCGCTAACAAACTCAATACAAGGAATTTCATAAGTTGACCTCTGTGACCTGTGACCTTTGACCTACGTACTCCAAAATCTAATCAGATCGTCTTCCTATGGTGATAAATACTATTCCTGAGTCTTAAGTTTAAATCTTAAATGGTTCTTGAGATATTGTGATAACGGTCAAACGGGACGGACGGACGGACGTACGGTACGACGGACGTACGGACGTACGGACGGACAACCCGAAAACATGATGCCTCCGGCACCACCTTCGGTGGCGGAGGCATAAAAATACAAGTAGATCTACTGGAAAGCATTTTAGAAGAGTTTTTAGGGTAATTTTAAAACAATCTACAGTTGAAATGTGAATTATGAATGTCTTCTGGCCACTGATTCCATTTGTAAGGTTCAGCATGAGTAAATGACGGATCCTCAAATTTGTTATATTTTACATATGAAATACCTTGGGTTCAGGACCTACATGTACATGTATGTTAGCGTACATATGTTTGGGTAAGTAGGACATCCATCCTACAAAAAAACTAGATGGAACTTCAACTGCGCGCAGTCGAAAATGATGCCTCCGTCATAGAGCTATTTTTCAAATTCAAGTTCAATTGTAATCCATTAACAGATTCTCAGAATATCGTGATTACAAGCAATTTCTCATATACATATATGACCCTTTGACCTTTGACCTCATGACCCAAGAATCTAATCAGTTCATCGGCTCTGCAAGTTACATACATGACCTAAGTTTGGCAGGAATCCATCAATCTGTTCCAATGATAATGCGATCACAAGCTATTTTTGCATACATAATGAGCCGCATGACCTTTGACCTTGATCTCATGACCCCAAAATCTAATCAGTTCATCGGCTCTGCGAAGTAACATACATGACCTAAGTTTGGCAGGAATCCATCAATCGGTTCTTGAGATAACGCGATCACGAGCTGTTTTTGCATACATAATGAGCCCTGTGACCTTTGACCTCGTGACCCCAAAATCTAATCAGTTCATCGGCTCTGCAAAATACATACATGATCAAAGTTTGGCAGGAATCCATCAATCGGTTCTTCAGATAACGCGATCACGAGCTGTTTTTGCACACATAATGAGCCCTGTGACCTTTGACCTTTGACCTCGTGACCCCAAAATCTAATCAGTTCATCAGCTCTGCAAGATATATACATGACCTAAGTTTGGCAGGAATCCATCAATCGGTTCTTCAGATAACGCGATCACAAGCTGTTTTTGCATACATAATGAGCCCTGTGACCTTTGACCTCGTGACCCCAAAATCTATTCAGTTCATTGGCTCTGCAAGATACATACATGACCAAAGTTTGGCAGGAATCCATCAATCGGTTCTTCAGATAACGCGATCACGAGAACGGGACGTACGGACGTACAGACGGTACAGACGTACGGACGGTACAGACGTACGGACGGACGGACAACCCGAAAACATAATGCCTCCGGCTACTTCGTAACGGAGGCATAAAAAGACCCTGGATAAGACTGAAACCATAGGTCATTTCCTGCTTCCTTACAAGCTTATAAAGACTTTCTTAAAATGTGGGTTAAATCAACAATCCATCCATCTAACCTAACATAATGTTACTTCACTTACTGGCAAGGTTCTTCTGGAGAGCTGCATTTTCTGCTTGAAGTCTCCTGATGTCATTTTGTGAACCCAATGAGGGGCTTCCATTGACCTCGTCTTTGGCACTATGACCCTTCTTTAACGTACTGACTTCCTTTTCTAGCTCTTCATTTGCTGTACATAGCTGCAACATTAAAAGAAAAAGATAATCATAGTGAGCCTACAGCACTTACTGGTTTCTAATCTATGTGCCCTAGGCTACAAGGATAAGAATTTCATGTTGTCTTTGTAATTTTGAGGTATAAGTAGAAATACTTTTTGTTATTCTCCTTCCTGATAGTGACAAAGTACCTGGATATTGGTATGAAATTATCATCATGACTTGATACAAAGCACCAGGGCTAAGATCAATCCTGTAAGCCTACATTCATAGAACGAACTCCATTAAACCTAGGTTAAGGTACTCCAATGATTGATGAAGCATTAAGTGTCATTCTGCAAAATATTACTGTCGTTCCATGACAAATCAGTAGATCAAATTTATTTAGTCATGAAATAAATCACTTGATGTCACTTTTGTTAAGTTACTCATCTTCAATTATGGGATTCTGTCTCTTAATTCTGGCCATTTAATGGAGGTTAAAATTTGGAATAAAGTTAGCATGATTTTTAATATAAGCACATGTACCAGACCAACAAGTATAAAGGGCCTATCCCATACGACAATTATAACTATAAATCAATCAATCGTTCCCATATTAAACTTAAAGTCTGTCTTAAATGCATTCAAACTCAACTGATCATGCAAAGCGGATGAGAAAAGTTCTAATGAGTTATTCTGACCTTTGAGAGCTCTTCCATGAGAGTGGAGTTCTGGAGACGGAAGTCATCCTCCTGGCTCTGGAGCTTGAGCTGGAGGCCATCATTCTCTGCAAACAGAGCTTCAACATCCTATCAAGGAAACAATGGAGAATTTCATCAATGGCTGAAGTCTATTTCTTATTGTCTATCAACATGTTTGAGGTTTATGTATCACTGAGCTAGAGAACATTGAGGAATATCACAAAAATGTCTTTTCATCATAAAACATAGAAAAGAAAAAGAATATAACATGCATTTGAATCATTTTAATCTTAATCAATTCTTCAATGATTACACGTATATTACATGTAAAAGAACACATAGAAAGTATGATCTTCATCATTGACTGAAACTATTATAAGCAAAGATGTCAGTATGAGTATGAATAAAATGTTAATAAACTTAAATTTGATGAAAGAAACAAAGAGAAGTTACATATGATCTTTATCAGTGATTCTAACTATTTTAAGCAAAGATATAAAATATGAGTATCAATAATTACTACTAAACGTACCTTTGCCTTTTTGCTCTTGGTAATAACCTGTAAGAACAAAGATGGAGCAATGTTATGAATGTATCAAATTGTTCACTCAATGCACATATACGAAAGTCTTGAAATGGTCATTGTACTTTTCAAGTCAATATATTTCAATCTCACTATATCAGAGAAAGCAGACAAAAAGAATCCAAAGAACCTAAGGATGAAATGTGACACTCTTAAGTCTTAAAGGTAATACAAAGTTTTGGGAAATTTTAAAATTGGTTGGATAGTGATTCTTTACAATTTTGAAATATTTGGATGCCCCCGTGGATGTATTATAAGCACTAGAAAACGTAGCCCCTAAAACGCTTCTGCTTTCGAGTAAAGTTGAATATCAACATTTACCGGTGCTCCCGGTAAATGTTGATAAATTTCAAATAGCGCTTACGGCCATATAATTGTAGCTGCGACCATGAAAATCACAAAATATGTAGTAGTGACTTTTAATTTCCAAATGGAAATAGCCAATCGTTCGATTTTAGTCAAGAAACATTGTTTATGGCTTAATTAATATCTTGACCTCGAGAGGGAGCTAAACAACATAAAGAGTTTATTATAAACAATTTGATAACTTAAGACTCAATTTCAACCGCAACAACGATCACTGAATATTGTAGGATCGCATATGCTTCCAATATGTTCATTTGAACCAAATTCATGACCCAATACCAAAACTTTGTATTACCTTTAACAGTGACTTTAGCCTTCCCTTTCCAAATTAAGCATGACATGTACATGAAGCCTATGATTACCATCTAAATTAAAAGTTGGAAGTCAACTATAAATAACAAGAAAATATGATTAAAAATGAGAAAGAAAAAAAAAACCTCCTTAAATTGTAGTCATTCTATTTTAACAATTAAATGAGACATTACCTTATTAGCTTTTTCAAGCTCTTTTTCATTTGCAGCAGATGTTTGCTTTAATCGACTCAACTCTGTGGAATGAAATTAGATAACATAATAAGTATTTATCTATAGTGTAATACCTGAATTCTTAGAAACAAAACCAACCTAAATTAAGCACACATGTATGGGCAATAATGAATAAGAAAGTATAGTGTAAATAATTAGCTGTATGAAACACTATCATCTTTCCTTTTCTAGTTTCCAGGTGTAAATCAAAAGATATAAACATTAATTTATTCAACCACCCCTCCCCCCCCCCCCCCCCCACCCCACAAGAAAGTGATTTTTAATGCTTACCATTTTCTAACTTCTTTGAGTGGTCTTTAAATTGATAGTTCGCTGTTCTGAGTTCCAGCAATTGATTCTAATTGGGAGAAAAATAACATCAAATAAGAATTCAATTTAATTTGTATCACAATTGCATTACGGTAAACAGGCAAAATTTGTACAATGTAATAAAGGAGAAGTAAATGACCAACTTAGGAAACGGGCTAACTGGGGATTGTATTAATTCATTACTTGATTTGAATATATTTTCTGTTTGCCGAATATTAGATTCCACATTCTTCTTTACATCAAGAAAAATCAGCAGGAATTTTCCTTGCTGTTATTCTTATACTGATAGGTGCACTATAGATACTACTGGTTTTATGGGTTCCAGGAAGAAGTTACACATTTTGGGCCATTTTCTGAAAACGATGTTATCTTTTGTGTGATCAAAAATGATGTTAATTGGCATAACTCAACCCAGGTGATGTAAATGGGTACCTGGCAGGAATTAATTCCTTGAAATGCTAGAGCGCCGCAGTGACTGCCTTGCTAAAGCCAGGGTAATAATCCGGGCAGCGCCAGGAGCGTCACAACTTGACGGACATGTGCGCTATATAAGAAGCCATCTTGCTTGCTTAGGTATCTCTTTTAATTTTAAGGGAGCATAGCCAGCTTTGCGCTGATATTAACCAATGGCATGTCCTAATTTTGATTTGTTATGACAATAAATATTGTTTTGCTAACATAATTTTCAGAATACCATCCCTGGAGACAATAATTAATTTGCTGGCAGAAAATGAAGGAGGTGGTATGCAAGTGACATGCCTTCTTAGTTTAGCAACTCCAATACTACTGGGGCCCACCTGACAAACCATCAAGTGATACGTTTGTGGACATCCCCTTTACATCTATGCATAGGGTTCATTTTTAAACAGGCTCCCATTGGATGCTACAAGTGTATCTGTTTCAAGAGATGGATCCCCTGATCTCAGCAAATGGAAAACGAAAATTAATTTTTGTAACTGTAGAAAATTAATTAGACTTCTTAGGTTCTAGATCAAACTGTTATGTATAAATAAGCTTGATAATATTTAGAAAATACTGCATTATTCTTCAATCTACCAATCCAATACATGTGATGACATAATGATTGATGAGGCTAAGTGATGATGGAGATGCATGGATGGGTGACAAACTTATTAGTGATTAATTTTCAATTACATTTAAAGTGTCAACTAAAAAGTAAAAGGACAACATTCACTTTAAACCCCCTTTGTAGAAGTGATCACATCCCTGATACCCTGGCATATTCTCACAGATTTTCTGCAGAGAACTATCTGAACAAATGCTTGTATACCCAGACGTTGTGTGCCCGAACAGCTTGTGAATCCGGACAGTTGATTTAAAACAGCAATTTGATTGAAGAAGTTTACAACATAATACAAGCATTGAACATTTCATAAATCTTCCAAGACTTTATATGTTGGACAATATCATAGTCATACAGGACAAATTATTCATGATGGTCGGTGCTAGTTGATGAATAGTTTTCACTAAATCTGAAGGCAAAAGACAAGGCTTTATTATAAGAGAGTCCGGACACATAACCCCAATCAGCTGATGGCACCATACCGTACATGTACGGCCTACTGCGCCTACCCGTATAGCATAGGCTAGCCTGCTCCTATGCCATAGGCCTACCGTGGTTTCTCCTCTTCAAAAACAATCAATCAGTCAATCCTACAAGGCTACAAATTCAGTCGGTCCGCCCAGTAATCTAAACATGAACTTCCTGATATATTTTGCACATTCCACTTTTTACGTTTTAATAACTGATAGACACAGTAAAAAGCAAAATATTACTGTATTTACCTGCATTCGCTGGAACTCATCATCCGACAAGGACTGCGCCATCTTTGCCCAATATCGATAATCTCGGTATCCCCAGCTAGCGCTATAGCGCGATCATACAATGGCCTTTGCATTTGGAGCATCGAGAAAACAAAATACACCAATTTCATTCACCATTCTGCTGTATGTATCCCATCGTTTTTCAAAATTCTCTGGTCGGTGGCACGTACCTAAAAATGTATTTTAAAAAAATAAAAAAATCTATATATCTCTGAAATGATAAATAAATAAATAAATTTGAGAAGCAAGGATGAGGAGAAGAGGGAGAATAATATATACTCCTAAAAATGATATTAATAATAATTATTATAATATTGATAATGATAATGATAATACAAAGTAAGAGAGAGAGTGAAGAAGGAGAAGAAGAAGGAAAAGGAGGAGAAAAAGAAGAAGAAGAAGATCAGAGGAGGATGAAGAAGGGGCAGAGAAGTATAGAAGAAGATTCTAATGTTTATTCACATTCAAAAGAATAAGCAACAACAAAAACATAATCAAGACTTGGTCGAGGGCATGCACACACACTTAAAAGTTTCTGCATACTTTTATTTTTATTTTTTAACATTTTGTTTTGTAGGGGGCATGTGCCACCATGTCCTCCCCATCCCACGGTGCCAGCAATTAGGCTTCAACAAAAAAGTTGTTGTTATTGCCCTTTGCGACAGACCCAAATTTTTTAATATCTACGGTCGGCTTTTTATTAATTTTGTTTTTTACGTTAACAAAAATAAAATGTTTAATGAATCGAAAAATATGTGTTCAAAACTTTAAAATATCAGCCTAAAGAGGAGAAGATTTTTTTTTTAAATCGACCGACCGACCCAGGTGCTGGCACATCTTTTTTGTATAGGCCTCAGTATCGTATCTTGTTTTAAAGGGTTCATTCATATTAACACTGCAATTTAGAGGCCATATAATGGCGTGGATGGGGGGGGGAGGGGCACAAATAAATTTGGAAGGGGCACAAACTTTACGTGCTAAAATTTACTTGTAAGGCATGTGCTCACCGTACTTTGACAAGATGATGCAAAACCCCATGAGATCATTTTGTTTATAATGTTATGCCTGTTGGTAACTTATTCTGGATCTGGCCGCATTGGAGACGGATCAGTGGATCCGATAGACGTTTTAAAGAACTTAAAGATCTCTACAACTGGCAACGGCAATGTGCCTTTTTTAGGGGGAGGGGCGGGGGACAATACAACAGAAAAACGAAAAATTCTCTCCCTTGAATGCCAGTGTTTAATACACACTTTCATACAATTTATTCAAAATCTTTAGAGTTTCCTTTCATTTTCAAGGGTTTAAAAATGTCCATACAAATCCGAAATTTCACTCAACAATGAAAACAGTCGCCTTTGAAAAGAATTTCATCGCTAAGTACAAAATTGAGTTTTGAAGAGCGCCAGCTATATATCATTAGGGATAATTACATCCATTTTTTAAAGTATTTGTGGCATAATAATGGACCCGAGGATCGTTGAGATTTTGTTCTCTTCATTACAAGGAATATATTAATACAGGGAATATATTGTCACTCAAAACCCTGATAACACTGTCACCATTGCAGTCATAGGCACCGGAAGTGGGGGGGGGGGAGGGGGGGGGGGGCAAAACGCATTTTTGCCCCAAAAAACGCCCCCCCCCCCTCCTAAAAAAAAAAAAAGCAGTAAAGGAGTAAACATGGTTTGTATTTTTAACCCAAAAGAACATAACAATAATAAAAACCTGAATTAAATCACATATACAATTCCATTCAAAGAAAAGGAAAGTTCAAAGGAATTAAATTTCATAAACATTGCGCATGCAACCGGTATTTATCAATGGAGGTCTTTATATAAATAGCGATACGCGCATATCGTGGACATAATTGTGCGAGAATGGGAAAGCGTGTCTGTTTTTTTTTGTTGTTAAAGGGTGAGAAGACATGAGCCCCTAAACGCTGGCGTACTGATGGGGGGGGGGGGGGGTTGTATTTCTTATTTGATACCAGTGATTTACAAATGTTGCTGTTATGACATGATTTTCCGGTATTTTTTCTCCATTTTTTTGTAATTCATACCTTTTTATGCGTTTGTTGGAAAATAAGAAATTCCCAAATTACAGTCGGGCAAAAAATACGCTTATTTAGAAGCCTTTATGTTATGGTCTGCAAAGTAGCTTGGCTCCCCCCCCCCCCTCTTTTTGAAAAAAAGTATGTTAAAGAGAAAAAGAAAGAAAGACGGAGAGAAAAAATAAGTGACCTGCCAATGTCACAAATAAGGTATAAAATATGCTCATCTGACGGTAATTAAATGCCTAAAACCCCAGAGCTGACAGGTGGATCCGCCCCGGACCCCACCAAGGGCCCTAAGGCAGTTTCCTGGATGCTCATCTGACCGTAATTAAATACCTAAAACCCCTGAGCTTCCGGGGTCTCTGCCCCCATGATGCTCATCTGACCGTAATTAAATACTAACCCCGAGCTTCTGGGGCTTATGCCCCCTGGACCCAACCAAGGGCCCTAAGGCGGGCCCCTGGATGCTAATCTGACCGTAAGTAAATATCTAAAACCCCTGAGCTTCCGGGGGCTCTGCCTCCTGGACCCCACCAAGGGCCCTAAGGCGGCCCCTGGATGCTCATCCGACCGTAGTTGAATATTAAAACCTTTGAGCTCCTGGGGGATCTCCCCCTCATTGAAACACGCCAATGGCCTTAAAGAGGGCCCCTGGATGCTCATTTAACCGTAAGTAAATACCTACAAAAAACCTGAGCTTCCTGGGGCTCAGCCCCTTGACCCCCTGCCGAGGCTCATGCCCTGGACCCCACGCCAATTTACGCTCTACCTGATCGTTAATACTCCACTTTGAAAAACGTTCCGCGGGACAGACTGGTGGTGATGCAGATTTTTCGTCTGCCCCCCCCCCCTTCCGAACGTTTTTTCCTCATTACGTCACTGCCCCTGGAAGGTGAGCCCCCTGGAATATTTGCCCCCCCCCCCATCCCAAACTGCTTCCGGCGCGCTTGATTGCAGTGATCTCTGATCTAACCCAGGCCAATGACGTGATTCCAATTAATGTGGGAGACTATGGATTATTCGAAATTAATGCTTACTTTATTATTATACGAATGATTACAGAGATGAGAACGACTACTTTAACCGGAGAGGGACTGCTGAATATTATATGAAGTTGAGAATATTGACATACAAATATGATAGATACTCTTTAACTAAGGTAAGATATATACAATACGGGCACATACATTATTTTGCCACGGAGATGTCTTCTACCCGAAAACCAACTTTATTTTCGGAAGTTTCCATGATAATTTCGTCATCAAAATATCAAGAAAATTGTAAATTACAAATAGATTTGTTTAATGGAATATAATTCAACACCACAAAGTTTAAGGTGAGTCACATAATAAGGGCCCATACCGGGGGCCCATATCCCTATTATAGCAGCGGCCACAACTTTTTTTTAATCATACTTCTTTTTTCATTATTATTGATGTTCTCGGTGCATCCTCTTCTTTTTATACAGCAAGATTAATGGCATTGTCTCCAAAAAGACCTAGTCGTCTTAACATTTTCAATACAGACATACAATTCCGGCTTTGCAGTATACCTAATCTTCTTTAATTGTGTTATTTTTTTTTCGTCCCCCGATATAGGATACAGAGGAGATAATATAATGATTGCCACATTTATGGCAGACAATAATACCATTCAGTTTATATCGTTATGCCAATATACATTAGATATCATCAACATCGCTAGATTTTTTTTTTTTTTTTTTATTAAAAAAAAAAAAAATATATATATATATTTTTTTTTGGGGGGGGAGGGCGGGATGACCGGCTTACTATATGGTGTCTACATAATATTTACAGGCTATATTCTGGAGAAAGAAAGTTAACGTTGGTTAAAAAAAACTCTCATATATTATATATATTATAATGACATGTTAAATATTATGTTATAAATATTATACATTATATACATTTTGTATTATATATTTGTATTATATTGTATATTATATTTATTAAATTTAGTGAGGGTATTATTATTAACATATAGGATTGGCGATAGATAGGAAGGTCTATAAATTCAGTTTTCATAGAAATTCGTATAAGCAAAAGAAAATCAATTTCTAATGTTCGAGTTTGAAACAAGACTCATACAAAAAAGAACTTTATTTCATTTCATAAATGAATATTATTTATGAAATTAATTTTATTTTTTATTTTTTCTGAGCCTTGTTTCAAACTCTACCTTTAGAAATTGATTTTCGTTTCCGATGTGCATAAGGTAAAGTTTCTTCTTTATTTTTTAATCGGTCTTAAAGAGGGAGGTAGATTTTATCATGCAGACTTTAGTATGACCACACTTAACCAGATCTTTTAAAGCATACAGTATACTACAAATTAAAGTTCACAAATTATACATTTCCAACGATGAATTTTGAAAAATGGGGTCCGAACGTCAGGCTCGCCTAAGCTGAATTTCCTACGCCAATGTGTAAAACGTCATAACAAAAGACCATAGTTAGTAAAGCACACATTAATTATGTCCCATATAAGACGAGAATTCCCGAGAATGAACTACTGCTGCAGCGAACATGTCTGCATAAAGAAAGGTAGCAATTAAGGTTATTGTAGCGTATTTTTCGGCCGAAAAGAAGTAGGCCTGAAAATGATCTAGCAGCGAGTGAAATGCGATCATCGTGTGCATGATAAAAAAATGACAAAATCATGACAAAATGGCTTATATCCTTAGTATACCAGCGATAATAATTTCAATAATCATAATTCATAATTTATTAATATTACATTATTACATGATGTAGAAATGACAAAAATCGATGAATAGAAATATGCTCTTTATCATCATGATAATTATAATTTTTGTCTTATATATTATTGAATTTAGTGAGGGGAATGGTTATCAATAAAGGAAGGTCGATATAATTATATGCATTCTCTAAATAGAAAAATGTGAGCAGAAAAAAAAGATCAATTTCTAATGTTTAGTTTGAAACAAGGCTCATACAACAAATTTGAAATTAATTTCATTAGGGCCTGTATCCTTAGTATAGCAGCGACCATAACTTAATAATCATAATTTGTATTAAATTATTACATCACTGTGTAGAAATGACAAAAAACGATTAAAAATATACTCTTTATCATGAGCATTATACGCAGTACATGTATAATGTAAGATAATGTAAAAGTAAGGTAAAGTAGGGATCATTTCGTTTTGGAATAGAAATCAACGCTAAAAAAAATGAACTCCACTCTTAAAAGAGTAATGTAGAAGTGGACTCCACTCTACCACAAAGTGTATAGAAATGACAAAAACCGATAACAAATTTACTGTTTATATATATCATGAGCATTATTCGCAGTACATGTACATGTATAATGTAAAATAATGTAAAAGTAAGGTAAAGTAGGGATCATTTCGTTTTGGAATAGAAATCAACGCTAACAAATGAACTCCACTCTTAAAATAGTAATGTAGAAGTAGACTCCACTCTACCACAAAGTGATCCCTAAAATAATGACTCCTCAAAAAAGTGGATATCACTCCTCTCCATTAAGAATCTATACTGGGTCACTTTGTCCTAATCTTGTAACCAATAGGTGGAGGCCCTTTCAAAAATCACTACTGATTAATCCCCATCAATTAAAGAATCACGTCAGAGTTTCGATAGTGACATCACTGATATACTTTCCGATTATTGCGTTGTCACGGCAACACTATTGTGAAAATCATAGATTGAGCATGCTTGTCTTGACATTAACGCGCGACTAATGAATCACCACTATTATCACTGCTAGGCCTAGATTGGTGCCCGTGGCAATGCTGATTTCCATTTTGGTGGATCGACAGTATACGCACTTCCGCAGATAACTTGCATTTTCGTCTCCTCTTCTTCTGGTTTCGAACCCGCAAAATAAGCACAGGCTTTGTGATAAGAATAAACGGATCAAAGATACAAATAACGCAAAGGCATCATTTAGGATAAACCGGAGTGAAACAGGCATCGGATTTAAACGATTCTAAACTTTTTTAAAACTATTTAATGTGGATTTTCACTATAGGAGGAGGTTTATGACAAAAACAAGATCAAAGCAGCTATTCCTCAATGGGTTGGCTGATTTGTTGCTTTTTCGGAAATGTTTTGATGGCCGGGCGGCGATTTATTTTTGTCCCAAAAGACGTCATCTGATAGCGCTCTGAGAGAGAATATGGCGATAATTTGTTAAAACAAGGCTATCTGGCGGTCTATTTTTAGGGGTTATGGTGTATTATGAGCAACGAATGAGGGAAGGGTTCGGGAAAAATAAGATGAAGCAGCGACATGTAGTCATGTATATAATAAAATATGCAAGAGAGAGCAGGAGAAAGAGAGAAAAACAGTGAAGCAAATACAAAGAGGCGAAAGAGAAAAAGAGAAACACAGAGAGATTTATTATGTTTATTGAAACTGAGGGGCAGAGAAAGAGAGAGAGAGAGAGAGAGGGTGGGGTTAGAGAAGGATCGAGGAGAGAGGGGAAATGGGATCAGAAAGGCAAAACCGAGAGAGTGAGAGAGAGAGAAAGAGAGATAGAGAGAGAGAGAGAGATATATATATAGAGGGAGACAGAGGGGGACAGAGGGAGACAGAGGGAGCTATAGAACGAGGGTGTAGAAATAATATTAAGAGAGGCAAGTGGTATAAGAGAGGGAGGAAGGTAGTGAGAAAGAGAGAAAGAAGAGAGACAGATAGATAGAGAGAGAGAGAGATAGGGAGAGAGAGAGAGAGAGAGAGACAGACAGAGGGAGCCATAGAACGAGGATGTAGGAACAATATTGAAAGAGGCGAGTGGTATAAGAGAGGGAGGAAGGTAGTGAGAAAGAAAGAAAGAATATAGACAGATAGGTAGATAGATAGATAGAGAGAGAGAGAGAGACAGAGAGAGAGAGACATAGATGGAAAATATAGAAAGATGGAAAGAAGTGAAGAGAGAGAGAAAGAGAGAGAGCATTATTGTGCAAACAACTGTGATTTGATTTGCTTATGACGTATTTCATACCATGTGTGCGTGCATGCGACCTTCCTTGTGTGTGTGTGTGAGAGCCTGCGGTGTGGGTGAGTGTGTGCGATGGTAATCTACAACAGATCTCGCTCTCGTCTACTGATGATAGCAATTGACTGGACTCAATTTAACGGTCGGGGAGTGGCCAGATCATTTTCAGTGGAGGGGATGTCATGAAGGTGTCAGACAGAAATGGTTTGTCGAAATTTCACAACGACAAAGCAAGAGCTTAAACGAAAATTGGTTTCAAGTTATTTATTAATGGCAATGTATTTTTGTTCATTAATGACAATGCTTTTTCTTCGACTAAAAAGCAATAGACTAATATTTGATGGACGGGTTTATGTTTGGTCATTTTCGGAATGACAGGATGAATTGATTAATATACCAGTAATCTGAAATCGATGAAAGCAAGCGGAAGGATAGAGTTTGAATCTTTATCGAATAGAAACAAATCATTGTCATTGTTGATATTTTTTATTCAAATGAATCACAACTTGACACGATCTGGTAAGAATGCAGTTAGTACAAATTTTGTACAAATAAAACTAAGATGTCACCATTAATGAAGGTATTGGCTCATTATAATCATGATGATTCGGAATAAATAAAAAGTGTACAAATAGATTACCAGTATATAATCTGTAGGCCTACATGATACAATGTTGCAAATAATGATGAGTATTGCAATTTGCATTATACACGGTATGGTAATTCAATTCGATAACTTTCTAAATTTACAAGAAATGTAACTTTTTTCTGTTTAAAAAACCTAGACGAAAGTGATCCAATTCAACGTCGGATACATTTACCTTAATGCAAAGAGTCAAAAAACTAAGATGTCACAATTAATGAAGGTATTGGCTCATTATAATCATGATGATTCGGAATAAATAAAAAGTGTACAAATAGATTACCAGTATATAATCTGTAGGCCTACATGATACAATGTTGCAAATAATGATGAGTATTGCAATTTGCATTATACACGGTATGGTAATTCAATTCGATAACTTTCTAAATTTACAAGAAATGTAACTTTTTTCTGTTTAAAAAACCTAGACGAAAGTGATCCAATTCAACGTCGGATACATTTACCTTAATGCAAAGAGTCAGACTGTTGACTGCCGTCTGATTCATATTTATGTTAAGGTCATCCGTTTCCTTAAACAAAATAATATATTTATCATATTTTTACAAAATTACAAAAAACATATCAGTTGCGATTCTTCTATCAAAAAGGACAAGATTGCAAATAAGGAAATAGTGGATGAACCTAGTAAAAAGGCAGGAATGTAGAGTATAGGTTCCCACGGGTGTCGATTTACATCATTTGGATAGAGATTCAAAATTAATGGAATAAATATTTACGTAATTATTCAAAGTTACTTCGTTTCGAGGCTGATATTGGTTGTTTTTCTATTTTGGGCAAAACAGGCGTACATACGCCAACCTCAGGCTTATACGGGATTCGAATAATAGGTTCTTTATTTTCTTTTATAAAAACTGAAATGTTAAATGAGAATTCTGATTAGAAGTGCCACATTGTTTTTAAATGTTTGTATGGTGGGTGGATGAAGTTGTTTTCGTAACTCTTTCTTTTTTTACTTAGTCGGGCGTGTTGATTGATATTTACATTTCCCTTTCGTTTCGAAGAAAATGTGTCGATGTTGATGATCCAATTTTGGAAACAAATTTTTAACGGAAGGCGAATTTAATCTGTTTACGATATCTACCGAGGTCTACTTTTTGTTTCAAATAGGAAAGAAAAAAAAAATTGCAATGGAAAGGGATACTCTTTCAATTCACTTAAAAAATTGGGAGGCCTTAGAAGGTTTTGTGTGATATAAATATACTTGAAAGAAGCAACTTCCTAGCCCTTTTTCCCAGCAGTCTTTATTTGCTATGTGTTTGTTGTTGTTTTTGTTTTGTTTTTTTTGTTTTGTTTTTTGTTTTGTTTTGTGTTCTTTTTAAAAACCTTTATGATATCTCTCTCTCTTTGGGGAGTTTTTTCTCTTTGCAGAAGTAAGTTCACAGATTATAATGTTATTTTCATGTGCAAGCATTTATCTATTTTGTTTATTTCAAGAGATAAAGCGATTTTGAAAGAAAACAAAATGAACATGAAATTACTAAGTATTCTATAATTATATTTATTATTATATCATGCATGATTGGTTAAGACCTCGTCTCGTGACCAGAAATATTTCAACTATTTTAAGGTTAAGTTTAAAGTACTATATGAGAGTACATTTTGGGAGTAGAAGTACTATTTGGGAGTAGTATTTGGGAGTTCAAACAAATGTGATTTTTTTTTCCTTCTTCAAATCTTAATTTAAAGAAAACAAAATATTATTTTTTGTTGTTGATGAAAGTTGACATTTTTTTCTTTCCCAAAAATAGTAATTAAAAAAAAAATTGTTGATGCAGGATATAAAACAAATATACCATGCCTTCTATTCGAGGTACTGGTCAAAATTATGGGCCTCGAAAACTCCAAAAGTACCATTTGCTTCGGAGCTGCGCTCCTCAGCAAATAGTACTATTGGAGTCACCACTTTGCGCATAGTTTTAACCAGAACCTCTCAAGACAGTGTATAATTGTATACTATTTTTTTTTAAACGAATAAAGAAATGTATGAAAGAGTTGTTTTGTTTAGCAATTGATGTTATTTAAGAATTATACTTTTGTATTGTATTTTGATTATTCTGAATGTGATGTCAAGTCAGTATGATGTAAATTGCATGATTTTGATAATATTAACTACCTGTGATATTGAGAAAATATATAAAACACATCATTTAAAAAAATTGAATGAGAATTAAAAATACTGAGAGGTATAATCTTGGTGGGAAACGCAGAAAACAAGTTTGGAGAGAGGGAGATATTTAATATAATAGGGAAGATAGATAGATAGAAAGAGAGAGAGAGAGAGAGAGAGAGTTAGAGAGGGGGGTATATTGGACAAGACAATGTGCTTTAAGTCTGAGAATTTTTAAACTGTTTGAGGACCAAGAGTGAGAAAAATCAGTTGCAAGATTGTATTGTCGTGTTATGGACAATGGCTAAATGACGGGAAAGGATAATTGACAGCCCCCGTCCCGTCAAATTAGATGAAATGGAAAAGAGAGAGGATGAGAGACAGATAGACAGAGAGAGAGAGAGAGAAAAAATAAAAGAGAGAGAAAGAGAGAGAGAGAAAAAAAAGGAGAGAGAGAGAGAGAGAGAAAGGAGAGGGGGAAAGAAAAGAAAAAGGTAATTAAGGAGCTTATCAAATATTAAAACCATGTCATTTCTCGCCTGCCTCGCACTTTGCCCACTTATTAATACCATTGATCCACCTCCCCCTACCCGAAAAAGAAGGCTAACGCGGATATGCACATCTACTAGGTACATTGATAAGTTTGTGCAAGTTAACTATTGACAATCCTGCCTGGTATCATAGCCTACTTTAAAAACTCGAGCAACAGTTCAATGAATGACGCGATGATGACGCAAATGCAATCACAAAATTCCGACTATATTTATCCTAATGATACTTTCGATGTCGTATTTTTAATAATATTTTGTTCCACCACCTTTGTTAAAATATGTCTTTTGGTGTTTTAGAAAGGGGGAGACGGGTAATTATGTGCATTTCGAAATCTTTATTTGAAGAATACCAATCAAATCCCGTCGTGCTCGAGATCAACCGCCTGTACATCAATTTCAGCTGTATTGTTATTTTAAATCAATTTGATAAACGGAAATACGATGAAAGGATTAAGAGGCATACCCAAGGAGAAAGGGACACGTGTCTCAGTTGGTGCTTGATGGGGGCACCAAAGAGCAAATACGAGAATATAGGAAAGACAAGAAAGGGAAAGGAAAGGAATAAAAAAAAATACTGATATAATATTGGCAATCGTTTAAAACAAAATGTCCTCAAAATGATAGCCCTTCTTTACAGAGATTTTTGCGATAATATGTCCGTTTAAAAATTATGTGCTGCCGCCCCTGGATCCGAATTTAGCAATTGCCCTATAGGAGCTACTTTTTACATCTACATGCTTCTGTGAGAAATGTATCATTATGGCGGATCATTCTTTAAAAAAAAAATTAAAAAATTATATACGAAAGGTATACAGCATTTGGTTTTGCAAGGGTCAGTGTCCCTCTCCTCCGCGTTCCTGGATACGACATCGTTTTGGAATCCCTTTAAGACCCGTACAAACAAGGGGATCTCATGACAATCCAAAATTGTTTTTCTCGTCTACCTTTAGCGAAAACTTTATTAAAAGACGGCGAACTGGTTTTGAAAACGAGATGCAATAACATATTTACAGTCTGTATGATTTTATTTAAAAGAAAAGACCTTGGCATCCTTGTATTTTTCGAAAAACATTACTCACGTTATCATGAAGAGATCTGATCAGAATCGAGAACGTGACCATATCGATGATGCTTTATGACTTTAAGGTTTCTTTTGAAATCATTTCGACACTTAATGTTCATGTTTTTATATAAAGTGTTGATTTGTTCAGTATCAGGATGTCGCTCTCCAAAGGCATTGTTTGATCTTCTCATGATCCTCCATACAAAACTATGGTTCGAAGCAGAAAAATCAACGACATAAATATATCTGTGAAGGTAAAAATTAAGAAAAGGTAGGTATTTTAAGCAATATGTGATTTTTAAAGTTAAGATCAATAATTAAATGGGAATATCTCTCTCTCTCTTTTGTTTTTGTACCGATTTCACTATGAAATTATCCCGCTTCTCAATTCCCGTGATGAAAATGACATTAAAAAAGGGAGAGCACGATTCTGAGAAATGTTTGCACAGTATTGTGAAAAAAGGGGTGTTCTGTCATTAAAGATTGTTGGATTGTTAGAGGTTAGATTCTCGGATTGTTTAATTGAATTGAATAATGATGATACCCACTTTACTAGCAATTTCAACTTTCAAAAATTCGTTGCTTTCTTTTCGTATGTTCAATATATTTATAAACCCTCAGTAATATTGTGAATTTTATTATTTTATTTTTCCCCACTAAGATCAGCTTTCTATGAAGAGTTAATACCCTTCAGATGCACTTGGTATTAGTTTGTTAATTATGACGTTAAAAATATTATATTTATCCATCGTGTATGTATGTGTGTGTTTGTAAGAGAGAAACTAGAGAGAGGGAGAAAGCAAACGAGAGAGAAGAGAGACAAATCAATATGACAGAGAAAACAAGAGAAAGAATGATATAAGAGAGAGAGGGAGATGAGACACACAGTGATATTAGACAGATAAGGTGAGATAAGAAAGAGTGTGAGAGAGAGAGAGAGAGAGAGAAAGAAAGAAAGAGAGAGAGAGAGAGAGTCTAGAGAAAGTGAGCGGACAAGATCACGTCTTCCTGTCAACTGTCCACCCATGAGTCCCTGGATCAAGCCCCTCCCTCGTACCACCGGAAATTTAGATTTGTAATAATTCTCGTCGCGTCCGGTTCGCAATAAAGTCTGCTCATCTACATCGACTAACATAAAACACCTTTACTCATATCATATCTTAACGATATAATCCATAGTCCAAGATTTAAATTATTGATGAAATTCTCGTCGCCCAGAATATGAGCAAACAAACATTTTAACACATTCCCTTGTGACTGGTCATTTTCCACGCCATCCTAATTGTTGTATTGCTCTTTATTCAGTCTTTACCCAAGAGCACAATGATGCATGTAATGTAGGCATTAAAGAGATCTGAAATGGCATATGTTTTTCTTGACGAGAGTAGGGTAGGGGGTGGACCATTTTTGCCAATAATCAAAGTTAAAAATGGAATATCTGCATCGAAGACATGTAAAATTGTCAGAGGTAAACATGTCATAGCTTAAAATGCCACACGTAACATTATATGCATGCGTTGAAAATGGATTTTGGGCATTTCGCGCACGGTAAACCAACCGACGTCTATAACTCAGCAGCATTTGATGCAATATTTTGTTGCCCTGAAGATGGGGAGGGGGGGGGGGGGAGGAAGGCATCAAATCACCACATTTTCAGAGGCCTATAGACCTAACTCAAATGAGCTCATTGATGATAATGTCTCATGTATATTAAAGACTATATTGCTATAATATTCCTGATGTGGCATTTTACAATATTCACAATGACTTTCCCACGCCATTACAGGAAACCTAAATGGACCAGGGTAACGGCCGCTGATGTAGAGATATATTATAAAGAGGAACACTTTTTACCGTTGTCGGGTCTGTATCCGATTCCAAATCTCTTTTCATTGTCTTCGCAGTTCTTAATTATAACTTCAGGAACCGCAAGGAGTGAAGTTGTGATTAAAAAAGAATGAAAGCATTAAAGAGCTAGTGAGAGGGGTAGGGAGAGACAGACACAGACACACACGGAGGGAGGGACAGAGAGAGAGAGAGAGAGGGAGAGAAAGAAAAAAAAGAGTGAGAGAGAGAGAGAGAGAGAGGGGGAGCAAGAGCCCTATAGAGGAAGAATAAACGTTGAGAAGAAAGGGTTTGGTATCGGCAGGGATAAGCCCTGGTATCGGTAAACAACTTTTCGAAAGGACAAAATAATGGCATGTGGCAATTTTGGGAATACTTTGATGGTTCTGGAAATTAGATAAAAGCCATTAAGAAAAAGAGATATGACGTATAGGTCAACATATTATATTCATACGGTGCATCTTGTTTGTTTTTTCTTAAGATTAAAACAAAATAAAAATAAAAACTAGTTTCCAAAATACATTTTATACAAAAACTTAAGTAAAATTCATTTAACTGAAGAGTGTGTTTTTATTATGATGATCTTCTTGAAATTATAATAGAATTTCTACTTCGGTACATACACATAGGTACGATGATATAACAAAATGAAGAGAGAGAAAGAAAGAGAGAGAGGGGTAGAGAGAGGGGTGCGAAAGAGAGGGAGGGGGAGACACCAGTACAGGTTGAGGTAGAGATAGAAAATAAGAGAAAGGGAGTTGTCAATCATTAATTTTTAAGGAAAAAAAAGGCATTTAGCACTTTTCGTTTCGGATATTTGATTGCCACATGTCCGGGGCATTCGGCTTCCGCCCGGCTAGGCGTTACCTAGTCTTGGTTTCCGGGCTAACAACCATTTCAATTTTTTAGCACGCATATTTCAAAAAGTGATAAACATGTAGCATTAACCCCAGGCTATTAGTTTAGTTTCAACCATTTCACCCATTTCATCCGTGTTTACTGCAGATTAGCAATATCTTAGTATCTAATTTGGGGACAAAGTGCACGGCCACAGACAGACTATTTTCTATTTCAATTATGACCGTATATCTTGTTAAAAATTATAATTCAATAAAAAAAAAGCTGATCATCATTGATATTTGTGTTGGTTTGCTTCATTAACGATGATTAGGAAAATTCGGCCTACAGAAAATGACAATCAGACAGTGTTTCTAGAAACCGATAAAAATGAATGTACTTGCAAGCGGGATGGGGGATCATTAGGAAATGTTCCATCTCATATTTTTATTTCAGGCTAATTTTATCATATCCCCTGAAATCTGAAACAGCAATTGGTACTAGATATATATATTCTTGGTGTATAGTTTTATTACATATATTATATATACATTTTTTTCTGAGTCTGTAAATTGATAGGAGGATACGAATGCCAGCTCCGCCTTATGCTAGATGCTTGGGCCACTGTGGCAATACACACAAAGATAATTATTATGCTCATTATCCCATTACAAGCCGGATACAAACCAAACTGATACCTCGTGAATAGTCACGTTTCCTGTAAGGGTCTAATTAATCTTGTAGTTAATTTCTATCCAACTTCATTTTCTAATATTCCCTCTCTCAGAAAACAGTATGAGCAAGTAAACAGAGAGTACATACTATATTTTTTAAAGCATTAGAAGAACCAATTCTGAAATTACGATTAAATTTCTTTTTCTTCTATTTTTACATCTTAATTTTGTTATTAGTAAATATTTTTTCGCAAGTTCCAGAAATGTGAAGTATACAAAAAAAGTTGAGACAATTTTCTTCGTGGTAGCACGTACAAGTAACTTTTATTTCATAATTTCTAGCACAAAGTTAATCTTCAACAAGGTCCTATCTCGTCTTGATTACTATTTGTGCATCCTGACAAGATTGCAATTAAGATGCACTTTTGAAAACAAAAGTGACGTAGCCTTTCGAATTGTATGATTTCGTTTGTTATATAGTTGCCTTTATCAAGCATACATTCGTCTTCACCGTCTTGTTCCAATCCCTTAAGTTAGTTTTGGTCTTAAGAATCTTTTCATTTACTTTTGCCATTCGATTGGGGGAGCTTTTGCCACCCCCGTGCGCCCCCGCCCCGTAGCTTCCAGACTTTCTAATTTAAAGGGCCCTAACTATATCAATCTTGTCTTTTGAAATTAATAAAACTATTTATACTGGCCAAAAGAATTCTAGTTCAGGAATACTATGAACGCTGGTCATGTAGATACATACAAAAATGATAAACCTGATTTAAAAAAAATGGCCAGCCTATATATTAGTAATACCGATACCACGATTGCTCTTGAAAATAGAATATAAAATTATGATGGTAATAATGTAACTCCCTCTTTCCCTAAGGTGGTTTGCCTGCGTGAATAATATAGCATTGATGGCATCAAATTTCTATTTTGTTTTGTCGTGGGAGCAGGGAAAAGGCATATCAAGTTAATATGACAAACCAGATTGAGTCCGAATGCTGAGTGCTTCCAGCAGTTTAGGGAGTATAGCATGATAAGTGCTATACTTTATTCTGTTTCGCCTGAAGAGGGCATGTTAAAAGAGGTTAAAAGGTTCTTAACACGTTTTCTATCACAATCTTTTAGTCCATTGCATACACCACTGACCAAAATATTGATCATTAAAGGGTATCGAATCACAGTGGAACTTTTCCAATACAAAATAATGTCGTTTACTCTTTGAAACTGTAGCTGGAATTTGAAGACAAAAAAAATCAAGTAAAATGATAAACCAATGCAGGTAGGATAAATTCTAGTACGAATTGATCTAATTTCGAAATTTAGATATTTTATTTTTTCCTTCTGTGTATTTTTTCGCCGAATCACATAGGTAAGATGGGAATTAAGTTATTACAAAAAATAATAAAGAAGAAAAGTATCAGGGGAAAATCGCTCAATTCCTACAACTTATTCAGAGAGTCATGTCTGGAGAACAAAGTCAAAGTTTTTTTCCAAACTGATTCACCCTTGGAAAAAATGCGAACAGTCATGCAGGAGAAGGAGAAGAGCGTGTCATACTACTCGCCCCTGCGAGCCGGGTAATAAAGAGGGACCTGGTATCGAAAGAAATACCTTGGATGCTTTAAATGCCCTATAATCGTATTTTTCTGTTTGTTTTTTGGTATGTTGTTTTTGCATGACTGACTATTGGGGGTAGGTCCAGAGTTGCAGAAAATGGGGCGAAAGGTTTGCTTACTAAAGATGGGGGTTATAATTTAAATGGATTTCGCTAAAAAAGCTTCCATTCTTTTTCAAGGGAGGGAGGGGGCTCCGGTACCCTGGATCCGACTATAAAGCTATTAAGCTATATTCTTAAATTGTCATATCCTCAGGAATGATTATTATCATTATTAATATTATGGTAATTATTATAATCATCATTATTAATATCAATATTATCATTATTGTTATAATAAAAATTATTGTTAGTAGTATTGTTATTGAACAGCTCATACCAGATTTTACAATACAGGCAAGCTTAAAACAAACTATAGGCTGGCAATAATTACAGATAGAATGATCATGTAACTCTGTAGATCTCTTTTTAAAGACATTGACTGATGAGTGATGACCATATTTTCCTAGAAAAAAAGACTCCTTCTGTGGACACAGTATGTAACGTCCGCTTGACTTTAGGACATAATAACAAAATATACATGTCTATCAACCTATGAAAAGTTTCACTATTTTATCGATGTATACACAGTACTCGTGGCGGATCCAGGATTGGAAACGAAAATTAAAGCTCACACTTTGTATACATTTTGGAGATAAAAGAGATCGCCAAAATAGCCGCTGCTTTTTGTACACGAATAATAATATTCATGCGACGCTGACGTCATCACCTACGCACGAACGCCATTCTATTTATAGGGTGTTTCCCCGAACGTACTTCCGGTTTCTCGTAAAAACGGAATAGTCTACTACGCCGTTATACTTTTTTTTTAAACAACGATCAGTCGTTCGGGTAATTTATGGGAAGGACATAATTGGTAATTCGAGCTTTATTTAGTAAAAAGAAATTCAATTCTAATAACCTAAACAAAGATAGAGCTTGATTTTTATTAGATATTCATGAAATTATAATCCGTGCACTCACTGTTTTTGGATCTGGGTCTGATAATGAAAGAAGTGCTGTGCGTTCTGTGTACGTTCGGTTTTTTTCTCACACAATCCGATCACACACAGAAACACACCGCACACAGCGCAGAGTATCCACACGCTCTGTCGCGACTGACTTACCACTGGCTACTAGTCGTGACTGCGTTTTTGCGGGCTTACTCATTCATTCACTCACTCACAAACCAGCTGCGAGAAAAGACGTGGATACATTATACTATCATGAGCATTACCAGACTATCAAACCTATCATTTGGAAAACATTAAAACTATCACACGGAAATCATCTAAATTATCATCCACATCCACCCTTCCAGTTCATCGAAGGTGAGTTCCAGTTGATTGAAATCATATTCTGCGCATCAAAGTTTTGCTGGTATCGCAAATGCGGAAACCGATCTGGATAAAACGACTAGATAGGTTGGTGGTGTTGGTATAAATGATAATATGGTGTGGAAAAGTTATCGACGGGATGATTGATGTGTTTATTGTTATATTACCACCAACACGATGTTGTTAATGTTGAAATGGTGTACATGAACTTGGTGTTGTGTTGACATAATAGTACTAGTATTTTGTAGATGTTTATGTTATTAAATTGGCAAATGCGATCTTTTTTATGAAGCGAATATTTCGCGAATGGTGTTTGTTATTTTCTCTCAAACGGCGTGGGAGAGAGTTCTTCACATCATCAACTTATGTTACGACGCATCCTAAATTTTATTTTGCTCGGATAACTCAGGACGCACGGAAACCGTTGGTGATAAGTTAATTATATTCTCTGGTTATGATGACTAAAGAGCCTATAATTTAGGTTCGGACTTGAGGTTTAATCAGAATGATGGTAAAGATGCACATCTGAATAATTTGCAGGCTTAATCACATGTTATCCTCCAATAACAAAGGTGAGCTGATGTAACATATACCTTTGTACATATTGAAGTTTATTAGGTCGCTCTGGATCGCTCTCTGAACTTAAACTTGAAAAATCCAAAGAGAAAGACAATTCTGTCTTAAGCTAATAATAAAGCTTCATCAGTTTAATGAGTTTTCAGATCATTGTGTTTCATAATTATATAGGTCCATGTTTTCATTATGTAAACGGATGGGTATATTAGTAATGGATTTTGTGGTAAATGATTATTAGTAAGTGACACAATCTGTTGAAAATATATTACTTAAATTTATTTTAAAAAAAACATGTGCGAAATTGGACTTGCAGCCATTCTATATACCCTTTTATTGGGGTCAAGAGCGTTGACACTGATGTATACAGCCTCCTTACCTACATACCTAGACCAGACTGAGTGGGTGGATGTGATGATGCATGGTGAGTTCTCGATTCGAGACGTTCCTCTGTGGCGTTTTTCGAGGTATTTTGTCACCTTAACCCCTTCTCGATCCCATCCCTCCTTAATTTTAGATAGAGTACTCCAGACATTTTTCTTTAGCAATGCGTTTCCTATTCTTGAGCTACGATAGAAGATTCCTGGGAAGACGTATTTCATCGTAACAATATTGGTTAAGAATAAGAATTTGTCAAATTATATTGTCTTTATATTCTCTGTAAGTCGTGAAAAGAATTAAATTGGTATGGTTCCAGAGAGGCTTAGAAATGGAAGGCTTGCATTGCGACAATAATATTCATGATGATGTTGTTGGATCACTAACTCGTTTCGTTTTCTGAATCTTCTCGTTACAGTCATGTTGTTAATCATTTTCTGTATAGCGTGAGTGCATGCAAAGGCTAAGTTTTCGCTTCCAAATTCATTAAATGCGGATGATGTCTGGATGTTAATTGCTTTCATCTAGTCTCGCAACCATTTCAATGTCAGCACCAAGTATATTGAATAGTATGAGGAACAGATTTATACCAGAAAAGATTTCGCTTCTATACATTGAAACGTTCGCCCCTTGTTTTAAAGTACTGTACAATTTCATATTGATGATACTCTGACAATCCTGCTATGTTAATAGTTATTTTATTGGCTTAACTGGCTCGTCTTTAACTGAAATTGTCACATAGCCTAATACAACATTGCCCATATAGTTTTTTTGACAAGATGTCAGGCATACCGCTTGAAGTACGTGTTACTACCATGCTGAGTCACACCAATTCAACAGACAATGGAGGGGGGGGGGGGGGTGCCGAGAGAACCTGTGGAATGTGCACCGTTTGTATTGACATATTCTTTTATACTCACGCTCCGTTTGGGGTAAAAAAAAAGATTGTTTGATTTATAATGCTAAACACAAGTTGGGTTCTTTTATATACAATCGCGTCGTATGCCCATTATATTCAGTGATTTTCCCCGAACGAGTTTCGGTTCTGGACGGAGGAAAAGTCTTTCGTTTTCTATTGGTGGTGATATACAGTTATGAACGGGGGATTGGAAATGCATTGCGTGTATGGTATACAACACCGATGCAAGGCGCAATCATTGTGCAATTGAGAGGAAATAAAAATGAAACAATGTCTGTTTGAGACGTGTGATATTTATCAGGGAAGTTTTTGTGAGCGAACCTGTACTCATTCTGTGGCTATTCCACCACTGAAGGTAGTGCTTTAATAATAATGTCATCACTGCCAACATAATATAGACACAATGTCGGAACTCCGACTTAATTACGGAGACATCATGAAGATTTCTTTTTGAATACCAACCGCCTTTATACAATTAATTTAAAACGTTGGTTAGTCCAAGGAGATGTAAAATTTCCTTGGTTAGTCGCATGTAAGTTACTACATGAGTTAGCTTGAACTGCTTTCGTCTAATTCGTATTTTATTCGTGGGGAGTTCGTAGTGTGCATATAAAAATCCCCAATGTATTCGCTTGTATATTATACTTATAGCTTTTATCAGTTCCAAAGTGCACGTAGTACCACCGTACTTACTTGTGAATATTATTAAACTCTAAAGAAGGCGTACATAAAATATAGTATCAGTTTCACATTACACGGTAGGCCTTTGCCGTTAGTGGTGTGTGTGTGAGTGCGTGTGTGTATGTGTGTATATAGAGAATAGGGTATATTCAATTTAATTTGTTATATCAAGGTCCATAGAGCAACACTATGGATTTTGAATTTTTAGTTCCGGGACTAGCAAGATTTCCCATGAATTCCAAACAAGCTGTTTTACGCCATTGTATAAAACGTTTCTAGTTTCCGCCTTTGACACAGTGCGTGCACATTGTGTAAATTGTATTGTATAGTGTACATGTATTACCATGACATGAAGGCCTATAGGACTAAATTCTATTAAAGACTACAAGATTTCTTTCTGCTTGTGAGGAATTTCCAAACAATGGACGCTCATTATTTCCGGGTAAACTTTGTAAGCACTTCTTAACCGGATAGACATCAGTATAGAAACACCCTATGGTACTTGATTTGTTGTTGTTGTATACCGTATATAGTTTAATCGTCCAGGATTATCCCGCGCCAATATTTTTATCATGCCCATCCACCCTCCACAAACGTAAAATTATGTTCTGACTATATAAATACGCCACATGATATTTAGAACGAGACGGGGATGTTTTAGCAAATTTACAGTCTTATATCCTAATTGAAGGTATATCATTAAACTTTAACGGTAATTAACATATTAAAAAAAAGCCTTCGTTAGTATTAAAGTAATAACGAATAGACACACGCATTTTGTCTCATTACTAAATTATGATACATCGAATGGGACGCAGTGAAATACGACCTATTATTATAAGATGAATCATGATTTCCCTTTTCAAGGTGATGGGTTGAAGGCTTATCTATTGCGAAGTCGACATGTGCAAGATATTCTGCTTAGGTACTTGAGATCAAGTTGTGTGTCTCTCGACGTTTAATTATAAACTTGACAATTATTGATAATATTAATAATGATTCGGTATTGACTTTTTTTTGGTCTGAGTTCATCATGGCCCACAGC
This sequence comes from Strongylocentrotus droebachiensis, assembly GCA_035222895.1. Taxonomy (NCBI): domain Eukaryota; kingdom Metazoa; phylum Echinodermata; class Echinoidea; order Camarodonta; family Strongylocentrotidae; genus Strongylocentrotus; species Strongylocentrotus droebachiensis. The sequence continues at coordinate 27,532 of JAVYIG010002834.1, read as the reverse complement.
AGGTGGTACCCCGGGCCTTTCGTATCCGGGTCAAAGGGAGAATTGAGAAATGTGGTTTCGAAATTGAGTTCCAGACAGTAACCCGAGTTGCATGATGCGAAACAAAAATCTTGCTTCAAGATGAAATGATGACACGAATTATGATGATTGATGATGCCTAGAAGTCGAGTCAATTTAGTTCCGGATTTAGGCGGGATCTTGATAATGATTCTCGTCTCTCCACGACTACAACAGCCATTATGAATGTATTATATAAAATATATACTGGTTGTAATGCATACGATAAAAAAAAACAGGCTGATACACTAAGGGTAATAATTAGCCCTCTTTGAAACAAATAAAAAGATTAATAATATAATCACAGTCTGGACCATTACCCCTTTACCTGGATACACCATTTACTTCTACAAGAAACAAGGGCAGAACAATAATGAGTAAAATGCCATCTCGATAGGTATGCACCACAGAATTATAATTCTGTGGTATGCACACGCGTTTGTGGTAGTGATCATTGCGTTTAAAATAATGAATCTCAAAATAACATTTGACGTCCTAAATGATTACAACTCTTCCAGTTCCAGTAAGAATAACAATTCTTAAATGATTTATCGTTGTTGTTATGATTTCGAAATTTCTTGATGAAAACGAATCGGGTAAACCATTTCTTCCTCGTCCTCAAAATAGAATAAAACCAAACAAGGAATTTATAACCTGACTTAAAAATAGCTCAAGGGCTTAACGCCGTGTAGGGGTAAGTTTGCGACTCCGTGCTGCGTCGCAAAGTACCGTGTAATTAATAGGGGACGCCAAATCGAACCTAGTGAGCGAATGGTGACTGGTATGACGTCATATGGCTTGAGAAGGCTGTCGATGGGTTCACAATTAAAATGAATGAGAAGGAGAAAATAATATCAAGAAACATTACCTGTACACGTAAGTGTTTCTTTATGTAGATCATAATTGACGGGAATGACTTTATTGTCGAGAAAGAGATGGCGTGAAGATTTTTGTGCGTCATTATGATCGCATAATGTTTGAAATGACGCTATGCAGATCAAGCAATTTCAATTCTATAGAGATAGAGGATTCTCAGCAGTCAGGAAGCAATATACGCTCTACAAAATTATATCAAATCCATGTTCATAATGCCTGTCTTTATCTCAAAGACTCATTATTTACTGAGAATATTGGCCACTAGAATACTATGAGTTTTTAATAGTAATACATGATTATCCGACTGCTATGACATATTGTGATACGGGAAAAGGACATACCGTATTATGTCAATTTGTTGAATACTGACAATCAAAGCATGGACCATGGTCAAAGACTGTTGTGTATTAATTTTGAGGCTGAAGGCCTATTTACCTACTGACACCAACTTAAATCATAAATAGGCTTTACTCGGATTTAACTTCGATGACGTATCTTATAACAATTTCCTTGCAACATTTACTCAAATGAACGGTTTATGTCTGCAAACTTTATATTGCACTTCTCGCTGTCCCGAGTGGCATGACATTGGACACCGAAAACTGTTGAGGAGATATCGAGTGAGCCGAACTCTCGAACCCGAAGCTGCAGTTGACACTAGCTCAACGGGTTGACCTAACCTTTGTGCGGGGGGCAAGGGATAAAAGTGCACGCACATTCCATTCCCATCAGTGGTGCCCCCCCCCCCTAAAAAGAGGGCACAAGAAGGAGACCAAAATGAAAATTTCGATGGGCTCACAAGTACATTTTCACAAGAGATGTTTTGTATGGAGATAATGACTAAAGATATTTGTGAGGAAGATGTTTCACTTGCCTTTCAGTAGAGACCCGAGTCTGGTTTAAAAGTCAGTATTACAATGTAAAAACTGTAATGTAGGGCTGATTTAATCATAATGATTTAGTCATGTAAATGTTTACTGAGTATAGGCTGAATAATACAGGCTTCCGAGGGCTTACCTGGGGATCTATTATATTCATCAGATACTATTGCATAATCAACCTCATTTACTAATAATTAGTCTGGAACTAAACGGATAATGTATGACTTATTAATTTCAAATACCGAATATTTTCTACTTTAAATTTCTATCTCTGCCTCCTGTTTTGCCATTTATACCAGAGATGAACTATTCTTTTCATAATGGTTTCTCAGAAGACACAGTAAAGAAACCATGTAGCATAAATGAATAGCAAAGTTATATGATGAAAATGTTTTAAATCATTTGCTGTAGTCTAAATGATCGGCCTTGTCTATCATCTTACTATCCCTACTTGAATCTTCTTCTTCTTCTTTCTCCTTCTCTTCTACGTTTTCTCTTCTCCTTCCTCTTCATCCTCTTCTTAATCTTACCATCCTCTTTTCTTTGCTTTCTTTACTCTACACCATCATCATGTTCTTCTTCACTTCTCTTTATCTCCTTTATATATAAAATGAGTTAGGGAGATCAAATAATAAGAAATAAGTATTTTAAAGTTATTTTTATTTTTTTAACAATCTACTCATTCAAGTTTAGTTCATCAATTTGAGGTTATTTTATATGAATGTTTTTATATACTGTAATTTACATTTGTAAAACATTGCCCAATTCGGCCTTGTAGGCCGCGATGCATTGTTGCTCTTTTATTCTCAATAAAACCATTATCTCTCTCTCTCTCTCTCTCAATAATAAACAATGTATTCTATGATGTGAAACACAGCTTGATTTGTATGACCACGTCCAGGTTCAATTTCATTTTTATGTTTCCATATATAATTATGACTGAACTTGAACCCTGGATCCATGTCGAGTTTCCTTATCGGTCCCACCTATAGAGGTCAATGTAGGGTTGGTTGGTTTGGTATGGTATTTACCCAGGTGCTCAACACGTGTATACTATAGGTCCTTTCGTCTCCTTCGATCCCCCACCCGTTATTTCCCGAGCCATTTTAATCACTGCTTCATTAAATTATCCAGGCATGTGGTTTACATTCAATATACTATTTACAGGCCTGTAAATTTATGTAGCCCCCCTCCCCCTCCTTTTCCCCCCTTCTTTTTCTTGTTGTACCTGAACATGTAAATCAGACAGTTTGGATTTGTTTACCACGAGGCCTATACCTACCTTCAACACCTTTAAAAGCACTGCTCTGAAATTATTGATTATATTATGCACATGGAATGCTACTAGCACTACAGCTTATAATATTCTTTTCATCCCATATTCATTTATCTATTCGCCCAATCCATTCATGTCTATAGAGGTTTGTAACCATTTCTTCCAGAGTGACCAATCTATGGAGATACATATTCTTTACAGAGTCTTCTCAATAACTACCACTGGGATTGAAGGAAATCTATATCACCATAGTCCACACTGCGCATGTCTGTCTATCCCTCGTACGTCTCTAGCTCTTTTTAATCCCAGGGTAACTATAATCATTGATAATAGACGATTTAGATCATGATGTCATTGCGCTGACGTGAATTTCCTCCCCACTCGCGAAATGTGGCGACTTACTCTCCTTTCAAGTTTGTTTCCGTCTTGCTTTCTCCTCATGCAGCAGTACACATCCTCTTTCTTTTATGAGTTCATTGACGAAATCAACCTTCTTCTATTTTTCTCCGCTCAATAGACGTGGATGAAAGGGGTGGGTTGACGTACGTACATCACTTGTCGCCCGTCAATCGCCTCACGTGCGTCGGTTCCGATGCGCGTTCCCATGATTATGGCAAGCGGATGGGAATCGTGACTATCCCCCACCCCTTTTAATTGGAAAATATGAGCACGTGCATGCTAGTGGCCTTCCGTACTCATTGAAGTTAGGGTGAGAGGTTATTTATAGGCACGAGGCATTAATTGCAGCTCACGATGACAAAGATATGAGCCCGAAATTGACTGAACTCATTATTGGGAAAGCATTGAGGATGACTATGATATTATACAGAGTTGCACACACACCTTTCCTCGATAATATTTTGCTGCTTCGCATAATGTGGTTCCCAATTAAATAAATTCTCTCGATATAAAGGTTGGAATTGTTCAAAGGTATCCCACGGTTTGAAACTTGCATTAGGTGCACGAATCATTATAAAACAAATTCCAACGAATAAGAAACGATTAGATAAAAATGGTGTTGTCGAAAAGCAAATTGAGTGCAGGGCGGGATTCGAACTCATTGCCTTCTGATTGAAAGCCCCTCGTATTATGGCCATTGTAAATGGAGCTTTTTCACAATTTAAATAGCGAAACGACGCAGGCCTCTTCGAGTGCCCGTAAATCCTAACGTTCATGGGCAGTGCCCTACGAATGCGGGGAGATGATATATACACCCTGGGGGATTACGTTCCACCCTTACACGTAATCCCACTCACGCCCTTCCCCTGTCCGTGACTCGATAGACCCACAATGGAAGTCGGAACCCCCTCCCCCTCTCCCAATTAACAACGTCTTTGCACGGGGGCTATCACAATTTTTTGTTTTTATGATACCCCTTGGTAATGACTAATGATGATATATCATGTTGGAACATACAGTCAGCTCTTATGTCATTGTAAAGTTCGAAAGTTTACTACTTCCCGAAAGAACTCTCAAAGTTCAATAATAATAAAAAAGACATTAACAAAAATAAAGATGTAACTGTTCTATTTGATAGTAAACCAGGTCATACTAGGATGTTTCGAAGATATTATCCTCCATAATTATGTGCCAATATCAATTGCTAAATTGAAAATTCTCGTATGCCATCATTACTCTTTGAAAAAATATAAATGTTAGCAATACTGTGTTCACCTAAACCTCCGAAAACACAAAATAAATGTTAATAATTATTATGTATTTTGCCACAAAATCCTTCCAATATTATCAAAATCTTTTAGCATTGACTTCGCTATCATATTTAGCTGGCCACACCGCTAATTCGTTAATTTCGGCGGAAATCTGATTCCATTTTACAATATGCTGCACTGCGACCATACCCTGAACTGTAGCTCGATATTTCTAATGACGATCTTAGAAACCTTCAATTTTTTAGCCTTTGTACTGTTTGTTATTAATTCGTTGAAATTAGCTGAGCAAGGTGACGCCACGAAAGCTAGTAGCTTGACTAGCTTCCTTCATCAAATGATTTTTATAGCTGCTCGGATTATGTAAATCATTGGCTAGCATTCTCTTTAGTTGCATCAATTTCATTTCACACGATGAAATATAATTGCTCAAAACTTTATTAAAGGCCTTCGTGTATAGTCTAATGTTCATATTTCACCTCAAATTGTTTTTTTTATACTTCTGTTATGTACTAAATCTAATTTATTAGCTATATATCTCACTAGAATTCCGGTGCATTTGGGTTGCCCCTTCACCACTACTACTACTACTACTACTACTACCACTACTACTACTACTACTACTACTACTACTACTACTACCACATGTACCACTGCTACTACTACATGTACTACATGTACTACAACATCTCTACTATTACTACTTTAACTAGTACTACCGATGTTACTACCGGTACTATTACAATTACTACTGCCAATATTAATACTAATACTACTATTACTACTAATGCTTTGCTGCTAATACCACTAACACACAAAAAATAGTACCTTAAGCAATGATACTGTGGAAATGAGTGATAATGATGGTATGTGATTGAAAAACATATACGAATACCAATAACTTAGCCACTGGTTTTACTAGTTCATAATGCTGAGGTTTCCTTTTACTGGTACACGTATATGATTTCTGTGAAAGTGAAGCGACATGACGGATATCATGTGCCGTTTTTTCGGTTCCTGTATATACGAACTGAAAGCGGTGACTAATCAGTTGCTTGGTCACATGACATATCCTCAGAACTCTGCTGGTAGCTATTATATGGCGTATATTCATAATATTGCGAACCCATTATAGATATGATAGAGCAGAGTAAGCTAACTGCCTACATGGTATAATTTTACCCGCAATAATAAACAAACGAATCGCTATATAAAGGTTAGTAAACAGCACGCAGGGATGAAAGGTTTAGAAGTCTGATAATTATATTAATATGCCTAGTCATATTACGTGCTCTAACGAGTCTTAGGCAGAAATGTAAGCTTTATAATTAGGAGTCTTCGGGACATAATATAATTTTTGTCACAATTTAGATCCTACACATCATATACCTTCATTTCTCTCGCTCTCCGCGTACCCCCATATACTATACCTGTCTCTCTCATACACACCCACGCACACATTACGCACACGCACACGCACACAATCATGCGCATCCACACCCTATCCCCCTCTCGTTGTATCCACATGTCTCTATTTTTTCTATTACACTCCTTCACCCGACATCTCTATACCTTCCATGGCCATCATGGTATACAATCGTCCAAAGTGTCTGAGGTATATTATCATGACCAGGATAAGACGTAAAGATATCGACAACACTTCCATCCACTCCCAAGAGCCCCAAGACAGTGTGCTCTCTCGTTCGCAATCAGTTTTCCACCCATGAATGACCCAATGAATGTCTTATTGGGTGATCGTGTATACACGGATAATACCACATGTCTTACTATATATACTATTTAAACATTTAAAAAAAATTATACAAACTTACTCACAAGCAATCCAAATTAAAAATAAAGAAGGGGTAACATAATTAAAAACAAAATGAGCACCATATTTCTTTGTTTTGGGGGGAGTTAGAGGTATGCCAGGTCTGGGCATGAACTAGTTGTTCACCCTCCCATCCACTACTGATAAGGGGTATTCTATAGACTCGATAATTATGATTTATCGAAGAAACTATTATAACAAGTAAATAATTTATTAGTCTCGTACTAGTACCCTCCGTTATAACCACGTTTTATATTTTATTTCTGTTAAGTAACTATTGCCAACTTTCACTTTCCTGAAGTTTGTGAATTCATTAGGAAATCAGTTGGTTTCAAAACCCTGGAAAAATAGGTTTTTGTAACCATCTGTAAAAAAAAAAAAATATGCAAATCCCATGTAGTTTAATCAAAGCTCCTTCCGGATATTATTTCAAAATGTTCAAGTGGTTTTTTGATGGGGAATATGTATGATTTTTGTACGATCTCTTCATGAGGAAATGTTATCTGATCGGAACATATAAATAGATATCTTGAAGTTAAGTTTATTCCGCCCTACATCATTGGTTTCACTGTTTGTTGTTTTTCTCCTCTTTCTTACTTCCTCTCTCTTAGAACAGAATTTGATAGCTGTTTTGCGCGAGTGAAAACAACTCTTCATTTCAGAGAGCGTGACGTACTTGAACAAAGCAGACAACTTGACTAACAGGCAACTAGTGGTCACAGAATCATCACAATGTCGGAAGCGCAAGCATCGTCGAGAACACCGCCGCTGCCACCCCTGATCAAGCTCGAGCCCGGTACTATTCAGACTTCTTCGATCGCGTCATCGACCTCGTATGAGACCGCCATCGCTGCACACAACATAGGTGAGTTGACGGATATTTCTTTGAGGGAGGGAAAAGGGCGGCCACTTAAAAAAAATACAATTTCACTGTATCACCGCCGCAGGAGTTTTGATGAAAATAGGAAGGATATCAGCTTCAGATGAATTACAGCAAAATATGTAATACAATGACACATAGGGACCATATTTTCTGTCTTCCACCCAATTTTCATCCCCCCAGGTAATAAAGGATATATTTACGGGTTTTGAGAAAATTATGTTGTCCTTCCGTTTGATGAAGTTTTATTTGATAACAGCGTAATCATGGTCATAACAAAGAAAATTGACCATTGCTTGTACAGTGCATATATACTTGAGCTATCATGTCAAAGGCTAATTCACTCATAATTATGATTATAATGGAAGAAGGTGTACGGGACATTACATTACGTAACCCTTGCAACCTCATCATCATCCTCATCACAAAAAAATAAAATCACTTCTGCCTATAACCGGTCCATAACCATGCATAGTTGGATATTTTCCGATTGCTGTTGAGTACTACAGATGCCAACATAATCCAACACAGACAATGTAAATGACGTAATGGAATTTTTCTAGCAGCATATTTCAATGCCCCTTTTTAAACTCCAAACGCGGAAACTAAGAGACCTTATACCTCACAATGTTGGAGGGAATTCGAAGGGAAATCAATCTCTACTTTCCGAAGCTATTATACACTTCCGCGTCCAATTACAATAGAAAGATATTAAAGAGAAACTTTGGATATGCAATTATCATTAGAGTTAATGAATCAAGTTTGTTCCAGAACACAATAAATATATTGGCACGTGACTATGATGTACTATAAAGTGATTTTAGCATTAAAATTGAAAGAGTACGAAAGTAAAATGAAAGTTATTCATGATATGGTATGGCATGGTATGTTGATAAAGTATAATGACATAACGTTATCTACAACGATGTATTTGAATTCGGTTTGAATGAAATCCGTGTTGGTTGCGATACACCACATGGATGCGGTTTTTCCACTTAACCAAAATATACCTGTAGACAGAACCCTTTAGATTATTCTAAAACTGAAACACTCCGAACATTGGAAATTCCTCTGATGAAAATATGAGCGCATGCCTACTTATAGAGTCTTAGATGATCATCATTATGATTTTTCTTTCTTAGATGACGAGTGTGTCAAGACGTTAAGATATCCGGACCGTTTGCGATGAAACTTTTCAGAATCACAACGGTCAAAACGTACGACCAGCATATAGCGACTCATCTTGCCTACTATTCTTGATTACTTACACATTTAGTATAAAACATTTAAAATCTAGGGGAAAAGTTCACATTCGATACAGAATCGCTATTATTAATGTTTCCATGTAAAGATTGAACGCTTTTTCTTTGAAGGGCGTGTTTTTGCTTACGGTAAGAACAAACAGGTGCATCTTTGTTCCGTAAAACAAACATGGGGCGTGCATCGCGTGTATTCCAGCATCTTTTAAGAAGAACTGCTTTTGTGGGGTGTTCGTTCAATGAACCTTCTTAACTACGTCATACCAACGTCAATATTCTTGATATATATATAGAAGAATTATCACATTGGCTCATCGGCTGTCTCTTTCAAAATACGACCACAAAGCTTGGCCGGCTTGACTCACTTTCCCCTCCTCTTCATGTATCAGCGAAACAAAGTTGATACTGCGATTGTAAGGGCACAAAGCGCATTTGTATTTGGGAAAACGACATGAAACAGTTATGAGTGAAGTAGAATGTGGACGAAAAATGGAAAACGAACTATGGGTTTCACAGGCAGCAAATTCAAGACCAAAACGAGCAGTGACAATTATAAAGAGAAAGAGAGAGAAAGAGAAGATGCAGGAAGAAAACAACTCGATAGGATTAGTTTTAGAAAAAATTAACTTGAAAACTAAATTAGCTACACGCTTGAATCGAGTAACCATTTTGCGGATCTATTATATAAGGAGTTTAAAATGAACCGGAATTAGGTCATTCAGAAAGAAAGCGGATGTCGTCTTCATTTTTCAATCAGGATATCAACAAAACTGTTAAGGCGTTATATGCGCATCCGTAATTTCGTATTGTCCTCGTCATAACTCACAATCTCGTAGTGAAACTCTGGTCAGTATTAATATCAACTTTTCTTAGTTACCAATAAAATGCTGTGATATTAGCAAGCAGAAATAATAATGTGCCATTAAAATGATAGAGGAAGACGGAAATGGGATATCAGGCGTTTCTCTATACGATGTTTTTCGGGAAATACCCTTTTATAAATATTATTCAGACATAAGGGTATATTCTTAAATAATTATGAGCGCTCACTTCTTCATGAAAACTTTAAGTATACGATGTCGTGTAAGTGTCGAAACTGACCTAGGAATGGTAGTTCAAATTAAAGAATGTAGAATTATTGCCATAATAGGTTGTGGGCTATCCAGTATCTGCCAAACATTTGTTTGTCTACGACACAATGATCATGACAATGGTCCGGCGACTATTGCTTCATTGCTTAATGTCTGGCCACGAAAAGTTAGGGAGGGGAGATGTGTCTGTGTGTGTGTGCGTGTGTGCGCGTGTGTGAGGTGGTGATAATTATGATCGGCACAAATTTGAGAGCTCGCAGTACAATTCCCCTATCAAATTAATTAGCTATATTTGATCAATACAGATAGAGAGCACGAAGGGCCACAATCAAATGAGTTTGCAAACAGATCAAACTAAATCAAAACAGGATGATATCGTAATAACAGCGTGATTTTGTTCCACAGTTCCAGGCCGTGGCGCCACAAGCATTCTAGTTTCTTTCCGATCCTCTGCTTGTTTGACTGCAACAACTTTACACGCTTCTATCAGTTTATCTTTATCATCCTTTCATTTTAATCGAAATCAATAGTAAGACAACCTGTATCTCACCTCTCCCAGTAAGCCCAGATAGCATACCACCATCGGTGCACTTTCTGCAGTTCGTCACAGTGATATTAAGCATTAAAAAACAATTAACATGGAATATGCCCTTAATCGCCAGGAATGAGTTATAATCACTTTTAATCGCGGAAGGATAAAAATACCACGACGCGTGTCTCGTGATCTTAGGTATGGGAAGAGAGAGGGAGAAAGAAAGTGCAATCGGGGTTATTTCTCCTTTTTTAACCATTTGTTTTGACTTGATATCTAATTTGATGTTTCACCACATAATTTTTTTTCTTTCTAGCGATGCCAAATTGAGTTTGAGAAGGCAGGCTAAGGTGTAGAGTTACGGCCACCGACAACAGGAAAAGCGGGATTTAGTTTTTAATTCTGGTTCCGCTGCGACCACGCCTCATGCGCAAAATAAGGAGACTTTATTTGGATATGAATTATTTTAGCTCTGTATGTTGTGTGTGTTTTGGAAAAGTTTACATAGAGGTCATCGTTATTGATAGCACAGTATGTGGAACAAGACACTTTCCGTCTTTGCCCTCCAACTTTGCGAGTTTGTGTATAGTGATAAAACGAGGGGCTCGAAAGCTGTGTTCTGATTGGACGGAAGTTCCCGTTGCGGATCACGAGTGCAAATTTAGACTCTCACCCACGCTTAAATCTCATCTATACTATCTCCTTAACGATTTAAACATTTATTTGGTGCTCATTCACAAGCTGAGTATAAGTCTTCGCCACGTATGCGTAGCAAATTTAAAGCTCATCATCTTTTTCAATAAATGAAAGCTAAGTTTGATAGATGAATGGTTTCATGGAGCTTATATGCGGAAGGATATTAAGACGTGCACTGACTCGACAAGAAATCGGCTCGTGACAAGCCATCTTCGAGTGCCAATTTTAGACCAGTTTGAAAATACAGGTGTTCGCATATGAAGGTAAAACGGAAAGACCTCCTTCCTTAGGGCAATAATCAGGCGGGGGGAAATGACAACCTGCATGGTTACACGTAATGCAGGATATTTTTGGTACTATACCGCGAACGGTCCTCGCTTCTCTTGTTCAAGAGGATGGGTATAGGAGAAGGTTAATGAATGTGAATTATGTTCAACAAAATGATGGGTATGAATTTTTAAGAAAGAGTGATATGGTGCGGTTTTTTTTCATTCAATTCAATTCAATAATGGTTTATTAGGTAATTTCAAAATACATGCATCATAATTGTCATTTTACATGAAAAGCAGCAGAAGCTGGATTATTCATGTTTACATGCTGACATAATAATAAAGTAACAGGTTGCATTTTTAAATATTTACACGTTAAAAAGATTGTTAAAAATACATTCAAAATAACATTACACGTTAAGAATAACAAAAGAAAGATTTATACTCTCGTTTAAAATGAATACATTGGATTTTAAGACTAAACACGACTGAGGTGAAGACTAGTACTGTGTTTGAAAATTAACATGTAGTTAAAAAAGCATTTAATTATGGTTAATTAGATTGATCAAATATGGTAAAGGGCTATTTTTGAAGCGATTGGTTTTGCATTTGAAATTATGATATGTAGGAGTCTGACGTAATGACATTCTAATTTTTTTTTTTGAAGGTAGCCAGTTCTGGCATGCTGGGTGAGTTGTTAAAGATTTTGCAAATTTTATACACAGTACTAGTCTTCTTTCCTCAAGTGTACTTAAATTGCATACTTGACATGCATGTGAGTATGACATAAAATTAGAGCCTAAAATAATTTTGCAAACCCTCCGTTGTATTCGTTCAAGACTGTTTTTCTGTTCAGATGTAAGACCACTATGAAACACAGGGGCGCAATATTCTAATACTGGTCGTATATAACCTGTGTAGATTAATACTAAATCATTTAAAGGTAAATTAAATTTCTTGAGTTTCCTCAACATATACATTTTTCTATTACATCTTTTCATTAGCTCATCTATATACAAATTCCACTTTAGATCAGACTGGATGATCACTCCAAGAATCTTAGCACTATGCCTATTACACAACTCGGTGTTGCTAATAAAAAGAATTTCTGGATCTGGTGGATTTTTCATGAAAGTAACTTGGAGGGTAAAACACTTTAAAGGATTTAACACAGGGGCGCAATATTCTAATACTGGTCGTATATAACCTGTGTAGATTAATACTAAATCATTTAAAGGTAAATTAAATTTCTTGAGTTTCCTCAACATATACATTTTTCTATTACATCTTTTCATTAGCTCATCTATATACAAATTCCACTTTAGATCAGACTGGATGATCACTCCAAGAATCTTAGCACTATGCCTATTACACAACTCGGTGTTGCTAATAAAAAGAATTTCTGGATCTGGTGGATTTTTCATGAAAGTAACTTGGAGGGTAAAACACTTTAAAGGATTTAGTGACATATTATTCACAATAGACCAAGATTGCACAGAATTAAGTACTGATTGTAATTGTGAGACATCTGTAGATTTCCGACATTGTACTAACGAGAGGTCATCGACATATTTAAAATATGGTATAGAAAGTTGCTCACATAGGGACAAACGCCAGGAGGGTTGTGAGTTAACGCCCTTCTAACTCTTATATCGTAAGAAGATGTTAAAGTCGGATTCCAGTTTGAGACAGAGTCGAGAGGAAGAATCGTCAAGAATAATTGATGAAAAAATAAGAGATAGAGAGGGGAAGGGAATGAGTATAGGAGTAAAGGGGGAGGAATGGAAGAAAATGAAAGGAAGAGGACAGACGTTTGGATCACTTCTACACGAAGTAAGATCAAGATTCCATTTAATCCCGGGGTTAGCAACAGCCACGTGCGAAAGGGGGACCCTGAGGGATACAACCGGGCAATGATGATGGGGAGGAGGGGGTATAATAAGTAACAGAGCTGTGGGAATACATGACTAGGCGCGGTTAAAAATATCACCTTGATATAGATGCTCGTATCCAATTTGACGTCATAAAGGTGAACCAACAGTTACAAGTCTCTCGCCTTATAATAATTTAGAGACGACGTGGTCGCAAATGCTGGGCACCGAGCCAGTGATTACGCGGGAAGGTTAAGTCCGACAAATTTATTCAATATAAATCTACATGCACTTTTTTTTTTTTTTTAAAGGTTCATCTGTACTTGGAAGTCAGCATAGGTTTGATGTCTTATCTTCATTGCCAAAATTATGGGATACACCTATACAGAAAGAAACAAAAAATGAATTACATTTGCGTCTGGTATACCTTTAGGCTGTGCAGACTTCTTTTTGTACGCAATTGACTGTTGACTCTTTAACTTTGAAGGGTAACGTAATGATAAAGATATAATTATAACACAAAAATGCGTTTGCAAATATTTTGTTTAAACAGAAATAATTATTTTGTTTGAACCGAAATGTACATGTAATACATAAAGCTGTTACACCCTCATACACATGCACACACACTCACCCCGTCTCTCTTTCTCTCTTTATTTACCCAATCTGCACATTATTTTGCTTCTATATTATTATTACGATAATAATGACTCTAAGGGAAGAATGCCAATGCAAGTTTCTCAAAACGCTCAAGTAGATATCAGTTGAATGCTGTAAGTTGTTTGAGGTGAACAAACAGCAAGTATAAAGAATTACCATCATTATAATTATATATAATACCTAGACTTTATTTGACGGTATAAGCTACTTTCTCGCACAATATCATCATCTTGATCGTGAATAAGATGTCTCTGTTTGCTCCCGATAGCCAATGAGTTTAGCATCAGAAGGGCGCTGCATCCATATCACTTATATAAATACGTAATTATGGGGCGACCTTCTGACTTTCACTCGCCTAAAATTACCAGGAACGTGGAATTGAGAATCTTTTCATTAGTCAGCTATGCGGTAAAACGGGCAGAGCATAACCATTTTGACGAAGCTGAAAGGCTTATTCATGCACTATTCCCAGGCCAGCATAATGATTCTTTGAGTAATCAAAGTTATAGAGACTGAAGTAAGTTGTCGTGGTTGCTCCCGCCCCCGCCACTCCCGCCCGCGCGTTCTCATTTCTCTGTTCGAAACCTTATGACGGCGGTAAGGGAAAGAAAAGAAGGTTGTCATGAAAGCAGAAACAAGTAAAACCAACTCTCAAATCCTGATTTCAACCCAGAAAGACGAAACGTTCTTCTTAGTTTTGCCTTGTATCGTTCATTCTTGCTTCTGACTCTCGTTGGTTGTGTTAACCGGTTTATTTCTCGCAAGTTAATAAAATCGAGGTAGAATTTTCGTCATCAGAATATTATTGGTAGTATAGTAAGTCTCATGGTACTTCTTGCTAGAATCATCATCTCGTTCTGTCTTAGATTTACATTAATTAGTGGAGGAAGGTCAGGATAGGTGTGATAGTGATACACAGAATGTGTTGAGAGGGGGAAGGGGAGGGGGGTTGAGATTGGGATGAAAGGAATTGGTCGTATACTGTTACGTAACGCGCAACTCTTTTCCCGTCATGTCCGTGGGGAGGTTGAAGAGATAATTATTACCTGTGTTCATCATTTTTGGATTTGAAAAACTGTTGCTCGTAAACTCATTTCGATTTTGTTATATCATTATATCTTCTTTTGTCTTTTCAGAAGCTACCAGCATGGATATCTCTCATTCAGACGTGAAACCGAACATTCAGATGCAGCACATCAAACCGAAAGGTGAGATTTATTCCGCATTACATTTTTTTTGTTTTTTTGTTACTAGGCCCTTTGCGTTATCGCCACTTGATTTCCTCCTACCATCATATCTTTGACTTACATAGACCCTCTCCTCTCATCCATCTCTCACCCCCTTTCTGATCTCCTTTCCTGATCGTTTTCATGCCATCCTTACTTCTCTTCTCCTGTGCCATCATTTCTGCTTTCCGAGACCTATAGCTGCATCGCCGTTTTCTTCTTCTTCTTTTTAACCCCTTCTTCCTCTCCTCCTTCATCTTCCCCCTCTTCTTCTTCTCTCTTTTCTTTATAACATGCCTCTAGCCCTCTACCCATCTCTTTCTCTTTCACACTCTTCATTACTCCTACTTGTAGGTTTAGCAGTAAGTATCCTCTTTCTTTAAGGTTGTAATTGAATTCTTACGATTGCTTCATTTAGTGTAAAGCAATCTCCATTATACAGAAGCCTATACCCGATAATGATTTTCACCATTACAATAATTCACGTCACTCACGGTTATCGTCAGTATTCAGCTAACACATTTGAAACAAATAACTGCAGGCCTGTACATGTACCATCAATTACATACCATCGAATCCCTCAATGGTTTACACAACGAGCTATTTAGGAATATTAATGGAGGATCGGACTAAGTTGAGACGGAAGGATTCAAAAGGGATAACTTTTTCTTTCGCTGGATACTGGTGACGTGGAGGAAAAGCACAGGATTTGTATCTTTGACGCAAGTGACTATCTGTCCCGATCATTCCCTGCGATAACACGTGTATTCTTGAGGAAAAGCACGGTTTAGGATTGTCTCTCAGTCCCACGTTTTCACTATTCTGCAGTAAAGATTTACATAAAATCCCCATGTAGGGTCCAATTTTGATCCTGAGCGTTTATAAAGTTAATTGTGTAAGATTACTCCAAGTATAGATACCAATGCATTTGAAAGTTCATGGCATATTGAAACTTCATTTTAATACAGTCCATTGTATCCATGGACAATGCTCGAGGAATATTTTCTACTCGGGACAGGAAATCAAGAAGATTTTCCACTTGAACTTACCCCGAACTTACTGTTTTATTGGTATCATGTATAAAAGCAACAAAGCTTTCCTGTGTGGTATTTTCTCTGTTAGTGAAAACTATAGCTCGCGTCCTTGTTAAAGGCCCACTGCACTACTTGTAGTTACTTGCGCCCTCTTACAACAAACAATGCCTAATCGGTGACCATTGGTCCCCCATGATCCTCTTTTTCTTATGTTAACTGAGAGCTGAGTTGATGAGATAACCACCTGTCCAGTGACCTTGCATGGCGCTCTAATCCCTCCTGTAAACTATGGCAGATAAGCTTTAAATTCCGATTCAAAACCATGACCGTGAGGCAGTGAAAGTAATCTAGTTGATCTCTGTCGTAGACTAGATAAACAGGAGTAATTGTTGAAATAACAATCTTAATTTGTTAGTATGGGGTTTACCATTATCCAGGCTAAAATTTGAGCGGAAAACTTTTGATAATCACAGCTTATACATCTGGAAGGGACACAGAACAGAAACGTTTATTAGTCTTTCCATATTTCGCCATGTGATCGAAGTGCAGTTTCAAATATTTGTGTATACACGTGGGGATTGTATGTTCATCTTGTGATGATGATCGATAATGAAATTAATACATCACACATTTTTAAAGACATTTTATTTCATCAACATAATTATAAACCGTAATTTCGATTATGTTAGAAAACTCAACCCAGAGAAAGACCGAACCGAGCCCGAGAGTTGAATATTAATTTTCATTTTGTCTGAAGTATACCTATTGAAATATTAAGGGATTTTATGATAATTAAATATGAATCGTAACTACCATTTGCGTCTGCACGCTGATGTATGTCTGCCATTAAAATAGCGCCTATCATAATCTCTTCAAATCTATATTAATTTTATGATCCTTCTAAATATAGCACGAAAATAGATGGACTTCCGAAAGATGTTTTTTTTATCAGCCTGCGAGTTCATGTGTTTTCTGGGTTTGTTGAATAGTGTACAATGAAATACCTACTACCGCATCTTGTCCTGAAAACTGTTGCTAAGGTTCAAACTTGGTACCCAGACGCTCACCATTCTCAGTGCGTGGGAGTAAGCTACCATATTTATAAAGACATCTACGCACGCTGTGACTTGCGTCATCAACTTGTTGTGTATCTTTTTTTTTCTTTCTTCATTCTCTCTCAGACCTGTATGGTTGCAGAATTGAATTCAAGAGACTGGTTTAAACGTCTAGGGTTCCTCCATCTATGTACAACAGGGAAACGCTAGAGTCCATTGCGCCTCAATACCCCTCTCTCTTCCTTCCGTCTTGTCCGCGTCCTTCTAATGACGAATAACAAAGACACTTTGAAATACGAAGCTAAAACATCCACCACAGTTTCATTCAAATTTCACGCAAAGTCTTCAGTTGCTTATTCAAGAGAGCGATACGCATTATTTCTCGAGCCAAAGTGAATAACAAACCAGCCACAGTCATTAAGCCATAAAGCTCTAAACAACCCACAATTTCGTATTACGAATAGATTCAAACAGGTCTGGAGATCTCACCCACTAGGAACTATCCATCTTAATAAAATTATTAACGTTATTAAGCGTGCAGTGCTAATGATAGTCAGGTTTATTAAAATGCTCTGGATACACATCCTCAATACGTACGGATTACGAAACATGAAAATTACAGATCCGTTATAGTTTAAGTACATACCTCCTCATATCTTGCGATGAGAAATAGGAGGCCTAGTTCAACACAATATATACGAGCTTCTTTTTTAATGGAAGGTCACGTATTGCATAATTTCATCATGTTCGGGGATCGACTAAGGTTATTCAAACCATCGATTACCGATCCACCAAAACAGTTGATTTCAAACTGACATTCAAGGACGATTTCATAAAAATATGTTTTTAAGGAGTTACGTCAACCAGGAAGTAGATTTTTCTGTTAATTCTAAACTTGTCATACTCATTATAATTTTATGTCTCGAAAATGTTCATTAGTCAAGATAATGTATGCTCTTGTATGGTTTCTCGATACTAAAATTAAGCAAGTAAGTAGGGTTTCACTTTAAATATAGTGAAGGGTATTATTTCAATGACGCAAACAAATTATATGAAGAAAAAAAATCAAGTTAGAATTAGAATGAAACAATGCAGCATTGTGTGTTTAACTTTGATTTAAAAAACGACGAACGGAATATTTCCTTCTTTTTGTTTCCTTCTTATACCCTCTCTTGTCAAGTTTTCTTGCCAGTCCCTATCTTTCATTCTGTGAGTTTAATGTTATTTGTGATCTAATCTCGATCTGACAATGATGGATCTTGTCTTTCTCATTAAGTGCATTCATTAACCTACACCATCATTATTTTTTCATTTTGAGTCCTAAGATGTTAATGTAGATGAAGAACCTGAAGTCCTACTAGAAGGACCAAGTTTATAATGATACTATACTATAATGATATTATATTACTATACCAAACCAAGGCTTGAATTGCCTTACAACTTCAAGTGGTTGGTTATTAATCATAAAAAAGCCTCATCATCAAAGCGACATGCACCATACGTTTGTTTTTTGAATTTGTTTATTAGTTGACATCGAACTGTACATACCAAAGTATAGTGATTTGGTTGCCAGTATTTATGAGATTTATAAACATTTCTTAAATGGTTCTTCATCTCCTTCATTTTTGCTTTAGGTTTGGAGACCAACATCACTCTCTGGCAATTTCTTCTGGAGCTGCTTATGGACAAAGCCCGCCAGCACCTGATTACCTGGACGGGAAACGAGGGAGAGTTCAAGCTCCTCAACGCTGAAGAGGTTGCTAGACTGTGGGGCCTACGGAAAAACAAGACCAACATGAACTACGACAAGCTTAGTCGCGCCCTCCGATACTACTACGACAAGAATATCATCAAGAAAGTTATGGGGCAGAAATTTGTCTACAAGTTCGTCTCATTCCCCGAGATCGTCAAGACGGAGAACAAGATTCCATTCCGGGTGAAGATGGAGAGCATGGATGTACCAGCTACGAGCCAGCGCCCTCGCAGCTACCCCAGTGTCAGCAGAAGCAATAGCCCCAATGTCAGCACCAGTGATGAGAAAGACAAAGGAAGAGCCACACCAGTTAAGAGTCCGCAAAGATTACTCCACACTCCAAGTCCAGTACCTAGGTCACCACGCCCATCTTCGGCGGAGCTCAGGATGCTAGCGAAGCAAGTAGATCGTGAGAAATTCCAGTGGACGACGGCCTTACGCAGAGAAGGCGAGGACATGTTTTCAAGACCACCCGTGACAGTGAATGTTCAGGAGGTCTACATCACAGAAGCCAGGTTAAATGGCGAAACCAAGTTGGTCAGCACTGGTGGTCGGCCGATTCCGTGCAGCACGTACACAACTGCCAGTAGCGACGGACGCACTGGTCATCTAAGAGCAAAGTCCCCATTGGTCACTGGTTCAAGCTTGGGCAACAAACCAAAGCCCCTACAGCTTTCAGTTCCATCAACTATCAAGGGTTCTGAATCATCGCCGTTATCACTGGGGAAACCTGGAAGCAGTCCGTCATACTTGCACGCGGGTGCCTTCTCTGCTGCTTACGGCCACTCACCACTCCCCGGCACACCCATCATGGTCGCTAGTCCTCTCCTTGGTCAAAATGGCACACCACTCGTGCCCATCCACTTCTGGAGTACCCTAAGTCCACTTACGCTTAGCCCTTCGCTTAATGGCAATTCCTCCTTTCAGTTTCCCACACTGGTCAGTAATGGAATGAGTAATGTTTCTCCTCTGACGGTAAATGGTGTCCCGGTCACACCGACTGTTCTCTTGTCACCAGCATCAACGAAACCAATCTTCGTGTCATAACAAAAGAGAATATGCTAATAACAATGACTGCATAGTAGAACCATTCATTGGCCCGCCATTTTGGGAACAGTCGAACTTGGTTTCAAGAATACATTTGGTCCTGCTCGCAACCCTGTATAGTTTATGCATTGTAAGGTCACAAGAGAAGAAAATGTATCTTTCCAAGGATTGTAAATGTCGCGGAGGAAAAGTTGCACCTTGTAGGAGTAGCCAGGGAACCAAAAAGGTTTCATAGAACATCACAGCTGCACATCGGCACGAACTCTCTTTGCATCCTGTTTTTATGTTCCTATACGAAATGGCGGGTCGGTCTGTACAGCTCACAAAATACTTGCCTTGTGTCATTCCTTGTTGCATCAATCAAGAACCAGACTGTAATGCAGCGATACTGGATAATATCTTTTTAAGTAAGGCTGTGCCTTATTTCTTAAAGTAAAAGGACACTTAGAGTAAATATTCAACTGCTATGTTTCTATTTTTATATAAAAAAGAGTGATTTATTTTTCTTGCTTTTACGTTTGAAATGGCTATACATTGTGAAAAAGCACTTCTCTAATGCTCAAACTAGAACAACTCCTTGCGCCATGCAGATATTATACAATGGACCAAATATTTCTGTTTTGTTTTTGTGTACAGCGACGTCACGTATGATGACGAATTATTATTATTTTGTATACATTGTACAGACTGGATGATTTAATTTATTTTGCTTCACATACATACTCCACTATATTATATGTTTTTTCATATGTGTAAATACTTATTTCCCCCATGATATTTAAATAAATCGATTTTGAGAATTGACATGTTCATGTAGATCAGACTATTGAAAATCTAAATGCTTTTATGAAACACAGTTGCTGCGTGAATAACCGATTCCAGGAAAGTAAAAAAAATGTCAAAAATGTATGTAGTTAGTTCAAGAGTTTAAATGGTATGACTTATGTTTGTGATGACGACATCGCCATGTTTAATAGCTCAATCGTGGAATCTTTTGCCGCGAGACAGGCAGGATGTTTCCGATTTTGCATCATTATTTCAAAATTACAACAAGCTTTAAACAACTCAACGAGTACAAGGTGATTGTATGATACACTAAATCCTTGTTGAGCCGTAAATTGATAGGAGTGGTCCCCGGCAGTAGCCCGTACATGCTGGTGATGAGGTGTTCGGAATCAGCTGCTTTCGGGTGGAGTCCGTCACTGTTAGGCCCTGTAAAGAACAAAAGAATTGACAACAGTATCAACAAAATGATTCTGACAGCTATATTATTCATAAACGTCATTGAAATTCTCATTTGTTCAACCAGCCATGCCCTATTTAAAAGTTAGAAAATGAACTGTCATATGTTTTGTCGAGCAGAATGCCGTAAAGAATGGGCTCAGTAATTATTTTTTACAGTACAGATTAATTTTATTGTCTAATATGAAACATATAGGTTCATCAAAGAGTACACAATGAATTGACTGCATGGCCATTACCCCTATCTGCCTGCATGACATTGTATAACATCCGGCAGAATGAAGACTTAAAGAGCCACTTCCGCAAAGGGCCCCCGAAACTCCTTGAATCGGTCTAAACATGTCACCATCATCTCCACGAATGGTCAGACTAACTTGTGCCCCTTTCACAAGATAACTTACGAACAATCACATCTTAATTAATCACTTAAATGATTGTTTCCGCCTCCCTATACCCGTGACCGGAGATTGACTACAGGCTATTTTCAATGTCCCCGACAGCGGTGAAAGTTTTAAAGAAAAGGGTGATCAAAATAAGAATAGTGCTGCCTCTACGACAGGAAGAGGTCGAGCTAAGCAAGGGGCTATATATTATGTTGGTTGGTGTAAATTAAATTAATTGCAATTAGCTTTCATGTGAGGTCAATCACATACGAAATGATTGAACCCACTTTATACTACAGTCATACCAACGAGACTGATAGCACACGGACATCAGAATGACTATAAGATTCGGTTGGTTTGCAGTCGATTTGGTGTTGGTTTGGTGGTGTGGCGGAGGTGTTTGGTTGGATGAGTCTAGTTAAATATAGAGAGACCCTAAAAGTGATAAATGTGGTCTCTTTCGTAAGCATTTTGTCTGTTAAATTATTAATCAAAAGAGAATAAGGGGGTGTAGCTATCCGGTCTTTTATGGCGTAATCATTCAAGCGATATTGATAGAACATGGAGGGGAAAATGAATTGATACCGTTAATACTTCAATTTAACTTTTATAATATATTTCACAGTCATCGAACATTATATTATGCTGCAGAAATAGCAATAGAGAAGGGATTTGGTCATTAAGAAAAAATCTACATATTATAAACATGTCTTATATAGTATAGTTTCGAACTGGACCCGGAAGATCTGTGGCAATTTTTTTGCAATACAACCAGTTTTCCCATTTTCACAGTTGCTGCACTGTAATAGTTTTCTTTGCTGCTAACATGGTAATCCTCAATCGAAAGGATATGTTTGTTTTTAAATACCAAACTTTGATCATTTCCTGAAGAACATTCTAAATTTCATGCGGGTCATGAAACACTGTAATATATTGACGATGTAAGGAACAGTTTAATTTCTGTGGTTATTCATGTCTGTCGTTTGTCGTTAAAATCATGGATCATAATAATGAAATTAACGGACTAGACCATAATGTTGATTATCTCGTACTCGGTCAGCTGTTAGTTTTATAGTGTAAGTTAATGTTTGTGTTTAAAGCAGTTGAACTGAATTAAACCATTCTGGTCATGTCTGGTTATAATTTAAAATAAAATTTTAAAACGTATTGCACTTCATACATGATGCCTATACCAAGTTTGATTTATCTGTATTTTGTCGAAGATCGTGACACTTTTGACACGATCATTTTGAAGGAAGTCTTGTATTCGCTTAAGACCGAAAGAGAGAGAGAGAGAGAGAGATAGAGAGAGAGAGAATGAAGTGCTTTTTTTTTGGGGGGGGGGGGGGAGTCGAGAAGCTTAAAAGGAGCAAGAGAGAGAGAGAGATTTTAGGTCCAGGGACTACAGGGAGGGGAAAAGAATGCGAGAGGGGGTACAGGAGCGCAGAATACGAAAACTCAGTATGTAGATAATAGAGACAGAATCAAAAAAAGAGAATTGGGGAGAGAGATAACGACAAACATAATAGTAATAATAATAATAATACTACTACTAATAATAAAATGTTCCAAATTATCAAATATTTATTATCATTGTGAAAAGGGGATAGATCCATGTTCATTATACAAATTATAGAAAGCTAAATTTCTCTTCTTACATACAATTATTCAGACATCAATTTAATATCTTCTGATCCTATTTAATCACTTTAAGAATACTGTTAACTTTGATATGTCTATGAATCAACCATAATTATTGCTTACGTTTCCCCAAAATAGTTAGAATACTGTCCACAGGTCTCGAATGGTCGACTCCACAATTTGTAGTCATCTTATAGCGTACGGGTGTTGCGATGGATAATGAATATCTTCATCATTTTTTATTTGTATTCGTTATTGTTTTGTTTAATTTGATCAGTAAGTGTTGATAGGATGGTTGGACGTCGTGGAAGGCGCATAAATTATTCATTGCAAGCCGCAGATGGAGCTATTTGAAAAGGATCTATACTTTGGAGGGCATGATCGAAGCAAAACCTATGAAAAATGTAACACTTCCCTCTCGCCAATGTACTATAGCTCCAACTACGACGGCAGGTGGAAAATGTTAGTAACCACCGACGATCTACACATTATTAGTTGAATTATATTTAAAAAACGGTGGCGTAATGAGCAAAAACTTGTTTTGTTGTTCTTTGTTTGTTGTTGTTGTTGTTGTTGTTGTTGTTGTTGTTGTTGTTGTTTTTTTTGGGGGGGGGAGTCAGAACAAAATCCGCATCACCACAAAATAAAAAAACGGTGGCGTAATGAGCAAAAACTTGTTTTGTTGTTCTTTGTTTGTTGTTGTTGTTGTTGTTGTTGTTTTTTTTGGGGGGGGAGTCAGAACAAAATCCGCATCACCACAAAATAGCATAATGCAGGGGCGGCGGAGCGTCTTCCAAAATAGGGGGGGGGGTGCACCAACAAAAAGGGCACTTTCTGAAAAAAAAGGGGCACCTGCAAAGGGAAACATACACCATTTTTAGTACCCCTATATCGTCATGATTGTGATTACACCTCCAGGGATGACATCAATATGTTTTTCTTTTTTACGTGGTAAAACTAAAAGATACTGCTTAATCATAAAACAACTTTGCAATTGGGTGTGATGGTCTGTATTCATTTTCGAGCGAGCAAAGAGTTGTGAGGACCCAATGCGAAACATCACATCTTAAAAAGAAAACAAACCCAGATGAGTATGAAGCACAATCTAATGAAGAAAGACTGAAAAGTATCATAATTATAACATCTATAAATGCGAGCGAGTGAGCTCTACGGGAAAATTAAAGAAAAAGGGGCTCTATAAATGAATGAGGGTTGCATGTTTTGGAGAAAGGAAAAGTAGGCACCTATCAAAAGGGAAAAGGACAATTATTAGAAAAGAAAAGGTGCACGTGTCAGAGTAAAAAGGGCATTTATCAGAGGTGAAAATGGCATTTCTTGCACCTGAAAAGGATACTCAACAGAGATGAAAAAGGCACTTGTGAGAATGGAAATGGGGGATCTGTTGAAGGAAAAGGGTACCTATCAGTCATTAGAAAAGAAAAGGGGCACTTGTCCTATGAAAAAAGGGAAATTTGGGGGTACCTGACAAGATGGGGGCACAGTACCCCCCCCCCCCCCCACACACACACCGGGAGTTCCACCTCTGGCATATAATTTATGATGGGCAAAAGTGAGGGAAAAGTGAGGGAAAAAAAACTCGGAAAATGATTTTATTGGGGGGGGGGGGGGTCAACTGAAGCCCCACCACAATTAAGTATACGCCAGTGTAAACAACTATACTCAGCTATAGCTATATGAGCTAGAAACCATTGCCTAATTTACACGCATCTCATTCTATAATAAAGCGAAGTAAAATAAAGTGCTCCATTTTACCTAAAATAATGATGCAAATGGATAGTTTGTGTCTGATCTCATTATCGTTGTTATACTGATAAAAACACACAGATCAAAACCATGACTATGATTATTTGTGAATATCTTTTAAAGTGACTAACACAGGGTCATTGTACCGAGAGAGGGGCTATTAGATGTAGCCCTCATTTTTAAATGAAATTTAGACATGCACATTTTCTAATGCTTATGTTGTCATAATGTTCGTTTACATTCAACCCCCCCCCCCTACTTTCAAGAACGCCTCGCGGCTCCTCAACCTCCGACATGACTAGACTGCTTCTGAAAACGTCGATTCTATACTCAAGAATTTATTGGAAAACTGTCATAAATTACCTTAATTCACTATCACAATTATTGATTTATCAATACTAGGTCTATAATGTATAGGCCCCGTATAATCCTCAAACATAATTTATTGAGTATAACGTGAAAGGTTGTCTATGTCTACATTTTTAACAGGATGTCCCATCTCTTTTCTCCTACATAAGGTTTACTTGGCATATAGTTATAATGATATTTGTTAAATGATAAGGCCTACAATATTATTTTATCCGTTAATATATTATTATGTTTTACTGAATAGGGGCCTACGATTCATTGGAATCATGCAGCCGGCTATAATTATATAGAGCCCAATTTCATGTTTTCCCTTCCCTGAATCCTTTCTACAGAAAGGCGAATTATTCAAAACATTACAACATTTTATCTGTCCATAAGGCCTATCTGTTATAATCGTGCTATCAGACTGAAAATATCAAATTAGTGCATGGGCGCGGCCACTTTCATTATATCAGTTATGATCCGGTTCTCTGACTTTCCCTCTTCCCTGTTTCTGTCTCTCATTGAAATTACCACCCCCTCTCGGTCTAATATGGCCAAACAAATGCATCCTATTACCCGTGTCCTATTCCTCAGCTTTCAATCATTGCAATCCTTTTATCCACATGTAATTTATTTTTCTCTTGATATCACTTTAATTGCCCTTCATACTCTCTCAGACTCTCTCTTTCTCTATGTATATCTCTCCCTCTCACTCTCTCTCTCTCTCCTTCTCTCTCTCTCCCTCTCTCTTTCTCTCTCTCTCTCTCTATCCGACGGGCCCACCTCTCCTCAGGCGCGTAGCCAGAGTTTGATGTTTGGGGGGGGGGGGCACATACATGTAATCGATCGAGGTAAAAAAAGGGGTCTACAAAATTTCAACCGAGGCCTGGAAATTTTAGGGGGGCACGTGCCCCCCCCCCCCCCCCCCCGTGGCTACGCGCCTGCCTCTCCTACTACCCAGGCCACGGTTAAAGAGCTCTTTCTCACTCTGTCGACATTCGCCAGTGCCAAAAAACAGGTTATGATGCCGGTTTTTTTCTAACATTATATTATTTGACCGATTATAAGTTCAAGCAAGCCTTCCTGATTCAGGACCCATGGCCAAGCAGTAACACCCCCCAAAAAAATAAATCATCAACAACAACACAATCAAAATTAATTATTAAAAAATGTATCGACTCAATCAATCGTAAAAATCACATAACCAGTATTGCTGCAATTAATTAATTGTATAAGTTGCATTTGTAATGTTACGAATAATTTTGGGTTAGATGCAATCTATTCTTGACTAAGTTGGCCTAATCATTGTTATCGAAGTTTGCTACAATTAGTTCACTTTATATTTAAAAATTATATGAAGTACTGATACTATTTATTAACAGGAAAATATGTAGCCCTAGACCTAGACTTAGACCTCTACAGTTTACTTGAGGTGAATCTCCTCCATTAAAAAGCCGACTCAAAAATGAAAAAGTCCCGGAAAAAATAGGGGTCGTAAGGTATTGAACAGACTGACATAAGTATAACACAGCTGTCAATTTAAAGATTTACACTCCGTACACTTTTAGGTATAGGCCTAGTTAGAATTTCACAGCTAATTTTTTTTTAAATATACAATGACTCGCAATGACTCATATGCAAAATATTTATAGGAACAATTTTGAAAATGATTCATGTTACATAAATATATACAAATAAATACACATAAATTTAATAAATACTGAACAACTAAATAGATCACTAAATATTTACTAGATTGGTAATGTAATACGAATAGTATCGAAAGTGTCCGGTCAAATCCTTACACAATGGAAATCCCCACATACAGCTAGCTAGCGCGGCGTGTGTAAAATGCACGTGCATAAAGCATATCGTTGTAATTTCATGTAGCTAGCGAGTACCTGGTACCGGTACTGTACGTTGCAATACAATTTCTGCTGAAAGCTAGCGGATAGCTAGTCGTGCAAGATTAGAGCAGACGAGTACGAGTGACCCGGATCGACTGACTGACTGCACTGTACGGTCAAGTAGAAGAAATACATATATTTCCTGTCCAGGTCTAGAATCTAGAGCTATTCAAAAGGACTGAACTGGATTGGATCAAGATGAGTGTCGAATCCGGAGAAGGTGAGCAAGAGAAAGCAAGAGAAAGGATGAGTTTGAAGAATGAATCGTACCGGTAAAAATGCG
>JAVYIG010002833.1:0-225250 GCA_035222895.1 Strongylocentrotus droebachiensis | reverse complement strand
CGTAATCATTGCGACATAGTCTAGATTTTACTGCGATTTAATTTTGATCCACTAGACCATACCAACGCAAATATTCATATATTCAAATATTAATATGCAGCGCTATGATAGGTTAGGTTTAAAAGTGGGTGGGTACATAATGATACAACAATAGAGATACCTATATCTATATCAGTCAACGTACAACTCACTGGTCCTTAGATGAAATTGGATAGATTCGTATAAAGTAAGCCCGCCAATCTCGCATTAGAACTGCGTTATGGCAATTTTATGAACTTTATATTAGAAATAAATATATATACATCTACTTTCTTATATCTGATTTATGAATTAGACAATGAATTAGATTGATACTGATAGATCTAAACTAAAATCTAAATAAAGAAAAATGGGGGAGAAAGTTTTTGTACCAGATTTGTAGGTCCTACCAAAATCGCTAGTATTCTTCCCCGTTTATGCGAGCCGTTAGGGGTACTGTCTGTATATGGGGAAGGCTGACAAATGTCAGTTTTATTAAAGAATTACCCATACTCATTATCGTACCAGACGGTTATTTCTGTCTAGATGGGTACAAGATCTTTACTAGTAGTATAAGAGGACTAGATGTCTACACAGTACAAAAACGTATTCACTTACCGAACTTCAACTCTCCTTTCCAAAGGATTCGCTCACCTAATCAACACTAAAGCGAACGTGACTGTCTGGAATGACAGAAGAAAACGGTTTGATTAAATGTATAAAATGTCGCCAGTTTTGAGAGGCGGCGGGGAAAACCCATATATCATTATCTCTCTGGCCTGCACGGTGCACCTGACTGTACTGTTTGTTATCCATGCGTACGTCTCGGCGACGTGCGCGCCCGCTCACACCTATTAATAAATTAGGGACTTTTAGATTCGCACGAAGACAATAGGGATTGCTACGATCGAAGTCCTTTTAATGCACTGCCTTGAATGGACGTCACACGTATCAGTCCACGCAAATCTAAAAGTCCCTATTACCAAATAGATACTATACGGAAAGCAGAACGCGCGAGAATTGAATGGCTGTTGGATCATTTGAAGACGAAATTAGCACCCATAGGCGGCATTCTGATTGGATGAGAGCGTCATGAAAATGTTTGGGGGGCCTGTGTACAACAATAGACAAATTAAAGCTACCAAAGTCGGGTACACTTTTTTTATAAAGACGTTCGTAATCTTATTAAAATGCACTAAAGGTTCTTTAATGGCGTACCCAAGAATCAGTGACGAGGGGGGGGGGGGGGGCTATCTGTATCTGTCACTTGTTTTAGTCTGATTTGGGCAAAATAAAGTAGTAAAGTAATAAACCTCTCGAAATTGACAATTCCTACCAAGGAATGGTGGGAGAAGATAAAGTAGCCATGTAATACAGAGTAAATGGCAATTATGAAATTCAAGAGCAAGAGAGGGAGAGGGGTGATAAATAGAAAATACGAGCGACAATCTAAAAGAGGGACGAAATAAAAAAAAAAAAAGTGAGGCAAAGTCTTCAGATTTCGCCAAAAAATCAAAAATCTAAAAATCGTCTCAAATTAATTTTGCATATGTTTCAGGCAATTTTAATTTTTTTTTTTAATTTCACTCGATTTTTGTTTTCCTTATCCGATTTTTAACAATTCTAACTCATTGCTAGAACCTTTGTGATCATTCAATTGCAATGCTAGCGCGTGAAAAAGCGTGAAAAGGCAACTAATAAGCATTTATGTTTTGTTAGCAGTCGGGTAAAATAACCGCCACTACAGTTATAAAAACCTCGAAATGCACGCGCACGCGAATTTGCCAAAAATTGTAAGAATTGCTTTGGTTCCTCAAAACGGCAAGTGAACCCAATTTTTTTTTAAATTACATATTCTTGATTTCATGCATCCTTTTTGCATGGAGGTTAAGACGTCATCTTATTGCAATTTACAGTAAGATTTCATATTTGTTAATTAATGACCTCATATTTTCAATGTTGTTTTGACAGTGTCTCGCTTGTTTCTACTCAATTTTCTTCCAAATTGTAATATGTTGTAGCTGAGAGTTACATTTTATTTAGGCACTTACACTATACAAAGTTTTCATTTATACAATTGGATCATAGTACATTTTTAGAATTGGGTACTTGTAAATTAGTACTACTGTACTAGTCAAATTTGCCTTAGCGCTATATTAGCCCCCTTTTTGGAAATCGTTTGTCTATTATATCTCTTATAGGGAATCGTCAATTGACTCAAATTTATAATGTTGATATTTATTTACAATGGAAATTCAGTTGGTTTTTCTCTTAGACCTCATCGGCATTGCAATCAGGACATGCATTGGCGAGTTGCGTATACACTTAACTATTCTATCAAACAAACATTGATGTGCTACATTATAATACAAAAAAGGTTAATATTGTTATGATAGCATTATTATACATTATTATTATAACACATGCATAGACAACGAGGTCGAATTATAATATTTAGGCATTTTCTAACCTTCTGAAAATATTACAATGCAGAGTGAGAAAAAAAATCAAAAGTCCTATACTGATTGTATCCTTAGATACTATAAAATAAATGTGGAAAGTATGGAGGTATACCGGACGGCTGAGTACATTCCGGGTATACACACGATATGTCCATTATCGACATTTGTTATATAAAATAGGCGTAAAAACTCAGAATGAAAAGGATTAATCACTAGGTGTCTTATAATATAGGTTTTCCCGCCCAACTTCGTAAACTTAGCATCCGAATTAACATTACGTTCATTCAAGTTCGTGCGAAATTGAATGACTATGTAGATCAACATTCAAAAAGCTAATTGCGTCATTCAATTTGATTTAGTAGCATGCGATTTCATACTCTTGTCACAGAGACGTGCAAAACGAGCATTCAATTTAGAAAAGCATGCAAAGAGCATTCAAATTCGCGCCGAACAGACATTTGTGACACTTGTGCATTGCTTTTCATTTGATTTTAGTTTGTCACTTAATATACTTCTGTTTGAATAATTTTATGCAAAGTTTACTTGGAGGAATGACATGCGTATTCGTTCTGTCATTACACAGGCAGGCGCGTACGCAGGGGGGGGGGGTTTGGGGTAGAAACCCCCCCCCCCCTCGAGTTTTTTTTATGTGTATGTTTTGTGTATGTTTTTTAGTGAAAAACCCCCCCCCCCCCTTTTGATTTTTTTTCTTTTTTCTTTTTTTTTTTTTATTAAAAAAAAAAAAAAAAAAAAAAAAATTATGCCAATGGCTGACCTAAAAAAGGTGACCTTACCCCCCCCCCCCAACGGAACAAGATGTCAAATTTTCAAATTTCGAGACCAAAAAAAAAAAATGTCCGCTTACCCCCCACAGCAATTCGCCAAAGAATTAACCTCCCGCTCAACATTGGCGAAATTGAATGACCATTACGCATTTCCAAATTGATTGAACCAAGCTTAAATTTGAATTTGCATGTTTAGAAAATTCGGTGACTCAAAATGATATTGAATGCAACAAGTTTAAAAGTGAAACAGGAGAAAATTTGCTCGAACATGAATGCACGTTAATGAAATTGATTGCTGCTTTTACGAAATTGGCCGTGAAAACCTATATTATTGGCCATAATTATTTTACATATTTAACCAAAAAAATCCAAGACTAAGTTAATTTTGGCCTGTAAAATGGTTGGAGGCGCAGTTGAGTTGTTTTTCATTTTCCCTCACAATTTACGAAATAGAAATTAACTTGTTTTATTGATGGAAAGAATCAGTGTTCATATTCAATACAAAGTAATGACAATTCTATTTGTAATGCTGTGAAATCATGTGCATATATTAATTTTTTCCAGAGGATTAATCTCAAATGAATCCGTACCTTTATGCCTCGACCCATATAAACATGCTTCCTATTTCTATACATCGACCATATATTTCAACGTCTATTTTCAATAATTTATTTACCTAATTAATTACTCCTATGTACTATCATAATCTTTATTCATTTCGAATTATATCTCGACAGTTGAGCATACTTGACAGAACCCTGTTTACGTCAACAATTCGACTTTATTCTTTCACATCTCATTCGATTTGTTCATTCAATTTATTCGACATGATTGGATAGTTCACTACATCAGAACACAATCTTTACATTCCGAAAATAGTCATGATGTAAAAAATTGCTTCCAACGCTACGTGATAGAATCAAACCTGATAGCAGTCTCATTGTGTGTGGAATTCCCCGTTCTATAAATATAACATTGTTCATGTTGACTTACTGTTGATATGACTTACGGGCTATGGTATGTTTGGGGGTTTTGGGGGGCGCAATGTACATGATTGTGGAGTGACTCCGCTTGAATAATACGTGGGAGAGAATGCCAAAGAAATAAGTGACTAACATATTTCAACATCGATTGATGATTAATATATACTTAATAAAAAATGAAAATAGAACAGTAAATGAAGGCGATGTAGGATTACAGACGCCACGTAACGAATAGAAGGTCTCTGGGGGGGAAACATGCAGAAGAAACTGTGAAAAGATGGCAAAGAAAGAAAGACATAGGAGAGCAGTGAATAGAGGTATAGAGGCATCGAAAGAGGGAGGGAGAGAGGGGGAGAGAGATAGCGTAATAATAGGGAAGTGAAGTAGAAATGAATAGTGAGTAAGAGCGGGAGGGAATGTTCAACCATCACCCCCCCCCCCCCCCCCCCATCCCTCCTCCAGTATCACTCTTCCGCCAGTGGAATGAATTTAAACCAAAAGGGAAGAAGGACAAGAAAACCCTTTTAAAAGCTTTGTGAAAAATAGATACACAAATAACGTAGGTGTATGTTTTGTTTTTAATAGTGAATTGATTCAGTGCAGCATTAGGACAAGTAGGGCCCAGCACTGACTGAAACCAAACCATACATTCCTAAATTAACTACATACAATTTCCGCTTATACAATTCAATTAAAAACGATTCCTTCTTCTCTGTTAAATACATTACAAATCTCAGCAGTTCAAATAAAATCGTAGGTGGCGTGGTCCCTAAAAAGATCAATAGAACGCTTGTTATTGTGGATGCCCTTTTATAAAACATACAACATTTAGTATCAAAAGTCAAATACACTGTAAAAGAAACATAATTATACACCTACACCTACACGTACATATTTATATATATATATATATATATATATATATATATATATATATAATGGACGGTATGGCGGTATAAGAGACGGTAACAAAGGAAGGCAGAGAATGAAATAAAGACAAGCTGGCCACTGATCATTCATTTATCAAGCAGTAATTCGGAACCTAATGTGAATATTGATAAAGTATATTTGTATATCTGATTATCTTTTTATGAAGGAAAAATAAAGCAACATGAGATAATATAAGGAGATAGATTGCTCGAAAATACTCTCAAAGGTTATAATATTGAGTATTAAGATTTTTGTTATACAACAAAAATCTTTAATTTACCCAACAGTTGGTTGGACACATAATCGCCCTCATGTTGGGTAAAAATTGGGCATTTTTTTGCCCAATATTTTTTAGAGTGTAGTTGTGGGATATAGTACCCTTGATTATTTTCTTTCTTCTTCTTCAAGTTATTAATTGCAAATAGGATCTGGATAATATGCACAATAACCACCAACCCTATTGGTGGGGTATTCTAAATGACCCCCAAGCCACTGAACGAAATATCTGACGACGTAATTTTCCAATTTCCGGGCAAAAAAAAATATATGTGCTCCTAAAAGGGGGCAAATATTAGATTTTAATAGGGGTATTTATCAGAGCCGAAAAGGTGCATTTAAGAGAGAGAGAGAGAGAGAGAGACGGAACTCGTACCAAGAAGGTAAAGGGGCACTTATCAGACAAAAAGGGCACTTATTAGGAAGGAAAATGGACGTGACAAAGGAAAAGGGGTTTTGTATGGACCAGTGGATCTGAGATTATGTCATAAAAAACTATGATTTTAGAAGAGTACGAATTTACAAATAGTAATTTTTTTTTTATAGGGGCACTTATTAAGAAGGAAGAGTACTATATGTTGAAAGAAAAGGGGTACCTTTCAGATTTTAATAAGGGCATTTATGAAAAAAATGGGGGCAGCTGGGCACTTATCACAAGGAAAAGGGGCACGTGTATAAAACAAAAAGGGGGGCACACATTAGAGGTGAAAGGGGAGGGGGCACTCCTTTTAAATGAAAAGGGCACAGGGAAAGGAGCACTTCTGTCAAAGGTAAAGGGCACTTATCAAATGAAAAAAGTGTAACTTGTATGGTTCTTGAAAAAGTGGGGCACTGTGCTTCCTGCCCCTAGGAGCACTTGCTCTGAGCACAAAGCCTTACTTTGCACATGTATATTTTCCTATCTGTTTTGCTTTGTTTTCCTTTTGATGTCTTTCTTTATTGTCCTTCTCTATGTATTTAGCAAAATGTTCCCTACAGCTCGCCCTTTTTCGTTTTCTCTCTCAATTGAAGTAAACATGTCACTGGGTGGGGTAGGGGTAGATTACAGAAATCGAATACAGAAGAAAGTCATGAAAAATGACATTCGAGATCGATAACTCTCTCCTTGTCGATTTAGTCCTGATGTGTAATACGTATAAGCCCTGCAAGGATAACTGTTAACGTTGTCTACACAAAATCAAAGAATTCAATTTTTTTACTTATAATATGATGGCATAGCCATATGTACTCTATTTGGTATGGGCGAAAACTTTTACTTGTTAACATGTCCCATCATGCATAAATATCTGTTCCGTTATTTCAAAATATAAAGAAATTGACACTTCGAGTAATCTTGCGCACAAATCTAATGGAGATATCCTTGCATTGTGTGACATGCGTTACCCGTGTGACATCGCACATAAATGCCAGTTGGATATTCCTCAGCTAATATTACATGTATTGGTCTCGATTTTCAAAAAATTAAAACATTGTCATTCATTCTATTTCCGATTTTGTACATACTTACACCTATCTCTATTATTTTTTTTTTTTAATCCTCTTAAGACGACTTTCCATAAATTATTTATTCCTTAATCAATATCCAAGGCTATCTGTCGAGTCATCTTTCGATAATAACATTTCGCCTTCATCCTAGTCTCTCTTGCTTTAAAATCCCTCGTTATACTTCATCTCAATTGAGCTCCCACTTGATTTCTCCATAATTTTGTCCACATATTCAAGTTTATGCACTGTATCTATTCTTCAACTACATGTAAATGCAAATATGGCCTAAATCAATATTCAAATTACACTCAGGATACATCAAATTTACGATGATTGATTTACTCTTTGTTTTGGCTGTATCATTATGTTGATGTGTTTGTTAAAGTTTTGAAATCATGGTGCACCTTCTTGGTATAAAAAAGAGTATATGTTTATGTATAAAAGTAAGTTCGTGCCTTTATATACTACAGTAGAAGTTTAATATTTTATCTTTGATGCAGGATAATATCAATATTTCAAGATTAGACGAAACAAACATGTTCAACGGGCATCTTGAAAACAAAAACTTTTGACCGGTAGGCGGGCATGCGGGCATCTTTAAAACAAAATATTTTTTAAAGATGCGGATCAAATAAATAAAGATATTTAGGACATTATTCGTGATATCGAGCAAAGCTGATGTACAGCATGTTCCGACAGACCAGGTGCGTACTGTAAAACCTTTCACAACGGATGCTAGAGAAATTGATCTTGGCGTTATTCTGTGAAGAACATCATATCAGGAAATAAAAGCTGAAAGTGCATTTCGCAGTCCTTATGTTTTTATACCACATTAAGTTTCACTAAAGTACACTTAATGTCTATTCGAAACAAGAAATCTGGGGTTATCATCACCATTCGATACAGTTCTGTTATCTGCTCATTTAGTTACATGAGAAAACTTGGATGAATAATATGAAGGAGGTCTTTATCCTAGCAGATCAAACAAAATCGACAAATGCTGGCAGTGACGGTGGTGGCGGGGGAGGAGATAGGGATGGCGCCAAATTTTACCTTGGGAGTGCATGGGTTAATATCAGGCTACCTATACTTTAAAGATATATTAATGAAGCCATTTTCTAAAATCTGGGGCACCCATCATTACTTAAGCGTTTCTATACATTCCCAGTGCATTTCAATGGGAGATAGCACGTACAAGTTAAAAACATATTGGCCGATGTAGCAGTCTTCATCTTATCCGTCAAATCCATCAAATCCGTGCGCGCAAATTGGTCCAATAAGCATTTTGACCAATTATAAAGTTTGACGCGCACGGACATGGATGTGACTTAAAGTCTACTCATGACATCAAGTTCATGCATATGATATATAATTCAGACATGACAATGTATGACGGAAATATGGCTAATAATAGAAATCAATTAAAATGGCGCCTAAATGACGTCACGCATCAGCTCTGCTACGCTACGCGGCAGAATACACGTTGCAGAACACCTAATAATAGGGACTTTTAGATTTGCACGTCAACAGCTTTGACTGCAACGT
This sequence comes from Strongylocentrotus droebachiensis, assembly GCA_035222895.1. Lineage (NCBI taxonomy): Eukaryota > Metazoa > Echinodermata > Echinoidea > Camarodonta > Strongylocentrotidae > Strongylocentrotus > Strongylocentrotus droebachiensis. The sequence continues at coordinate 216,766 of JAVYIG010002833.1, read as the reverse complement.
GTGACGTCATTTTAAGGCACTGCGCATGCGTCACGTCGTCTCAGTCGGCGATCGAGAATGCGTCAACCTTGATTTTCCTAAATCTGGTACGGTACTAGTATATCCCGCTTGCGCATAACATATACAGTTTCTCAGGTAGACAAAGGAACATCCCTTCCCTGCTATTATGTAAAAATTTGTAGAACAGGTGTCACATGCATATTCACCTGTTCTACACATTGTTACATAATAGCAGTGAAGGGGTGTTCTACCACAGCAATAGGCCATTTTCGTAATGTAACCAAATTTAATGCATAATTCTTTGTGAAGTATTTCAATAGACATAATCCAAACTGCGTACATTAGTTGTTGCCAGGTTGGACAAACTTTATGGCTTGACCTACCTAGCAATACTTGATATATGCAGTTTGCATTCTGACTATTGAATTACTATTATTCTTATCAGGTGAATGAAATAATTTGTAGTGAGGCACTTCACAAAGACGTGTGCATTAAATTTGGTTACATTACGAAAATGGTCTATTGTTGAGGGTAGAATAAGGAACTGTATATTTTGTCCTCTTTCTTTGTCCGACATATTAATAGTGTTACTTCCTGCATGCATGTATATCGTCGAGTGCAATCTAAAAGATTTCTAATTGTAGTCAACATGGGCAGTTGAGTACGTTGACACGCATGATCAGTCGGCGTTCGTCGTGTTCTCGTCCACTCAATCTAAAAGTCCCTAATTACTAGTAACTAGCAGGTGCGTACTTTGTGTGTAATGGAGACTGTGGATGGGGGATATGTTTCTTGTTTGTATAGGCTTTCATCATATTGACGTGGTGTTTTTTTCCAAATGGAGAGGAAGCCTAAGGAAAAGCATCAGGCCCAGTTTGGATGGAAATACCGGAAGAGTTGTGAATTTGTGGATGTAATGCTTTAGAAATACACAACAGAGGGACAAGGAAGTAGTAATCACTTCACTTCTTCTTGGTGGTTATTCATGATGCACTCTTTGTTATTGCCCATGCCTTTAGCACAACATCGTCATTAGCAGCAATATCTAGTGGATTATATATGGGAAAGAAACGATAACTTTTTTTCATCAGGTCTCACAAAGCATCAAGCTTAGCTTATCTTGGAGCCATGTCCAGTTCTGTTTAAAATAAGTTCATATATCTTCTTCTTGTATGTTTTAATGTATACTGATTTTATTTTGTATTAAGAATTGAAAAATAAATGAAATTAAATAAAATGACAATTTGTAAAGATTCACCGTATTGAGCAGTCATACATGCCCATCATCTGTAAGTTTTCAAGAGCAAATACGTACCTATTGGCTTCAAATTAAATTTTTGACTAACGGGAAGCTAAATAAACCATTTATCCTTTTTGTGGGTTTGAATTTTGTGGGAGGAAAATTGCTTTTTCTGGTTCATTTTGACTAACTGGAAACTAAATACATCTGGGAGACGCGTGCTCCACCGTTTAAGTCATAGCCAACAAAAACGGAAAAACTGCATTCAACTTCACCACGGCGTCCCATACTCTTCATTTTTGTTGGCTATGATTTAAACGGTGGAGCACGCGTCCCACATATTGGTGACCCCGACGTGATGGAAAATAACTGTGAACATGAATGTACGATAAAAGTAGGGCGAATGTAAGAGCCGCTACATTACTCCCCTGCCAGGATTGAAGCTGTGTATGTAATACACAGATGAGAGGCGATAAAGATATAAATGAGCAAAGTACAAAATGTCACAAGAATCAATGGCTGATAAAAAAAAATGTAAAAGTGCATGTATTGTATAGTGTAAGCAGTAATTTACAGCAGCCTAAGAAATGTACAAGCATGGCATGTTGAAAGAATGTAATAAACAAGCATGGTATGTGAACGGCTGTTTAGTTGCCATAAATAGAACGGTAAGTACATGACAAGGTAATGCATCGAAAAAAACATGTATAAATGCAAGAGCATAAACAACATTCGACACATAATCCAGAATGAAAACATTGCTAAGTCCAAAAAGTCAGGGAATAATAAAATCGTACAACCAAGCTTCCAAGTAGAACACGGGGTCACCACTTTAGAAAAATAACTGTGAACATGAATGTACGATAAAAGTAGGGCGAATGTAAGAGCCGCTACACATCATTTCATTCTCCTTACTGATTTGTGAGGTCTCCCATCACTGCGCCAACTTTCTACGGCTAATGAAACCACTAATTTTCAGGATCATTCATCCCCTAACACATCGCACATCCCTATCAATAATTTATTTAATAGTATACTTAATTACTCTCAAATAGATTACTGCATATTTTAGTGCTGTTAATATTCCGCATTTTTTAATTTTAATTTTTTAATCGCCCTGATTGTTTTCAATTAATCACCCGGATTGTTTTCAAGTAATCACCCGGATTGTTTTCAATTATTCACCCGGATTGATTTCAATGGTCATCGAAAGTGTTCAATTAAAATAACTTAAGTATAGAAAAAAGTAACTAAAAGAAAGTGTGGTGTTGTTTAACATCACTATTTTGCATGGCCATGAAATACATTTTGTTTATTAAGAAATACCAATAATGTACTAATAGCCTTTTAAATAAATTCATATCTAACTGGAAAACGGTCATTAATTTGTTGTTTAATAGTTGGGGGTTCAAAGGAATTGTGCCACAAAAAACACCAACAAAAATGGGTGCAGCTGTTCCAAGAAAACCTTTGCCCTTTACCCCCCTCCCATTCATCTCCTGATATAATCACCCTTGAAGGTGGTGTGTCCCTTTCGCAAGCTGAAAATATAGACTTGTGTGAATCCGATGGTAAACAAGTGAAAATACCTACTAAAAACTCCCATTAAAAAAAAAACTGGTAATTGCCTTGATGTGGAATTATATTGACCGATTCGAAAATTATGCGTAAAAATGGTCTGATTTTCAGACCCTTTTACCGTATGGTCGTACGTTTGTGCTGCGCGAAAATTCAATCAGCTTAATTTTGGCCATTACAATAACTGGGTTGTTGATGTGTACAAATGCTTATTTACCCATTTTGTGAACGTCATTACTAGAAGTCAGTCAGTCAGTCAATAGTGACTGACAGTGAAGTCCAGAAAGTAAACGGGTTTCCTCGCATAATTTGAATACTAGGACACTGCTAACGTTTTAATTTCACAAATAGGACATACGTGACATATTCATAATTCCTGCAAAGTTCTACAGAATTTGATGTTGGCTGGAAAAGGGATACACTCATACACTACCTTTAAATAAGGGAATGAATTTGCGAATTTACCATATATTATTACGAAACTTATGTCATTCTGACAAGACTCAAATACGAATACGCCGTAAATACAAAGGCATACTCATTAATAGTCGTTTAAGAGCCGTAAGAACCGGGGATTCTCCGACCATCGCATGGGTCTTGGGATTATTTTATTGGCTGCAAAATTTTCATTCGAAATGGTTTGCATGCAATTCATGACGAATTTAGATTAGCATGATTGAAAAAACTTTCACTCAGTGAAACCCATATGGGTCATTGCCTTATAAATGATGATTAAGTTAATCATCATTTATAAGGCAATATTAGTAGACTTGTTATTCATCTTATGAAAATGTGCAAGCATTACAACGACATATCACATATGCATCGCAAGATTTGATTTAATTCTTGAAAGTCTTTTCTCCTGAATTAATTTTGGCGGAGAAGAAAAAAATCTTTAAATCTTCTGTGCACATGAGGAATCCATCTAATGGATCGTAAATCGTCTCTAAACTTACCGATTTGTTGGATTATTTCAAAACAAAATCATGCCAGCGAGAGCTGTGAAGAGGTACTTCAGTCCATATAACGGTCGTGTGAAGGAATGACAAGGCTTTGTTCAATGTTTCTGTCATTGAAGTATTTTTCTCTCCGGGGAAGTCCACGTTGAATCACTATGTTGGCAGGCCCGTAGCCACGGGGGGAGGGGGGGGGGGGCACGTGCCCCCCAAAAATTTCCAAGATCGGTTGAACTTTTTAGACCCCTCCCCAGGACGTCGATCAATTACATGTATGTGCCCCCCCCCCCCCCCCCCAACATCAAACTCTGGCTACGGCCCTGTTGTATGCCATAGTATACAGCAGCCATGTTCAGACGTGGCTCCCAAGTCGGCGGAAGTTATCACTGCAGCAATATACATTCCATGAATATTTGACTTACACCATCCCGGATCGGCGTACAGGTCGGCGTAGCTAACACAACTATCGCTCAGACGGTCACTACGTTACGCCGACCTTACCATACTAACGCCGACTAACTCAAAACACGACCTTCACGTCGACCTAAATTGCCACCGTGTGAACATGGCTATAGAAGCTAGACTTGATCCCATATTTTCTACAGCTTAGTGAAGATGGGTTATCGTTGGAGCACTTCCATGTGTCATTTAAAGTATTTCACCATAAGTGAATTCCACAAGAATGTAACTCACTTGTATAAATTACTCAACAGATGCAGATGCAATTTTATGAATAGTCGGATATGAATATTCGATATTACAGGAACATCAAATTAACCAGTTTCCCGTTTATCAGATATGGATATTGCCTTAATCATTGTGATTATCCCTTTAAAAATCTGACAACGATCGTTTTGGGGGGTAATAGACAGTGATATTTATTTTTCATATAGAGCCTTTCTGAATGAAACTCCGATTGACTTTCTCTTTTGCACATCTAAACCACTTTTACGATTCTTTTTTCTTTTTTTCGTTTGTTTGTTAGTTTGTTGTAGTTTTGCGGCAGCTTACAAAGGCATATAACAAGGTTTTATGGGGACAATAAATTTTGTTTCATTTAGTTCACATGTCAGCTAGACACCAATACACAATGTCCTAACTTTATTACCAGATTGGAAAAATTGCTCGTCCAATCTTGCAAAATGTTATTTGGCAAGATGTGCTGATAGAATTACACTTCCTCTTGAACTATTTTATTTTAATACAAGTTGGTTTGCGTGACCATTCAAGATGGTCAATACTCTTGGTTTTAGGTCCACATATTTTGTTACATTGAGATTCAGTGGCGGCAGAAGGAGTTCAAAATGTGCTCTTGGGAGAATAGAGTCTTGGGGCAGATCCAGGAGTGTTGTCTTCTTCTCATCTCAAACCTCGTTTAGTGAGGAGGGGAATACACTCCGCCACAATACGTAAAAGGAGAATACAATAGTTTTAAAATGTATATTCCCTATATTCCCGACTCCTCAAAACATCCCTCCATTGATATTTGAAGAGGAGCTGACAGGGGAAATTGAGAGGGAATGCTCAAAATGTAGAAATATCTCCATGAATTAGCGATGTAATTAGAGCACAAGGGCCTATACGAGACTGACAAAATATAGAAATACATGAAAGAAGGTAAAAAATATGGGGCGGCACTCGTTTTTCCGAAGGTTCATAACGCCAAAGGTTTTTAAAGACAGACACACCAATTTCCCATATCAGGCGCTTTATAATTCTATAAATAAAATAGGTTCGTATTTCCGAAAAACGATACACGGTTCCATGTCAAATGTGAAAATATGAACCCATTGTATTACTGAAACTAGGATTCTTATTTCATTGCGGAAATGCGAACCTTTGGAATCATGAACCTTCGGATAAACGGCATGTAGGCCCTTACAGCAACTGGCTGAGTCGTTGCGATTTTTTGGGGACCAAAAAAGAAAATAAAAAAGTGTCCTCTTACCCCCCCCCCCCCCCCCCCCCCCCCCCGCTTATTTTAAAAATGTCATAATTACAGCGTAAGAGGACGACATTGCCGGTCTCGTAGGCTGCTTAGTTTAGCTTAATAAAAAACGAACCGAAAGGTAAACGAAAGCGACAATATCGGTCTCGCGGGCTTTGTGACAGCTTTTTTAAAGAAGTTATTTTGTTTGTCGTATCTATAAGAATTCCGGTGAATAATGAGAAATATATTAAAGATGTATCATCGTAACCGCACTTTAAAGAATTCACACATCAAACAATAAATATTGGCTCCGTCCCTTTTCATTTATCTTTGGGGCGTCTCCCGAAAATATAGACAAAAAATATATACACATAAAAACGTGAGAATACAGTGACCTTGTTAACAATTGCAATCATACTAGCGAGAAGTTATTATGTTTGCCAAAGCATAATATTTTCTGTCAAAATATGAAATAGAAAACACCTTTTAATAGTTATGCTGTCATGTAGATCTTACTAATATATTTGTTTTCGTTATCATACTTCTATATTCTTCCTCTTTTCGGCTGAGATTGGTTTAATTTGTAGCCGCGTAGACCTGTTTACTTAAGTACTTTGATTTATGCATGTTTCTCTTCCTAACCACTCGTTACCAGTCACTCCATTCACACGTTGTGAATTATGGCATCTCTATGGACGAAATCCACTTTGCATACATAAATTAGTATTATATTTCACATGCCGTTGGAATTTAACCTTTCCATTTGTTTGGCCTGCAAATGGGACATTGCACCTTGAAGGTGATTGTCACCTTTTATAAATAAAAAATGCTTCTGCAACGACAATCTCATTGTGTGAAATCAGGAACTGGCATTGGCAATACTGATTGGGTTTTTCCAGATATTTAAAAATAGAGGTACAGGTTTTTCCAAAGGTATAAATAGAGACTTTTAGATTTGCGTTGACTGATAAGTGCGACGTCCATTCAAGGCAGTGCATTAAAAGGACGTCGATCGTAGCAATCCACATTGTCTTCGTGCAAATCTAAAAGTCCCTACTGAACCGACTCTACCTACTCGAATTGGCACTATTCTTTCTTGTCTTTTACTTTTGTATTCCTTTCAGGCAAATTAAAATGAATGTGAAATGAAGTCATGTGGATGAAATAACATTGCAAACATTGCACATGAGAATATCGTGTTTTTAAAATAATTATGAATTAGACTCCACGTTACCAATTTAGATGCTTACTATCAGTTAAATTGTTCTTGTTCACAAACGGAACACTGGGCTGCAGCAGAAAAGGACTCGGTGTTTTATAATTTGCTTTTCCGCTCATGTAGAATGTTTAATTTATAAAGCTTTCTAGATCAAAAGATAACGAAGGAAAAAGAAACCACACTAAAAAGCGACGATAAAATACCATACATATACATTAAATGCGGCCAAAACGGGCATTCGACTAAACGATTGCAAGACGTTCATTAGTGATGGGTTGACGATTTCATGTCATGATCTGCGAGTGTGAGAGGTGGATTGTGGGAGGGGGAGGGGGTGTTACACCCACACATGTAATAACTCCCACAAATGTAATAACGCCCACAAATGTAATAACACTTTACCCACAAATGTAACAACACCCACAAATGTAACAACACCCACAAATGTAATAACACTTTACCCACAAATGTAATAATTTCACCCACAAATGTAATAACCACTTTACCCACAAATGTAATAAATTTGAAGTGATATTTTGAATCACCCACAAATGTAATAATGACTTTACCCACAAATGTAATAAATTTGAAGGGATATTTTGTCGAATTAAACACTAAAACCCTGTAATAAAGCATAGGTGAAGCGCGCAGTCTTTGCTCCAGACCCGGTTATTTCAAAAAAATTAAAAAATCTTCAAAACTAAGACCCCACCATCTTCCAAACTAAGACCCGGTAATAAAGCATGGGTTTAGAGCGTAGTTTTTCTTCCAGACCCGGTTATTTCAAAACTTTTTAAAAATCTTCAAAACTAAGACCCCATCATCTTATTCCTGTGGAAGAACATAAGTATTGAGCGTAGTCTTTCCTCCAGACCCGGTTTTTCAAAAGTTAAAAAACAAACAAAAAACAAAACAAAATAAAACAAAACAACAAAAAAACCTTTTAAACTAAGACCCCTCCATCTTCCAAATTAAGACCCGGTAATAAAGCATGGGATTAGAACGTTGTCTTGACTTCAGACTCGGTTATTAAAAAAAAAAAATCTTCAAACTAAGACCTCACCATCTCATTCCTGTGGAATAACTTGTTGTTGTTGTTGTTTTAGTTTTAAGGGCGTGTGTCATTCAATTGTGAATATTTACGCCGAATTCAAGTTTTTTAATAATTTTAAATGGAAACAAAAAAAACAAAAGGGGAGGGAAAAAAAATTGACGCTGTTCAATTGTTCGCATTCTGCGGAGATTCCAGACAGGCTGTCAACATAAAATCATTTAACCGTTTTGTGCGTATTTTCTGACCAGCCCGGTTCGGTACGTTGAACAGGCTTCTCGGCTTGCATGTTCATGCAACATAACATGGGTATAGAGCGTGGTCTTTCCTCCAGACCGGTTATTTCAAAGGAAAGAAATGTCAGACACAATCTCTAATCGAGAATCTAGGACACCTACCCCCCCTGCCAACTACCCTCAGCTAACTACCCCCTAGAATGATAACCCCCTCCCCCCAGCTAACTACCCCTGGACATCTACCCCGGACAATACCCCCCCCCGGACATCTACCCCAAGTCAAGTACCCCCGGACATCTATCCCCGGGCAACTACCCCCAGACATCTACCCCCCCCCCCCCCGTCAAATACCCCCGGACATTCCCCCCCCCCCAATCCAACTATCCTCTTCCAACTACCCCCAGCCAACTACCCCCACCCTGAAAACTACCCCCGGACATCTACCCCCATCCAACTACCCCCGGGCAACTACCCCCAACTACCTTAATTTGCTTGGGGGTAGATGTCCGGGGGGGTAGTTGGAGGGGGAGTTAGTTGTCCAGGGGGAGGGGTAGTTGGATGGGGTAAGATGTCAGGGGATAGATGTCCGGGGAGGGGGTAGTTGACTGGGGGTAGATGTCCGGGGGTAGTTAGCTAGGTGGTAGTTAGCTATACCCATGCTTTATTACAGGGTTTTAGTTTTGAACAAATTCGACAAAATATCACTTCAAATTTATTACATTTGTGGGTAAAGTCATTATTACATTTGTGGGTGATTCAAAATATCACTTCAAATTTATTACAATTGTGGGTAAAGTCATTATTACATTTGTGGGTAAAGTGGTTATTACATTTGTGGGTGAAATTATTACATTTGTGGGTATTAAAGTGTTATTACATTTGTGGGCGTTATTACATTTGTGGGAGTTATTACATTTGTGGGTGTAACAGGGGGACGGACCAGGCACGTAGCCACGGGGGGGGGGGGGGGATGGGGGGGGGGGGCACGTGCCCCCCAAAATGTCCAAGATCGGTTGAACTTGTTAGACCCTTCCCCAGGACGTCGATCAATTACATGTATGTCCCCCCCCCCCTCCCCCAACATCAAATTCTGCCTACGGCTCTGGGAAGGATGCGACATTCTCGAAAGCTTAACGACCGTGATGGGAAGATCTACATAGCATCCCCAACCCCCGAATTAGACCGGTTTGCTATTTCAGTGTAAGATTTCGCATCCAAGCGACAACCCTCTGTTAATCATTATTTACTATCATGCGAGATCCCTTAGAAAATAGAAGAAAATCCATTTCCAGGGTGTCGGCCCCCCTGAAGAATTTCCCCCAGGTAGCTCATCGTAAAGCACTCCACGAGTACATTGAGTAAACCGTTCGTACGCAATCAGTGTCCATGACATTAATGACTAAGAATTATTCATTCGTCGATGAGAGGGATGCAGCTGATGGCTGGTAACCAAAGCTTATATTTGTTAAGGTCATATCTTACGTGCTAAAGAGTATAGATTATTTATTGAGAGGCTTCTGGCAGCAGTGATGTAATGATCCAACATTCTGAGGGGGCTTAGCCAGAGGGGACTGAAAGGACTGACATCAATCCGTTTGGTGAGGGGATTTGTGTGTTACACCCGCCCCTTCCCTGAAATAACATGATTACATTTCCTTGTTCAGTGTTTTTGGGGGGAGGGGCATACACACACCCACACCCCAGTGCGTAACATGGTAGCAGGTTCTTTTTTATTTTTCTGATATAGCCAATGAAGTATTAGCAAATACAGTCTTGTGTCTGTAGTGACCAAACTCGTTTTTACCATTTTAAAACTTGGTTTTTCATTTAAGAAAACACCGTACAGAATATTGGGTGTGTCTAATTTAAACATACGTGTCAGACCCGAAGCCTCATTACTTTAATGGTCACGTGGGTCTGTATACTTACGTTAAGGACAAAGTAGTCCCTTGATTATTTATCTATAAATTGTTTGTAGGTAAAGTTAAATGTATCATAATGAAATTATGATATTTTCTCATGTATGTTTTATTGTTCTATCCTAAAATTGATTATTATACTTAGTTCAGAAAAGTAAGGTGTCGTTATTAACACCACGCTGAGGTATAAGGTGTCTTATACACACCACGCTACAAGCTACGCTACAACAGACGATGACGTATTATTTTTCTTACCCGTGTGATATTTAGTCTAGGGGGTTTCCGTTTTTATTTATAAAAACAAATAAACTTCATTCAACTTCACCATGGCGTCCCACTCTTTTCATTTTTTGTTGGCTATGATTTAAACGGTGGAACACGCGTCCCACATGTCCAAAAACAAATTGACATTGTTGTACCTTTGTACCTTATCTGTTAAATAATGCATTGTTTGTGACTTTTTATTCACGTGTCGAGTAACAACTACAAGAATAATCTGAACTGAAACTATAATAATTACAATGCATACTGAACAGTAATCGATACAAAAATAGTATTTTGCTGATGATACATTTCCCATTTATTGCTAGGATGGTATACAAGGCAATGCGAAGCAAAAGCTGTAATAGATAATAAAACCAGACATTCTTATAACAACCCCAAGAAATATCTTTAAAGAACAGGATCTTCGAAAATAGTACTGTTGAAGAATAAGACAAAAATAGAAAGAGGTAGGATATACGGAAAGTACCAGATGGTTAAATATGCACCTCTTTTGATACATAGAGAAATATTAGGGAATTGTATACATATTACGTAAAATAGATAAAAGGATAGAATTATCAAGGATGTGTCAATAATTACGCGTTATTTCTTTATTTCATCAACATAGCGAGATAGGCCTACTCAGTGTTTGTTAGAAAAAAAATCTAAGAGAATTTAGCCCAAACGCATTAAACATCAAATATGTCAGCGTACGTATACCTTTAATACTGATCATAACATTTTTGATATTAACTCTTCAAATGGACTTAAGGAATTTCTAAGCTCGAGGCTTAAAGAAATCTTAACTAAAATAAATTGGCGATCCGACCATTTACAAATAAAAAGTAGGGGTGAACATTTGTTTCAGCTGTTCCCTTTCTTTGGAGTCAATTACCTTTTTCACTTATAACAGCCAATACCCTTCAAACCTTGAAGACCAGACTAAAGACCCACCTAGTGCTTGCTGACTACAATTAATTTTCATTTTTCCAAATTCAAACTTTCGGCTTGTGAACTTCAAATTCATTTTTATTAGTTTTTATTTTTTTAAACAATTATTTCAAATAACTTCATGCGATTTAAGCATCTCTAGAGATGTGTGCTCTTTGTCAATAGTGTCATTATCATCAAATACCCTTGTTCCTTATCCTTAGTGAACGACTCTTGACGATCCTTACATTACGATGTCGATTTTTTTTTCTTTTTTTTTGAAGTTGCAATAAAAAAAACACAGAAAATGCAATGAATTTTCAATAATTTATTACATTTAACCCCGGTGCCTAACATAAACAAAAATTCTGTGTGCCCATGCCTTGAGCCATAATACATGGCAGTCCAGAGGATTTTTTTATGTTGGGGACCGGGGTAAAATGCAATAAATTATTGAAAATTGATTGCATTTTCTGTTTTTTTTTATTTTTATGGAAACTGCCCCCTACCCTAGCCCCCGCTGCGTACAGTCATGGTTCAGTGACAAAACAATGGCCTCGTAACTGTGAGGCCCCAGGATCAAAACCGTGTCGATGTGCTATAGTAGTGCCCTTGTGTGGGGCATTAATCCTCATTACTGATTTTATGACTTGAGAGCGTAGGTCCCCTAGTTAATAAGCATAGTAGCATACACATGCTTTAGCAGTTCCGCAAAACACACATTGGCAAGTTATTATTCAATAAAATCTGAGAAAGTATACTATTATCTATATCTATTATTTTTAAATAATTTTTGTAATGATTCCATCAATTGGGGTAAAACTAAAATATTCCACCTTTATGAGCGACAGTGTAGATGCTCGCCTTAAAACCATTACTATGACAAAACCTGATCATATCGTATGCATATAATCCGATCATCATCTAAATATTGTACAATCTGTTATTAATATCGTCCATTTCCTTATTTCCTTTTATTAGGAAAAGCAAATAATAATATTTAAGGTATATGCCTTTTATATAATATAATTTCAATCGACTACTTAATCTAACGCGATATATTTCAATAGCAAGATTCCTTTATTCTTCAGGTGAGCCGGGGCCTTTTTCTCTTTCTCCATTTTCATCGCTTCAAGCTGATTCTTTGTCTTCTATGTCGTCTCTACATCTGATCTGATCTGCCTCGGTCCTAAAAAAAGAAGAAAATGAAAATAAAAATAAATACTAATGGAAACAAAAAATTGTAACTCATTTTTTTCTTTCATAAAATGATTTTTTACCGATCGACACAAACTGCAATACTTCCAGAACTATAGATCTTTAATTATCTTATCTAATTAGTTAATAATTGATTAGTAACTTGTGATCATCGGCCACGCACCCAGCTCGGAATACGTAAACGAAAACTCGAAATTTAACTACCATTATTCTTCATAGATTCTAGGGTATTTTCATAAAAAATATCGATTTCTGATTTTTTTTTTTCAATTATGCTTGAAATATAGAATGATAAAGGGATAACAACTAACTTTGAATTTAAATGGGGGAAGTAATGTCTTTTTACGATAATTGTGTCTCATTATTGAAAATGTATTGCATGTGTTTGTTTCATGGTATTGTAAATGTGTCATGTTCTCTGCGAATCACGGTAAAATTTTGCTCATAACTGTATCTATGTTTTGCGAATCAATACTAAAGAAAGCACTTGTGTATTTAACCAAATGCTAAATACTGATTTCGAAAATTGCAAATCATCACTGAAAAAGATAAATATCTTCTTCCGTTTGTTTGGTCAGAATGATAATTATAATTTTTCTCAGTCATGTCCTAAGTGAGCAGCAGGCAGTTTCGAATTTCTGTTTCGTTTCTTCTCGGATTTAATTAAATTTCCTTTTACCAGTGTCAGCAGGACTGTTTGATCATTTCCAAACAATGTTTATTTTATCATTGTCCTATTGTGTTGCCCTCATTTCAAGTATGTTTCGAATCAGCTAAAATAACATGCTACTGGCCTTGCTTTCAAGCGCCACTTGTCATTGAATGTAAATATAGCAGTGGAGAGGCCTTAATGCACCTATGCTCGAGTAAGAACAACTCTAGCAAGTAAGGCTGTCGTCTGAACGGGGTCATCCCAAGAGGCGAACATCACATGAGACTGCATTATGACGGCCCTCGAAACCAACCATGTTGGTCTGGTGAACCAACAGAAAAGTTGTCAGAAGGCAAACGAGAGAAGCTTGTCATTCTCGTCGGCTGTCGACCTCGTAAACCCTCGGATAACTTTTCCGACGGCCCGTCAGACCGACGTTATCTGTCTCGTGAGCTGTGGCCGTCTGAACATTGTTAAAGGCATCGTTTAGCAACGTTAAATCTGAGATGCACGGCCCTACGTGTTATCAGTATCTGTGATATGATGTAATATTGAAGCCCTAAACAAAATTGAGCTTCAAAATGATCAAAAAGGGCCTCAAAAAAGTAAAAATCTTTTTTACCATATTTGTTTTCCCCAATAGACTGTTGTGTTATGAAAACCATTAGGAAAACTCAAAATTTGATTTCGATTTCCAATCATAAATATCTTGATAATCAGACAGGCGTTCGGTTTGTAAAAGTCATGGGGCTCCTGACTGACCTAAAGGTTTATAATTATCATTGCAGCATGAGCTAAATTGCAGCATGAGAATCTGAGATAAAGTTATCCAATCCCTAAAAAGAAAGTCGCGGTGTATTGTTTCTTACTTGAGTGTGACAAGTGCTTCTGAAAGGTGCTTCATCTGCTCACTTTCCCTTTCCTGTGTTGCAAGCTGAGTCCTTAGGACTTGATCTACATCACGTGTACAACACTCTGTGTAATACACATCTGCACTCTTGCAAAATCTACAGGATCGGATATTAAATAGACAATAATTGTTATTGGACGCTTTTAACATAAATTTATGAAGAAAAAAGAGATTGGTGAATGGGTGACAGTGACAAAGAATTAGAAATAAATAAATGAATAAATAAATAAATAAATATAATGATGCGCTTCAGTCACATTTTCCAAAATAGAATCATGTGAAGAACATTAAACCTCGCTACAATCAAATACACAGACGTCCATAACGACCGTAGATGTATTCAATTAAACTTTTCTAAATTGAAAACTGAAACATACATACAATTTTTTTGATGATTGTTATAAAATACCTGGAATAATCTATTGGCGTATATGTGATTTATTTATTTATTTTATTCTAGGAAGCCGTATATTTTAGAGGATAATAGGAGAGTATCTTTAGTTATCGAATTTCAAGTAGAAGCAATTGATAACTACTTGGGGTTTTCAGACGTAGATTAATTGTCCTGTAGATTACAAACGGAAATACATGTACGTTGCCACCTCGGACAAGCAGTGACATTTCTAGATATAATAGCGCCCGGGCCCAAACATTAAAGTGCTCATTTCGAATGCAAGTAACCCTAAGTATTGCGGGCGTATATGCGTATGGGTCTTCCTTTTTTCACCTTTTTATTCGCCTCTTTCAAGTGCCGCCGGGGCACGTGCCCCCAGCCCCCGCCATCGCCCCCGTAAATACGCCACTGAGGGCGTGATCAAAACTGAACCACTTACGCCTCTACAGCCTCGTAGCATCTCTTCTTCACGTCTTCGAGACAGATCAGAGAGTTTTGTTGAGTGGATGTCAGGCTCTCCAATTTACTTTCGATAGAAGCCCTGATCCATTGGCGAACCTGCATGAAAAAGACACCCGCAGCGGCCGCGATTCGGCGCAGTAGAACGTTACGTTCTTCATCGGTTTCAACTACAGGTAATTAAGAGTGAGAGATGATTTTAAATGATAATAAATATAATATACATTTCCCGACACAATGTCTTATGCTCAACTTCTGCAGTCGCTGAGTGTTGTCAGACTGTCTGAACGACGCTCTGTTCTTTGCGAAAAGTTTGCTAAGTCCCTGCTTATCTCAGACCGCCACCGCCATCTCTTACCTGAAACCAGACAAACTATCTCACGACGCACTCTCCGCAACTCTCTCCAGCTCAATACCCCCAAAATGAGAACAGAACGTTACAGGCAGTCTCCCATTCCCCACTTCACACGAATCCTGAATTCAAATCTATAGATATTTTCACTCAATATTATGACCATATGTGACCAAGATGTAATTAATTAATTTCTTGTCATGCCAATTAATCCGATTAAATCAGATTCCATACTACCTGTAATATGATAGGACTATACCCTGTAAGTAAACATAAATTGTATATTTTGAATTATCATATCTTTCGGATAATCATCTATATATAAATATATTTTTTTTAATAAATGTTAACTAGGTTTAAAAAAGACTACTTACTAATTTGAAAGTGTATTACAAAATTGCATATGACATTTAGAAAATGGTAACAACTTACTTATTTTACTATTTAAACGTTTTAATTGCACAATTAGAACATGTATTATTTCACGATTGTTTGAAATTAGTTGTTTAGTTCATTAGACTCAGTAATTAATATTAAAAAAATAGCCAAAAGTATTGATTTCTTTATTCTTGTATGTATTTATAATTTGTAAACTGAATTGTATGAGTCTCCGGACTTTTTATTCAGTATGTTTTTATTTACAATAAAACCAGAATTGAAATTGAAATTGAAAATAATAATAATAATAATAACAATAATAATAATATGGTATCGTACGCGAAGGTACATAGACAAGGTGACGCAGTAAACGCAAGTTAACATGGCCTTACCATGGTATCCTACGCGAGGGTACATAGACAAGGTGGCGCACTGTACGCATGTTAACATGGCCATACCATAGTATCATACACGCGAGGGTACATAGCCAAGGTGGCGCACTGTACGCAAGTTAACATGGCCGTACCATAGTATCTTACGCGAGGGTACATAGACAAGTTGGCGCACTGTGCGCAAGTTAACATGACGGTACCATAGTATCTTACGCGAGGGTACATAGACAAGTTGGCGCACTGTACGCAAGTTAACATGGCCGTACCATAGTATCTTACGCGAGGGTACATAGACAAGTTGGCGCACTGTGCGCAAGTTAACATGGCCGTACCATAGTATCGTACACGCGAGGGTACATAGACAAGGTGGCGCACTATACGTAAGTTTACATGGCCGTACCATAGTATCGTACACGCGAGGGTACATGGACAAGGTGGCGCACTGTACGCAAGTTTACATGGCCGTACCATAGTATCATACACGCGAGGGTACATGGACAATGTGGCGCACTGTACGCAAGTTTACATGGCCGTACCATGGTACCTTACGCGAGGGTACATTGACAAGGTGGCGGACTGTACGCAAGTTTACATGGCCGTGACATGGTATCGTACGGGAAGGTACATGGACAAGGTGGCGGACTATGCGCAAGTTTTACATGGCCGTACCATGGTATCGTACGCGAAGGTACATTGACAAGGTGGCGCACTGTACGCAAGCTAAAATGGCCGTACCATAGTATCTTACGCCAGGGTACATAGACAGTTAGGTGGCGCACTGAACACAAGTTTACATGGACGTTACATATGGCATCGTGAGCGAGTTGTTGTAGGCGAGGCAAGTTAAGGGTTAATGGTGATGACAAGGAACTAAATATGTCGAGAGTAAAAATGAACAATTACTGTTCAGCTGCAATAATGCATGCAACATGGTCGATGCCCTTTGAAAGGAAATGAAAGGAAGTAACAGGAAGTGAAAGCTAGTTAACTGAGATGTAAACAAATATGTTCAGGATGGACTTCATGTTACATCTCTTTAATGTTTAAGTGTTGCATTACTAATCAAATATTGAAATACACTGTTAAAGGTAAAGACCAGTATTGGAAACGCCCCAATTTCAAAAAATGAAATGGAAGCTCTTATTACCAATCATGTGAAAGAATATGTTTTGAATAATACATGATGATAAAAAATTTGCCGGGAAACCACCTACTAATTGATATATTTGGTAAATTAGTTTATCTATTGGTGTGTGAGAGATAAAACGCACGTGTGGCGCACGTGTGCTTAGTCCCATATACATCTTTCTGTGTACAGTGCTTGTAACTTTATGAAGACTAGGCCAAATTTCTTATCATTTTGATGATTCCAGAACTTGCAGTACATCTATGCTAGATGATCAACCTTTTCTGATCGATTTCACAACGTTTCTTTCACAATGCAATCGCATGACCATAACTGGTCTTAATCTTTAAACAATGTACTTAAAAGTTCTATCCGTTTTTGAAGAAAACCATCCCTTTTTCTAACTAACTATGATATGGGTTTAAGGTGATGGAACCGAAACGAATAAATTTGTGAAGAATATGAAAAGACAGAGTGAAGAAATTTCGAGGAAATACTCGTCGAAACAGTTCCTAAGTTTGTCCATGAATTTCACGTGATTAGCGGCGCAGCTACGGAAAAGGGCACTCGGGCACATGCCCCGATTAAATAGCGGGGGGGGGGAGAAAAGGAAAGAAAAGGGGTAAAGTGATAGGAAATGTGGTGATGGAGAAGGGGAATGTAACATAAGACGCTATGACCGCTTGTCACGCGCTCCCCCTGATATATGGTCTTCTTAATTTGCATTCCATCCACCGAGTCAGAGTACCCCCCCCCCCCCCCCTTGTTGACGGTGCGCCATCAACGTCTAGACCCACTACCGCACTGTATATGAAATTAGGTCTACTCAGTACAAAACACGATGAAATAATGTCCACTGTCATCACCCAAACAAAGATGATAAATGATTGTCTACCTGCGCTGATCCGCCTGCGTCTCGTGGCAAAGGAGGACCACACGGCCCGCTCGGTGATCCCTGTTAGGGCCCTCTGAAGCGCCCCCTCTGGAATATGGGCCCCTTCCTCGATTTGCTTCATTTGGGACTCGAGTTGAAACGCCCTCGGTGGTTGGTGAGGGAAGTCTTCCATGTGCTTCTTGTAGGAATCTGTGTTTAAAAAAATAGTTTAATCAACGCCTACATTGGGTTTCATAGATTCCTAATTTAGCAGTTGTCCGTGCCCCCTTTAAAATACAACATTTAAAATACAAAAGACTAAAAGTGCCCCCAAATTGTTTTCTTGTCCCTTTTTTAAAATAATTTTAAACCCAAAAGGGACAAGAAACTATTTTCGAAACTGTGCTTCCTCCCATTCACCTTGACCAACTTCTGCCTGAGAGATAGAAATTTGTTGTATTAAAAGTTATGGGGAATTTCTGGTAACAAAAATATTAAAATCCATAATTTCGAATACGAACAATGTCGTGATTTTCCAGCCAATAAACAATGACGCTGAATGGGGACTTTATTTGTGTTTTATTATGAATGTTTTCGCCTATTTTTGTTTAAATTGAAAAAACGAAAATTGCCGTCAACAAGTATCTAGCCACTAGAACATAAAGTTCATTTTAGTGCACTATTACGCCTAGCAATTTCATGGAGTCGATGTTGCAACTCAATAGCAATAGTAATCTATTTTTGATACACAACTAAGCAACTGTTAAGTACTTGATAATAACCTACTTGAAACTGTAAGTGTGAGTATTAATGACGTTTTAATACCATAGTTTTTTCTCCTGAAATAGTAAAGAGGGTTGTTATCTATTGTTCTCAAGGTTTCAATGAGAGTGTTTTAATTTTAGCTTAACAACAGAGTCATTTCTAAAAGAACTCTGACAGTCCCTAAAATAGAATCTAATAAGTTCACTTGTGTTTTCAAAGGTATGACAAAATGTCGGAGAGAAAACGCTAAACGTGTGATATTGCTCTCACCTAGTATACCGAATGAGTAGTCATCGCAGACCTTCGCCGTAGCGCGTTGAAACTCCGCTAGCATCTTCCGATACCAGTCCATGAGGGCTCTCTATTAGAAATAGATATTGAAAAGCAGTTTAAATTAATTAAATAAATAAGTTGTACATGAAATTACTTTGAAGGGCACTGAGTTTCACATATAATTAAGACCCCACAAGATGTAATGAGTCGTAGGCCTGCAATTTTCGAATTAGTGACCGTTCATCAGCGAGCCAAACGAAGAAGTACATTCGTTAAGACTTATTTTCATTCTAAGTCATTGTTGATGCATTTTGTAAGCATCTCTGTTGCTTCAAAATTGAAGTTAGCAACATCATTTTTTACCCGATATTTCTGTTCGGCATCTCGCGGGCCACACATTGCCCGTGGGCCATTACTTAAGCATTTGGGGTTCTCAAGACCAACAAACGTTCGCTATAGTCTTAAACAAACTCAATGGCGTACTAAGAATAAAGCCTCTGTAAAAAAAACACCTAAGAGTTTAAAATATTTTTCATTGCATATGAGGCGATTTTATTCAACCTCACAAATATGCCTTTAGTAAATGAATTATGAATTAGCAGATTTATGCGAGACTATCATGCCAGACCGACTTACCTCAGCATAACTATGCACTTGGTCCTCTTCGAATCGATCAGCAACCGAGCTTCTTTTCAAAGTCTGGGTCATTTTCTTGCTAACCTCAGTCATACAGTGAAATACCTAAGACCAGAAGACAATCATATTGAACAGAACCCAATTATTCCTGGCGTGCGATTGTGTATTATGCTTTTCTTTTCATTCTTTAATTATCAAACGATTGATTTTATCGGCTAGAGAACATCCTAATTACAACCCGAATCTAAGTTTCAAGCCATTTCTGGTAATGGTGGGTCTCATTTTCAAGTCTCAACGGTACATGTAACAAATAAACAATACTTGACAAGGAACAGTTTTCTGCCTTTCTAACAAGCCCAAATTAAGGTCACTTAGAAATGGAAAAGATGATTAATAAAAACGAATCGCTTTGGTTCCAGGTACTGACACTTAAATGAATACAGCCCAAGAGACTGACAGCCGATGAGAGTGACAATATCTGTGTCACAGGCCTATTCAAAAAGTTATCTGACATGTCTGAGGTAAAAACTGAGGGTTCACGAAACCGACAACCAAATAGACCAACAGCTCATGAGATTAACATATCAGTCTCGCGGAACTTCTGAAACTTTTCTGAGGGTTCACGAGACCGATCTTGTCAGTCGCGTCGGCCGTCGGCCTCGTTGGTTGGCGATCTAGAGGAAAACCCACTGAGAGTGGTAGGCATACACTTGATAGATAAAGGTGAGTTCTGTTTTTTTTTTTTAAATGATTTCTCACAGAATCAAACGAAACTTACACTGAATGTTCAAGATTACAAATAATGTCATTTGCCAAAACAATTTTGGTAGAAAATTTATACTGGCTGAGTAATGAGCATAGAAAGATTAGGAAATCAAGGTTAGTAGCCCCAACATCATTTGTGTAGTCCCATATACATCTTTCTGTTACTTTACCAAGACTGGGCCAAATTTATTATGATTTTGATGACTCCAGAACTTTGCAGTACACACCAATACTTACATGCTACATGATCAACTTTTTCTGATTCATTCCTCACCTTTTCTGTCACAATGCAATCGGATGACCAGAACTCACCTTTATCTTTAAGAGCACAACAGAAACCATATACAAAGGCCAGAAATATTTTGATGGTGCGTTGAAAAGTATCGTTTAGTTTAGATCGTAGGAATGTGTTTGGAAAAATGAATAGAGTCCATATAGACACAAATACATAGTCCATATAAGGACGTTATTGGAGAATAAATTAATCACATGGATTACATTTATTTGATAACTTTTAAAGTAAACCGTATAAAGTGTGATTAATCCTACCGATTGAGAGATTATGTTCAAAGCTTTATTTTTCTTGTCTTGGCACTCCTCCACAAACTCGGCTCGCTTTATTTGAAATGATTCCAGACTCTTCTTCAAGCAGTCACTTTTTACTTTGCCGTCTGACCTACAGAGAAAATACACAATAACAAGATGCTGGAGTGAAAAATAGAAAACATGTCTGGCATATCCAATTATTCCAGATATATAATTTCAAAGTTGTTAAAGCCGTGGTCATGTTCAATTATTATTATTTTGTTATTGTGAGTCACAGGTTTCATGTTAATATGTTATGGTCTTCTTTACACAAGGTACCTTCAAGAGAATTAACATTGTTCTCCCTGAGGGCCCTACAATTAGTATTACTCCAGTATTGCCAAGTGCCTATTTAGCACACCTGGGTCGAGAGGGACAAGTGTGGGTAGAATGCTTTTTCCAAGGATGTAAGCACTGACCAAAGATTAAATCCGATACCTGGTACCCCTCGTATGATAGTTAAAAGACTTTACCATAGCGCTTTCACTGGTAGTCACTATTTTAGTTGTCGATCATGGTGGTGGCAACTGATAGAAAAGTGATCTATAGTGGCCATCCATGTATTTCCTTTGTCTTCGGAATGACACTGAACGATCATTTCTTGCTGTCATACAAGGATATTATGCGTCAGGACCTTAACATATATTCCTATACGTCTGAAGGGACTCTGTGCTCAACAACGGTTTTGTATTCATTCTTACACCATGGACCTAATAAGAATAGGTCCATGCTTACACCCGGCTTTGAATCTCTGCATCCACTTCAGTAAGACTCTTGACGCACTGATGTAAGACCTCTTGACACGTGTCTCGGTTTAGATGCAATTTGGCGGTCATACCCGCAGAAGTAGCTCTCTCCTGTAAAATTAAAGATGAGAAGGCAAGATTTATGAAGAAGATTATTAATCAAAATCCTGATACTTTTTGTGATTTTGGTTAATCATAAAATCTCAGATTAACCCCCTGTCAGTTCAGAAGGGACGGCCAACCGCACCTTTACATTTGGACAGTCATGTGGTCTATTAGTAAATTTAATAGTTTACCAAACCAATTTTGATGACGAAATATTACTATAAATTTTGTTCTTCCTTTTTTTTTTTCCTTTTTTTTTATACTGTTGGTCGATCATAAAATTAAAAAGTCTGAAATTTTACATTTTTCTTCCGTATACACCTGTAAATGAAACATGGTCATTCTTATAATTATGTGCCTAATTTGACAAGCATCTGAAATGATAAAACATGGTAGGTAAACCAGTTTTACCCGGACTTGATCCAAGTTACCTCTATTTTCGACACGAACCTCTGGAAAGTGCCTTCTCGTTCTTCCCATCCCTTGGTTAAGAATCCTACAAGAGACGGGTTGATAAGAGGATGAAATAACGAGGTTATAGAGAAAACCAGTAGTATTCCTCATAGTAAAATAAAAGAAATGTAGGGGTATAGTGGTTTATTCAATTGACTGTCAATCCAAGGTAGAGGGTTCGCATCCCAGCTCGGCACTATAATGTCCTTGGACAAAACATAAGGGACTTTTATATTTGCGTGGACTGATACGTGTGACGTCCATTCAAGGCAGTGCATTAAAAGGACGTCGATCGTAGCAATCAAGGTTGTCGTTGTGCAAATCTAAAAGTCTCTATTAATCCACATTTGCCACACTTCACCGAGGTGAAGACATTGTAAATGGGTACCTAGCAAATGTTGAGGTACTAATAATTGTATGACCCTCATGAACTGATGAAGATTAGCATTAATGCTGATGAGGCCTGGGAAAACAAAAGTTGTTATTATTGCGGTATATTAATGATGTTGTTAGTCTCTCCAGATCGCTTCCTTGATCAGTGTTGAGTTCACATATAGAGTGAGACACCTTCAGATTTTACATTTATCTAGGTTATAAAACATGTAAAAACTAAAAGTGTATTACTTTAGGTTATATGTTATTCAGGGCGAGCCCCAAATTTAAACACACCCCTGCCCAATCTAATTTCAACTTGTCTTGCAACCATTGTATTTTTTACAATATGTATGTACGAGACCCAAACGCGTGACTCTTTGAATTTATTTACATTTCATTCTGTTAAGAAAAAAATAATTCCAAAGGCGAATCGAGGATCTCGATCAAAAAAGGAAATAATTACAAAAATATCGGACTAACGGAAGAAAATTTTATCACATTTGCAATTGCCTGTAGAGTCTACATTTTGAAGATGGCTTCTTTTTCTATAATTAAGATGTGCCCGATTGAGTTTTCAAAAGAGGGCACGCATGGGCCGAATGCAATTTTGTAATAGCATTGACTAACCTTTTTCATCAAGAGCCAAGTCGAGGGCTTCTCTTCCAGAGAAAAAGAAACATCTTTTCTCTGCTTCCTCCCTCGTACTTACGACGTCGAGTTCTTTCAGCAACTCAAACACCGAGTCGACGTGGCGGGCTTTCACCTATATAAATAATAGTATGAACATTAGATAAATGAAACTCTTGATGAAAATTTGCGTTAGGTTTGCCCTTTCTTCCCCTTAATGTGGGTCAATAAAGAGCCACCAGTAAAATGTCATATTTCTTATATTAGTTATGCAGAGTCTAAAAATAACTTAACAACGTTTCTGCCAAAAAGTGAATCCATCCTGAAGATGTCTTTCTATCTAGACTCAGTGGTAGTAAAAGCCTATTACCGGAATACGTTTCAATTATATTATTTGTAAACACTTTTGAAGAAACAACTTCCAGGTAATATTGGAGCAGAACATTTTGGTGATTGTAGATGACTTTTTCATAAATCTAAAAAGTCATGAAAGCCTTGATAAATAGAATTGGCTCGATTCTCGCCAATTTCAATGAAGGTGTGACGATGACTTTATTTTAAACAAAGGAGTGTGATGGGTGCACGGAACATCGACGTTTGAATATAACTTCTTTCTAATAAGGAGGAGAGCCCCTTTAAGTAGTGGTTCTAAAGCGGGGGGGGGGGGGGATTCGGGTGCCCTAGTTCTTCCCCCGCCCCAATATTTTCACCCCCCCCCCAAAAAAAAAAAAAAACAACAACAACAACAACAACAACACCAACAACAACAAAACACTTTAACTTAATCTAAGCGAGGCACTTGACTTGTACAAAATGAATGCAATAACCACTCAGCGACCCCGCCCCCTGCCCCTCCCCAACAAAAAGTAACAATATATATGTATTCTTCTAGAACCTCGCCTGATCCCTTTTACCACCACACTCTTTGTTTACCTCTTCAGGGCGTTTTTCTCTCGCTGATAGATCCCACTGAGTGAAACCCACGATGATGTCGGGCTTAGGAAGACGTTTTCCTACTTCTACAAAATGATCCCGTTCCTGTGATGATATTAAATATGAATATGAATATGAATTACAGGAAATCTCAATATAACTTACATTCTGTCGTGTGCTGGATGTTATCTGAATTCTGAATTATAGCACCGGTGAACTCTATTCAAGTTAAAGGGGTAAATTCCCTTCTGGCATCAGCTTAACATGTGGATTTAATCTGTGAAGTCTCTTGATTTCAAGGAAAATTGCAAAACCCCCTTCTGCCCCCTTCTCCGTCCCTCTATTTCTCCGACTCTTTCTTTTCACCCATTGCCTACTGAAACCGGGTGGCTCCTGTATTAAACATATAGGGAATATGTGATTCAATAGTCAATGGGATAAGTTGTAGTATGCAGGGGCGGCGATCCCGGGGGGGGCGGGGGGGACACGTCCCCCCTCGATTTTTTTTACGGGGGGATCGTCCACCCCAGAAAATTTGAAAAAGTGAGAAGAAAAAAAAATGTATAGCAAATACTGACTGAAGACTGCGACACACTTTTAGGCTCTGGAGGGCCCAAGAGTGCAGCGTTTAGACGAATAAAAATGCAAAAATCTTCTCATTCGGGAGCTACGCTCCCTCGCATAGTATCCTTCAAATTGTACAAGTAGATATTGTAGAAAAGTGAAGTGTGAAGAAAGTATATTGCTTGTTTTTATACTATAGTTCTTTTAATATACCAAAACTTCAAAAAACCTGTGAGGGGATAGTCACTTCCGTCACCTTCACCCCTCTCGTTCACTATGCTCCCTCGCACTGGCGTACTGATGGGGGGGGGGGGGGGCTTGGAGAAATTGCCCCCCCCCCCCTCCCCCAATAAAATTCATACGTGGTTTATTTCTAATTCAATACCAATGATTTACAAATGTTGCTGAAATGGCATGATTTTCCCCTGAGCTTCCGGGGGCTCTGCCCTCTGGACCCCATCAAGGGCCCTAAAGCGTGCCCCTGGATGCTCATCTGATCGTAATTTAGTCCTTAAAATCCCTGAGCTTCTGGGGGCTCCGCCCCCGGACCCCACTACACTTAGTGACATGCACGCCAGTGTCACAAATAAGGTATCAAAATATGCTCATCTGACCGTAATTAAATACATGAAACCCCTGAGTTTCCGGGGCTCCGCCCCTGGAAGCCACCAGGGGCCCTAAGGCAGGCCCCTGGATGCTCATCTGACCTTAATGAAATGCCTTAAACCACTGAGCTTGACCCCCGCCGGGGTTTTGCCCCTGGACCCCACGCCAATTTACGCTCCACTTGCTTTGCTCTACCTGATCGTAAATACTTAACCCCCCCCCCCCCACTT
This sequence comes from Strongylocentrotus droebachiensis, assembly GCA_035222895.1. Taxonomy (NCBI): domain Eukaryota; kingdom Metazoa; phylum Echinodermata; class Echinoidea; order Camarodonta; family Strongylocentrotidae; genus Strongylocentrotus; species Strongylocentrotus droebachiensis. The sequence continues at coordinate 191,025 of JAVYIG010002833.1, read as the reverse complement.
TGAAAAATTTTCCGCGGTGCCTGCATGTAACATGTAAGAATGGTGGTGATGCGGATTTTGTTCTGCCCCCCCCCCCCCTCAACGTTTTTGGTCATTACGCCACTGCTCCCTCGTCCCTTGCATTTCGTCCCCCCCGGTCATGATAAGAAATCGCCGCCCCTGGTAGTACGTAAATTAAAAAATGTAAATAAACGTTTGAACAATAACAAATAGAATATTTGTGAACATACTTCTGGTGACATGACTGTCTTGGGATTCACAATGAATACATGAACATCTGAGTCTGCGCAGAAGACTTTAACTTTGTCACCAAGCTCTCGACATTTCGTGATTCCAGGACTGGGTTCATAAAGATAAAAATGAGAAACAGGAGCATTCAGAGCGGAAATTATGTCGAAATACTGTCTAAATTCTCTTTCAAGATAATCTTACATTTCGAAACTACAATCAAAAATCAAACTTGTCATCTCACAAATTAGAATTTAAGAATATTTCCGATCATTTATATCCGTTGTGATAATAACGGATCGCGATCGCGATCTTTAATAGCGATCGCCCATTTACTCCTGGGTGAGGAGTGGCAAATGTGGATTAATGTCTTGCCAAAGGACGTAAGCGCCCACTGGGATTCGAACCAATGAACCCTTGGATTTGGAGGCAAATGAACGAATCACTATACCACGACACCTCCACTTACCAATCCATAATCTGGAGATCATAATTCAGCAGATGATCGCTTATGACGTCATTTTCTGAAAGGTGAATCTCTATGAGATAACTCGCATCCAAGGAACGATTTGACTTGGCATCGCACAGATCTTCTAAGGCCTACAAGAGAGGAACATAAATGTAGAAGCGTACTTCTTTGTATAAAATTATTCAATGTTTAACGCGGACCGAAATATTACGAGAATACGTCCAATCTAAACTAAATCTAACTCGACAGAAGTATATTATTTACTATTGTGATTACATGTGAAGATGTTGTGGTACAGTAGATTATTCAGTTGACTCCTAAATCAATGGCTAAGGGTTCAGATTCCTACCCTGCAATTACACGTACGTCCTTTTAAAAGGTGTCCGCATTTGCCACTCTCCACCGAATTGCAAATGGGTAAAGAATTGTTTGGCTCGGCTGCTTGACCTGGTAAAAATGTTTGAGCGCCGGGAAGCGTCACCACGCGATGTCGTGAGCACTATACAAGAATCCACCATTATCATGTTATCTTTGTCACACATTTCTCTTAGGGAGATGTGATGGCTCAGTGGTAGAGCAGTATAGGCTTGTCACCGGGATGACAGAAAGCCGTCGATCCCCTTGTTGCTTATTTACAAGCAACCACATATTTTCTTAGGAGTCAGGTAAAACAAACCATCAAGCCAATGATCAAAATAATCAGAGCTACTATTCGGGCAGGATACGACACTGGGTCTCAAGAGTCTCATTTCGACAGGAAAAAGCGTAATTCTTCTCATGTATCGAAACATTCTTTAAGATTTACAAACCTTCAGCTCAAGAGGCTGTCTGTTTTCTAAGAACGAATGAAGCGACGCCTCCTTCTCCCCGCTCTCGACTTCCCGAACGAAGAAATAGGACCCAATTCTAGGTGGTTCCAGATCTACCCTTTTCATACTCGTGCTGTGGTCTTGGTCCTCTTGGCCGTCTTTTACTATGAAGTTATTCGTGCTATCACTTCCAGTGACGTCATCGGTCATCTTCTCGATCTGGATGAAACAACTGGTTGTATCACCCATCCCGGAAGGGAGAAGTTCACGTCCAATCATGGCATTCAGTGTGGTCGTCTTCCCGCTACTCGTTCTGAAAAGTTTGAAATTAGAAGTTATGGAGGACATAATTCTCACTCGAGCTCGCCTTGCAATAATTGTGTTAGAGCCCTGCTGAGATTAGCCACTGCATTTGTGACCATTTTCGTTGTTTTCCCTCTATTTATTTAGGATGATTATTTTTCTCATCCGCTTGTATCATCTTAATATTTTAGCTTGCAACCCTCATTAGAATATTTGTAGAATAATGAAAACATTAAGAAAGGGCTCCGTGAATATGAGGTGCCAAGATGGTTTTAATATTCGAGCTTTGGTCTTCTGGTTCCCGGGTCCGAAGCCAAGACGGAACCTGCAAACAAGCCCTGTCAATTAAATTTTAAAAATTATAAAAACGGCAGTAAATCTGCTTATTTAAAGAAATGTAAATTATCCTCTTAATCTAATCTCTTTGAGAATTCATCTTAGGATTGACTGTCAGACGTACCCGCCAAAGAATGCTACTTTCATTTTCGTTCGTAGCAGGTCACTTTTCAGGCTCTGGATTCTCCCTTCAAGAAGATCAATTTTCTCGTGCACCGATTCCGAGTCTATGCCTGCAGATACAAACAAACAATAATGTATCGAAGTTATAAACACTTATGGAATCTCACTAAATTTGTATGGAATGGGTTTTCTTCTCAACTAGCAATATCTCAATACTTTCATATATATCTCTAAAAACTCATTATTTCTGTTAGTAACATCATTGTAAAGCGCATTTGAAAATGTATATATTGAAAAAATGCATTACACTGTAGAAATGTAGAAGTAATAGTACTAGTTTTTTTTTAAAGAAAATGTTAACTTGATTTTGAGCTGTACTTGGTGAAGTATACTGCATTTAATATCTTCTTAAGTGTACGTGTGTATAATAATACTGGCTCAAGTTAGGTAGATGACTCATGCCAGAATATTCTGGATGCCTCATGCGTACACGTAGGCCATGACATTAATAAGCGGGGCATATGTTGTAATGATGATTCCCTAAGCATTACTTCTTAAAGGGGCTTTTTTATTGTAATGATTAAACTTGATCGTTGCCAAACATGTACATTTATTTACAAATGCAAAGATGTATTGGGTTTTAGTGCATCGTATATACATGAAGATCGAACAATATGGAAATATAGACCATGATTAGATGCTGCTTGTAAGTATCGGCTTGTAGACCATGATTATAGTAAATAAAATGATAAAGATAATTGGGCCTATAAATATCTCAGAAGAAAAACAAGAATGCAAAGACAAAACTAAATGAGTATGGACTATCAGGATTATTATAGACGAGCAGAGGCCTTTTCGTGCATCCGATTCACTTTGAAGCTGGTTTCAGGTTTGACGTATAAGATTAAAGTAAAGTTCAAATTAGGGTCTGAGCTTGCAGACTATTAAAACGACGCATCACGCGATCCGGGGATTCCCCTATACGTGATATACAACGAGGGACGCATTGCGCTTGGTCAGGGGGTTCCCAAAATGAATTGCGCAAGAATGGATTGCAAAACCCCCTTGATATATATGAAGAAGGGGCAAAATTTAGGGTAGAAAGATAACCAAAAGCTTTAGTGTGTTTGATGGATATCATGTCAAGATACTTCAATAAGTATACAAATGTAACTAGATCATGAATAGATAATAAAATCGGCCTACATCAATTGTGTTTGGCTGGATTAGATTCAAATAGGATGTGAATAATGAAGGCTATTTGAAATGAAGTAAAAGGTGTAATACAGGTTTATACCATTCAGATGTTGTGTAGATATGTTTGTGTTGTTGTTTTTGTTGCTCTAGATTTTGAATCTGCTTAGAGGAAGCTTGGGGTTGACAAACAAAATTGAGGTTCTTAAATTGGTTTAATATTTCGATTGTAGCCACCACATAGTTATTCATTTATTTATGTACCACTCACTTTGTTTGCTCTATATAAGTTCATTGAGTAACCGATTTCTACCATTGTGTGATTGTTATTTATCGCTTTGTTTTTTAATTTGTATTTGAAATCCAACCTTCTTGATTGCAATAAATACATTACAAATCCTTGTTGCGATTCAACTTTTTCCCTATGTTGTAGTTCCTTTTGTAGTTACGGACTTGTTAATTTAATTACTCATTATTCCTAAGTACCATTTGAGTTTGTACACCTACGAGCATTGCTTTTTAGTGGACGCCTCGGTTTCCAATGTGTATTTCTACATTTGTTGTAAATTATCATAATTTATTTGTAATGTTTTATTGAAAACATAAATAAATTGAAATTGAAATTGAACTTTACAATATTCATTTCTACATGCTTGTTTGGGCTGGTCTTAGCCTACATCACTGTTTGATATGGTTATTGTAACCATTTAAAAGCTCGATGAAAACAAAAAAAGGGTTGTCCATGTACCATCATTACATGAACTGCGTCTCATTTTATTCGGTAAAGGAGGATTATGCGATTTCTCGATCAGCGCGACGGCTTGGGGATTCCCCATTACGTCTTGGCATAACTAGTCTACGTGTCAAGCGCCTTAATTCGTCGTCCATTACGGAGGCCTATTATGTTGTTATGCATATCCCATGTGCAATTTAATTATGCCAATGCAAGTTCCTTGTCAATTAATCCCCATCTATTCCTTGTCAAAGATATTGGGCAAAAAAATTAAAGGAAATTAATGGATGAATAAATAAATGAACGAATGAATAAATGAATGAATGATGTTTTTTTTTCTTTTTTTTCTTTCCACATCTCTCTGAGACGTATGAAATTCGGGGATACAAAGCATTCTCCACCTCTCTCTCTCTCTCTCTCTCTCTCTCTCTCTCACTGGTGATGGATGGTGAATTTTGTTATATATACCATCACTTTGTAAGGGAAAATCATTTTAAAGTCAATCAGTTGTTGACATTTTTGACAACGTTAGTATACGGGCTGTTATTATAGTGGAAATTCTCTTTACATGCTCTTAAAATACTTTTTAAAAAATAGGTTTAGAAAGTCCTACAATGAGTCCAATTTGCAATAAAGTCGTATTTTCGTTCGCGCAAGAAATCTCGGTGCCTGATAGCAATAATAATAATAATATTTAGCTTTTATATAGCGCTTATCACAAATGTCTCTAAGCGCTTTACAAATATATTATTACCCCGGTCATTGGATTCAGTGCTTGCCCGCACACAATGTGTGCACAATCACCACTCTCTGGGGAGCATTCCAACCAGGCGTTACTTGACGCACAAAAACTTTTTGACCAACAATGACGTTCGCATCCTACCGGGTACCCATTTAACACCTGGGTGGAGAGTAGCAAGTGCAGGTTAATATCTTGCCAAAGGATATTAGTGCCGTGTCAGGATTCGAACCTTCAACCTTCGCATCTCCAGTCAACGCCTTAAACCACTCGACCACAATCACCCCCCCCCCCCCCACCCTTAACCACCCTTCCAACTCCTCGGAATAAATAAATCCTATCCTCCCTTCTTTTTAAATGCAGAAAGTACGATTGTACATCGGCCTACATCAATTGTGTTTGGCTGGATTAGATTCAAATAGGATGTGAATAATGAAGGCTATTTGAAATAAAATAAAAGGTGTAATACAGGTTTATACCATTCAGATGTTGTGTAGATATGTTTGTGTTGTTGTTTTTGTTGCTCTAGATTTTGAATCTGCTTAGAGGAAGCTTGGGGTTGACAAACAAAATTGAGGTTCTTAATTGGTTTAATATTTCGATTGTAGCCACCACATAGTTATTCATTTATTTATGTACCACTCACTTTGTTTGCTCTATATAAGTTTATTGAGTAACCGATTTCTACCATTGTGTGATTGTTATGTATCGCTTTGTTTTTTAATTTGTATTTGAAATCCAACCTTCTTGATTGCAATAAATACATTACAAATCCTTGTTGCGATTCAACTTTTTCCCTATGTTGTAGTTCCTTTTGTAGTTACGGACTTGTTAATTGAATTACTCATTATTCCTAAGTACCATTTGAGTTTGTACACCTACGAGCATTGCTTTTTAGTGGACGCCTCGGTTTCCAATGTGTATTTCTACATTTGTTGTAAATTATCATAATTTATTTGTAATGTTTTATTGAAAACATAAATAAATTGAAATTGAAATTGAACTTTACAATATTCATTTCTACATGCTTGTTTGGGCTGGTCTTAGCCTACATCACTGTTTGATATGGTTATTGTAACCATTTAAAAGCTCGATGAAAACAAAAAAAGGGTTGTCCATGTACCATCATTACATGAACTGCGTGTCATTTTATTCGGTAAAGGAGGATTATGCGATTTCTCGATCAGCGCGACGGCTTGGGGATTCCCCATTACGTCTTGGCATAACTAGTCTACGTGTCAAGCCCCTTAATTCGTCGTCCATTACGGAGGCCTATTATGTTGTTATGCATATCCCATGTGCAATTTAATTATGCCAATGCAAGTTCCTTGTCAATTAATCCCCATCTATTCCTTGTCAAAGATGTTGGGCAAAAAAATTAAAGGAAATGAATGGATGAATAAATAAATGAACGAATGAATAAATGAATGAATGATGTTTTTTTTCTTTTTCTTTCTTTCCACATCTCTCTGAGACGTATGAAATTCGAGGATACAAAGCATTCTCCACCTCTCTCTCTCTCTCTCTCACTGGTGATGGATGGTGAATTTTGTTATATATACCATCACTTTGTAAGGGAAAATCATTTTAAAGTCAATCAGTTGTTGACATTTTTGACAACGTTAGTATACGGGCTGTTATTATAGTGGAAATTCTCTTTACATGCTCTTAAAATACTTTTTAAAAAATAGGTTTAGAAAGTCCTACAATGAGTCCAATTTGCAATAAAGTCGTATTTTCGTTCGCGCAAGAAATCTCGGTGCCTGATAGCAATAATAATAATAATATTTAGCTTTTATATAGCGCTTATCACAAATGTCTCTAAGCGCTTTACAAATATATTATTACCCCGGTCATTGGATTCAGTGCTTGCCCGCACACAATGTGTGCACAATCTCCACTCTCTGGGGAGCATTCCAACCAGGCGTTACTTGACGCTCAAAAACTTTTTGACCAACAATGACGTTCGCATCCTACCGGGTACCCATTTAACACCTGGGTGGAGAGTAGCAAGTGCAGGTTAATATCTTGCCAAAGGATATTAGTGCCGTGTCAGGATTCGAACCTTCGACCTTCGCATCTCCAGTCAACGCCTTAAACCACTCGACCACAATCACCCCCCCCCCCCCCCCACCCTTAACCACCCTTCCAACTCCTCGGAATAAATAAATCCTATCCTCCCTTCTTTTTAAATGCAGAAAGTACGATTGTACATCGGTCAACATCCTTCAGGAGTCGAATGTTTCATTTCAACCCTGATCCAACTACTTGACCAAGAACCCCATTGCAATCTCATTAAGCCAAGGAGTTACTAGTTGATTAGGCCCATACACTGCACACTAGACATCATTCCAATGACCTAGCACTAAGCGACTTTCTCGGCCTTCGACGTTCCATGTTATAGTGAAATCTATTGAAGGGTAAATGCTAAATGAATATTGCAAAGTTTGCGTTAAACGATTGATGCACTTGCTCTATTAGCACAGTTAACGTGGCAATCATAATGACGGCTATTGTGCAACGGGATTTACCCTATATGACACAACAATGCCGGAGCAATAAATGTCGCCAGAACACCTCCCAAGCAATGAAGAGTAAAATGATACTCACCTATGAGTGGCAATTCTTCCAGCTTATGTTTAATTCTACTGATGAGGTCGCCGGTGACATCATAGATTAATTGCTGCTGTCTCTTCGCCTGGGCGAACACCTCGAGATGAGCCTCTGAAACACCTATCCTTGAAGACTCCATCAATTCTCCCATACCTGGGTAACGACCTTTGAAGTGTATAAAATCTTTAAAATATTGTGACCAACCGTTCATGAAAAAGTCCTGTTGTTAAGTGGGTGCGACTTTCAACCGAGGTGTCTTGGTCTGAAGAGCAGTTTTTATTCGAACATGCACATTTCGATCGAAGAGCATAATAATGCAACTGACACCGTTTTCGAAGCGCTATATTATGATAACATTTGTATCTATCTTCGCTAAACTACAAACATTAAATGCAAACAAAGGAGCATTGCGAAATTCTGGAGCACCTAAGCGTACCATTAAAAAAAGGGAGGGAGGTCAATAGTGTTCGACTCCAATATTTTTATTTCCTGTTTCTACTTTTTCGTTTCCTTCTTCTTCTTCTTCTTTTTCTTCATCCTTTCTCTCTCTCTCTCTCTCTCTCTCTCTCTCTCTCTCTCTCTCTCACTGGTGATGGATGGTGAATTTCGTTATATATACCATCACTTTGTAAGGGAAAATCATTTTAAAGTCAATCAGTTGTTGACATTTTTGACAACGTTAGTATACGGGCTGTTATTATAGTGGAAATTCTCTTTACATGCTCTTAAAATACTTTTTAAAAAATAGGTTTAGAAAGTCCTACAATGAGTCCAATTTGCAATAAAGTCGTATTTTCGTTCGCGCAAGAAATCTCGGTGCCTGATAGCAATAATAATAATAATATTTAGCTTTTATATAGCGCTTATCACAAATGTCTCTAAGCGCTTTACAAATATATTATTACCCCGGTCATTGGATTCAGTGCTTGCCCGCACACAATGTGTGCACAATCTCCACTCTCTGGGGAGCATTCCAACCAGGCGTTACTTGACGCTCAAAAACTTTTTGACCAACAATGACGTTCGCATCCTACCGGGTACCCATTTAACACCTGGGTGGAGAGTAGCAAGTGCAGGTTAATATCTTGCCAAAGGATATTAGTGCCGTGTCAGGATTCGAACCTTCAACCTTCGCATCTCCAGTCAACGCCTTAAACCACTCGACCACAATCACCCCCCCCCCCCCCCACCCTTAACCACCCTTCCAACTCCTCGGAATAAATAAATCCTATCCTCCCTTCTTTTTAAATGCAGAAAGTACGATTGTACATCGGCCTACATCAATTGTGTTTGGCTGGATTAGATTCAAATAGGATGTGAATAATGAAGGCTATTTGAAATAAAATAAAAGGTGTAATACAGGTTTATACCATTCAGATGTTGTGTAGATATGTTTGTGTTGTTGTTTTTGTTGCTCTAGATTTTGAATCTGCTTAGAGGAAGCTTGGGGTTGACAAACAAAATTGAGGTTCTTAATTGGTTTAATATTTCGATTGTAGCCACCACATAGTTATTCATTTATTTATGTACCACTCACTTTGTTTGCTCTATATAAGTTTATTGAGTAACCGATTTCTACCATTGTGTGATTGTTATGTATCGCTTTGTTTTTTAATTTGTATTTGAAATCCAACCTTCTTGATTGCAATAAATACATTACAAATCCTTGTTGCGATTCAACTTTTTCCCTATGTTGTAGTTCCTTTTGTAGTTACGGACTTGTTAATTGAATTACTCATTATTCCTAAGTACCATTTGAGTTTGTACACCTACGAGCATTGCTTTTTAGTGGACGCCTCGGTTTCCAATGTGTATTTCTACGTTTGTTGTAAATTATCATAATTTATTTGTAATGTTTTATTGAAAACATAAATAAATTGAAATTGAAATTGAACTTTACAATATTCATTTCTACATGCTTGTTTGGGCTGGTCTTAGCCTACATCACTGTTTGATATGGTTATTGTAACCATTTAAAAGCTCGATGAAAACAAAAACAGGGTCGTCCATGTACCATCATTACATGAACTGCGTGTCATTTTATTCGGTAAAGGAGGATTATGCGATTTCTCGATCAGCGCGACGGCTTGGGGATTCCCCATTACGTCTTGGCATAACTAGTCTACGTGTCAAGCCCCTTAATTCGTCGTCCATTACGGAGGCCTATTATGTTGTTATGCATATCCCATGTGCAATTTAATTATGCCAATGCAAGTTCCTTGTCAATTAATCCCCATCTATTCCTTGTCAAAGATGTTGGGCAAAAAAATTAAAGGAAATGAATGGATGAATAAATAAATGAACGAATGAATAAATGAATGAATGATGTTTCTTTTCTTTTTCTTTCTTTCCACATCTCTCTGAGACGTATGAAATTCGAGGATACAAAGCATTCTCCACCTCTCTCTCTCTCTCTCTCTCTCTCTCACTGGTGATGGATGGTGAATTTGTTATATATACCATCACTTTGTAAGGGAAAATCATTTTAAAGTCAATCAGTTGTTGACATTTTTGACAACGTTAGTATACGGGCTGTTATTATAGTGGAAATTCTCTTTACATGCTCTTAAAATACTTTTTAAAAAATAGGTTTAGAAAGTCCTACAATGAGTCCAATTGCAATAAAGTCGTATTTTCGTTCGCGCAAGAAATCTCGGTGCCTGATAGCAATAATAATAATAATATTTAGCTTTTATATAGCGCTTATCACAAATGTCTCTAAGCGCTTTACAAATATATTATTACCCCGGTCATTGGATTCAGTGCTTGCCCGCACACAATGTGTGCACAATCTCCACTCTCTGGGGAGCATTCCAACCAGGCGTTACTTGACGCTCAAAAACTTTTTGACCAACAATGACGTTCGCATCCTACCGGGTACCCATTTAACACCTGGGTGGAGAGTAGCAAGTGCAGGTTAATATCTTGCCAAAGGATATTAGTGCCGTGTCAGGATTCGAACCTTCGACCTTCGCATCTCCAGTCAACGCCTTAAACCACTCGACCACAATCACCCCCCCCCCCCCCCCCACCCTTAACCACCCTTCCAACTCCTCGGAATAAATAAATCCTATCCTCCCTTCTTTTTAAATGCAGAAAGTACGATTGTACATCGGTCAACATCCTTCAGGAGTCGAATGTTTCATTTCAACCCTGATCCAACTACTTGACCAAGAACCCCATTGCAATCTCATTAAGCCAAGGAGTTACTAGTTGATTAGGCCCATACACTGCACACTAGACATCATTCCAATGACCTAGCACTAAGCGACTTTCTCGGCCTTCGACGTTCCATGTTATAGTGAAATCTATTGAAGGGTAAATGCTAAATGAATATTGCAAAGTTTGCGTTAAACGATTGATGCACTTGCTCTATTAGCACAGTTAACGTGGCAATCATAATGACGGCTATTGTGCAACGGGATTTACCCTATATGACACAACAATGCCGGAGCAATAAATGTCGCCAGAACACCTCCCAAGCAATGAAGAGTAAAATGATACTCACCTATGAGTGGCAATTCTTCCAGCTTATGTTTAATTCTACTGATGAGGTCGCCGGTGACATCATAGATTAATTGCTGCTGTCTCTTCGCCTGGGCGAACACCTCGAGATGAGCCTCTGAAACACCTATCCTTGAAGACTCCATCAATTCTCCCATACCTGGGTAACGACCTTTGAAGTGTATAAAATCTTTAAAATATTGTGACCAACCGTTCATGAAAAAGTCCTGTTGTTAAGTGGGTGCGACTTTCAACCGAGGTGTCTTGGTCTGAAGAGCAGTTTTTATTCGAACATGCACATTTCGATCGAAGAGCATAATAATGCAACTGACACCGTTTTCGAAGCGCTATATTATGATAACATTTGTATCTATCTTCGCTAAACTACAACATTAAATGCAAACAAAGGAGCATTGCGAAATTCTGGAGCACCTAAGCGTACCATTAAAAAAAGGGAGGGAGGTCAATAGTGTTCGACTCCAATATTTTTATTTCCTGTTTCTACTTTTTCGTTTCCTTCTTCTTCTTCTTCTTTTTCTTCATCCTTTCTCTCTCTCTCTCTCTCTCTCTCTCTCTTTCTCTCTCTCACTGGTGATGGATGGTGAATTTCGTTATATATACCATCACTTTGTAAGGGAAAATCATTTTAAAGTCAATCAGTTGTTGACATTTTTGACAACGTTAGTATACGGGCTGTTATTATAGTGGAAATTCTCTTTACATGCTCTTAAAATACTTTTTAAAAAATAGGTTTAGAAAGTCCTACAATGAGTCCAATTTGCAATAAAGTCGTATTTTCGTTCGCGCAAGAAATCTCGGTGCCTGATAGCAATAATAATAATAATATTTAGCTTTTATATAGCGCTTATCACAAATGTCTCTAAGCGCTTTACAAATATATTATTACCCCGGTCATTGGATTCAGTGCTTGCCCGCACACAATGTGTGCACAATCTCCACTCTCTGGGGAGCATTCCAACCAGGCGTTACTTGACGCTCAAAAACTTTTTGACCAACAATGACGTTCGCATCCTACCGGGTACCCATTTAACACCTGGGTGGAGAGTAGCAAGTGCAGGTTAATATCTTGCCAAAGGATATTAGTGCCGTGTCAGGATTCGAACCTTCAACCTTCGCATCTCCAGTCAACGCCTTAAACCACTCGACCACAATCACCCCCCCCCCCCCCCCCACCCTTAACCACCCTTCCAACTCCTCGGAATAAATAAATCCTATCCTCCCTTCTTTTTAAATGCAGAAAGTACGATTGTACATCGGCCTACATCAATTGTGTTTGGCTGGATTAGATTCAAATAGGATGTGAATAATAAAGGCTATTTGAAATAAAATAAAAGGTGTAATACAGGTTTATACCATTCAGATGTTGTGTAGATATGTTTGTGTTGTTGTTTTTGTTGCTCTAGATTTTGAATCTGCTTAGAGGAAGCTTGGGGTTGACAAACAAAATTGAGGTTCTTAAATTGGTTTAATATTTCGATTGTAGCCACCACATAGTTATTCATTTATTTATGTACCACTCACTTTGTTTGCTCTATATAAGTTTATTGAGTAACCGATTTCTACCATTGTGTGATTGTTATGTATCGCTTTGTTTTTTAATTTGTATTTGAAATCCAACCTTCTTGATTGCAATAAATACATTACAAATCCTTGTTGCGATTCAACTTTTTCCCTATGTTGTAGTTCCTTTTGTAGTTACGGACTTGTTAATTGAATTACTCATTATTCCTAAGTACCATTTGAGTTTGTACACCTACGAGCATTGCTTTTTAGTGGACGCCTCGGTTTCCAATGTGTATTTCTACATTTGTTGTAAATTATCATAATTTATTTGTAATGTTTTATTGAAAACATAATTTATTTTAAATTGAAATTGAACTTTACAATATTCATTTCTACATGCTTGTTTGGGCTGGTCTTAGCCTACATCACTGTTTGATATGGTTATTGTAACCATTTAAAAGCTCGATGAAAACAAAAAAAGGGTTGTCCATGTACCATCATTACATGAACTGCGTGTCATTTTATTCGGTAAAGGAGGATTATGCGATTTCTCGATCAGCGCGACGGCTTGGGGATTCCCCATTACGTCTTGGCATAACTAGTCTACGTGTCAAGCCCCTTAATTCGTCGTCCATTACGGAGGCCTATTATGTTGTTATGCATATCCCATGTGCAATTTAATTATGCCAATGCAAGTTCCTTGTCAATTAATCCCCATCTATTCCTTGTCAAAGATGTTGGGCAAAAAAAATAAAGGAAATGAATGGATGAATAAATAAATGAACGAATGAATAAATGAATGAATGATGTTTTTTTTTTTTTTCTTTCTTTCCACATCTCTCTGAGACGTATGAAATTCGAGGATACAAAGCATTCTCCACCTCTCTCTCTCTCTCTCTCACTGGTGATGGATGGTGAATTTTGTTATATATACCATCACTTTGTAAGGGAAAATCATTTTAAAGTCAATCAGTTGTTGACATTTTTGACAACGTTAGTATACGGGCTGTTATTATAGTGGAAATTCTCTTTACATGCTCTTAAAATACTTTTTAAAAAATAGGTTTAGAAAGTCCTACAATGAGTCCAATTTGCAATAAAGTCGTATTTTCGTTCGCGCAAGAAATCTCGGTGCCTGATAGCAATAATAATAATAATATTTAGCTTTTATATAGCGCTTATCACAAATGTCTCTAAGCGCTTTACAAATATATTATTACCCCGGTCATTGGATTCAGTGCTTGCCCGCACACAATGTGTGCACAATCTCCACTCTCTGGGGAGCATTCCAACCAGGCGTTACTTGACGCTCAAAAACTTTTTGACCAACAATGACGTTCGCATCCTACCGGGTACCCATTTAACACCTGGGTGGAGAGTAGCAAGTGCAGGTTAATATCTTGCCAAAGGATATTAGTGCCGTGTCAGGATTCGAACCTTCGACCTTCGCATCTCCAGTCAACGCCTTAAACCACTCGACCACAATCACCCCCCCCCCCCCCCCACCCTTAACCACCCTTCCAACTCCTCGGAATAAATAAATCCTATCCTCCCTTCTTTTTAAATGCAGAAAGTACGATTGTACATCGGTCAACATCCTTCAGGAGTCGAATGTTTCATTTCAACCCTGATCCAACTACTTGACCAAGAACCCCATTGCAATCTCATTAAGCCAAGGAGTTACTAGTTGATTAGGCCCATACACTGCACACTAGACATCATTCCAATGACCTAGCACTAAGCGACTTTCTCGGCCTTCGACGTTCCATGTTATAGTGAAATCTATTGAAGGGTAAATGCTAAATGAATATTGCAAAGTTTGCGTTAAACGATTGATGCACTTGCTCTATTAGCACAGTTAACGTGGCAATCATAATGACGGCTATTGTGCAACGGGATTTACCCTATATGACACAACAATGCCGGAGCAATAAATGTCGCCAGAACACCTCCCAAGCAATGAAGAGTAAAATGATACTCACCTATGAGTGGCAATTCTTCCAGCTTATGTTTAATTCTACTGATGAGGTCGCCGGTGACATCATAGATTAATTGCTGCTGTCTCTTCGCCTGGGCGAACACCTCGAGATGAGCCTCTGAAACACCTATCCTTGAAGACTCCATCAATTCTCCCATACCTGGGTAACGACCTTTGAAGTGTATAAAATCTTTAAAATATTGCGACCAACCGTTCATGAAAAAGTCCTGTTGTTAAGTGGGTGCGACTTTCAACCGAGGTGTCTTGGTCTGAAGAGCAGTTTTTATTCGAACATGCACATTTCGATCGAAGAGCATAATAATGCAACTGACACCGTTTTCGAAGCGCTATATTATGATAACATTTGTATCTATCTTCGCTAAACTACAACATTAAATGCAAACAAAGGAGCATTGCGAAATTCTGGAGCACCTAAGCGTACCATTAAAAAAAGGGAGGGAGGTCAATAGTGTTCGACTCCAATATTTTTATTTCCTGTTTCTACTTTTTCGTTTCCTTCTTCTTCTTCTTCTTTTTCTTCATCCTTTCTCTCTCTCTCTCTCTCTCTCTCTCTCTCTCTCTCTCTCTCTCTCTCACTGGTGATGGATGGTGAATTTCGTTATATATACCATCACATTGTAAGGGAAAATCATTTTAAAGTCAATCAGTTGTTGACATTTTTGACAACGTTAGTATACGGGCTGTTATTATAGTGGAAATTCTCTTTACATGCTCTTAAAATACTTTTTAAAAAATAGGTTTAGAAAGTCCTACAATGAGTCCAATTTGCAATAAAGTCGTATTTTCGTTCGCGCAAGAAATCTCGGTGCCTGATAGCAATAATAATAATAATATTTAGCTTTTATATAGCGCTTATCACAAATGTCTCTAAGCGCTTTACAAATATATTATTACCCCGGTCATTGGATTCAGTGCTTGCCCGCACACAATGTGTGCACAATCTCCACTCTCTGGGGAGCATTCCAACCAGGCGTTACTTGACGCTCAAAAACTTTTTGACCAACAATGACGTTCGCATCCTACCGGGTACCCATTTAACACCTGGGTGGAGAGTAGCAAGTGCAGGTTAATATCTTGCCAAAGGATATTAGTGCCGTGTCAGGATTCGAACCTTCAACCTTCGCATCTCCAGTCAACGCCTTAAACCACTCGACCACAATCACCCCCCCCCCCCCCCCACCCTTAACCACCCTTCCAACTCCTCGGAATAAATAAATCCTATCCTCCCTTCTTTTTAAATGCAGAAAGTACGATTGTACATCGGCCTACATCAATTGTGTTTGGCTGGATTAGATTCAAATAGGATGTGAATAATAAAGGCTATTTGAAATAAAATAAAAGGTGTAATACAGGTTTATACCATTCAGATGTTGTGTAGATATGTTTGTGTTGTTGTTTTTGTTGCTCTAGATTTTGAATCTGCTTAGAGGAAGCTTGGGGTTGACAAACAAAATTGAGGTTCTTAAATTGGTTTAATATTTCGATTGTAGCCACCACATAGTTATTCATTTATTTATGTACCACTCACTTTGTTTGCTCTATATAAGTTTATTGAGTAACCGATTTCTACCATTGTGTGATTGTTATGTATCGCTTTGTTTTTTAATTTGTATTTGAAATCCAACCTTCTTGATTGCAATAAATACATTACAAATCCTTGTTGCGATTCAACTTTTTCCCTATGTTGTAGTTCCTTTTGTAGTTACGGACTTGTTAATTGAATTACTCATTATTCCTAAGTACCATTTGAGTTTGTACACCTACGAGCATTGCTTTTTAGTGGACGCCTCGGTTTCCAATGTGTATTTCTACGTTTGTTGTAAATTATCATAATTTATTTGTAATGTTTTATTGAAAACATAAATAAATTGAAATTGAAATTGAACTTTACAATATTCATTTCTACATGCTTGTTTGGGCTGGTCTTAGCCTACATCACTGTTTGATATGGTTATTGTAACCATTTAAAAGCTCGATGAAAACAAAAAAAGGGTTGTCCATGTACCATCATTACATGAACTGCGTGTCATTTTATTCGGTAAAGGAGGATTATGCGATTTCTCGATCAGCGCGACGGCTTGGGGATTCCCCATTACGTCTTGGCATAACTAGTCTACGTGTCAAGCCCCTTAATTCGTCGTCCATTACGGAGGCCTATTATGTTGTTATGCATATCCCATGTGCAATTTAATTATGCCAATGCAAGTTCCTTGTCAATTAATCCCCATCTATTCCTTGTCAAAGATGTTGGGCAAAAAAATTAAAGGAAATGAATGGATGAATAAATAAATGAACGAATGAATAAATGAATGAATGATGTTTTTTTTCTTTTTCTTTCTTTCCACATCTCTCTGAGACGTATGAAATTCGAGGATACAAAGCATTCTCCACCTCTCTCTCTCTCTCTCTCACTGGTGATGGATGGTGAATTTTGTTATATATACCATCACTTTGTAAGGGAAAATCATTTTAAAGTCAATCAGTTGTTGACATTTTTGACAACGTTAGTATACGGGCTGTTATTATAGTGGAAATTCTCTTTACATGCTCTTAAAATACTTTTTAAAAAATAGGTTTAGAAAGTCCTACAATGAGTCCAATTTGCAATAAAGTCGTATTTTCGTTCGCGCAAGAAATCTCGGTGCCTGATAGCAATAATAATAATAATATTTAGCTTTTATATAGCGCTTATCACAAATGTCTCTAAGCGCTTTACAAATATATTATTACCCCGGTCATTGGATTCAGTGCTTGCCCGCACACAATGTGTGCACAATCTCCACTCTCTGGGGAGCATTCCAACCAGGCGTTACTTGACGCTCAAAAACTTTTTGACCAACAATGACGTTCGCATCCTACCGGGTACCCATTTAACACCTGGGTGGAGAGTAGCAAGTGCAGGTTAATATCTTGCCAAAGGATATTAGTGCCGTGTCAGGATTCGAACCTTCGACCTTCGCATCTCCAGTCAACGCCTTAAACCACTCGACCACAATCACCCCCCCCCCCCCCCCCCACCCTTAACCACCCTTCCAACTCCTCGGAATAAATAAATCCTATCCTCCCTTCTTTTTAAATGCAGAAAGTACGATTGTACATCGGTCAACATCCTTCAGGAGTCGAATGTTTCATTTCAACCCTGATCCAACTACTTGACCAAGAACCCCATTGCAATCTCATTAAGCCAAGGAGTTACTAGTTGATTAGGCCCATACACTGCACACTAGACATCATTCCAATGACCTAGCACTAAGCGACTTTCTCGGCCTTCGACGTTCCATGTTATAGTGAAATCTATTGAAGGGTAAATGCTAAATGAATATTGCAAAGTTTGCGTTAAACGATTGATGCACTTGCTCTATTAGCACAGTTAACGTGGCAATCATAATGACGGCTATTGTGCAACGGGATTTACCCTATATGACACAACAATGCCGGAGCAATAAATGTCGCCAGAACACCTCCCAAGCAATGAAGAGTAAAATGATACTCACCTATGAGTGGCAATTCTTCCAGCTTATGTTTAATTCTACTGATGAGGTCGCCGGTGACATCATAGATTAATTGCTGCTGTCTCTTCGCCTGGGCGAACACCTCGAGATGAGCCTCTGAAACACCTATCCTTGAAGACTCCATCAATTCTCCCATACCTGGGTAACGACCTTTGAAGTGTATAAAATCTTTAAAATATTGTGACCAACCGTTCATGAAAAAGTCCTGTTGTTAAGTGGGTGCGACTTTCAACCGAGGTGTCTTGGTCTGAAGAGCAGTTTTTATTCGAACATGCACATTTCGATCGAAGAGCATAATAATGCAACTGACACCGTTTTCGAAGCGCTATATTATGATAACATTTGTATCTATCTTCGCTAAACTACAAACATTAAATGCAAACAAAGGAGCATTGCGAAATTCTGGAGCACCTAAGCGTACCATTAAAAAAAGGGAGGGAGGTCAATAGTGTTCGACTCCAATATTTTTATTTCCTGTTTCTACTTTTTCGTTTCCTTCTTCTTCTTCTTCTTTTTCTTCATCCTTTCTCTCTCTCTCTCTCTCTCTCTCTCTCTCTCTCTCTCTCTCACTGGTGATGGATGGTGAATTTCGTTATATATACCATCACTTTGTAAGGGAAAATCATTTTAAAGTCAATCAGTTGTTGACATTTTTGACAACGTTAGTATACGGGCTGTTATTATAGTGGAAATTCTCTTTACATGCTCTTAAAATACTTTTTAAAAAATAGGTTTAGAAAGTCCTACAATGAGTCCAATTTGCAATAAAGTCGTATTTTCGTTCGCGCAAGAAATCTCGGTGCCTGATAGCAATAATAATAATAATATTTAGCTTTTATATAGCGCTTATCACAAATGTCTCTAAGCGCTTTACAAATATATTATTACCCCGGTCATTGGATTCAGTGCTTGCCCGCACACAATGTGTGCACAATCTCCACTCTCTGGGGAGCATTCCAACCAGGCGTTACTTGACGCTCAAAAACTTTTTGACCAACAATGACGTTCGCATCCTACCGGGTACCCATTTAACACCTGGGTGGAGAGTAGCAAGTGCAGGTTAATATCTTGCCAAAGGATATTAGTGCCGTGTCAGGATTCGAACCTTCAACCTTCGCATCTCCAGTCAACGCCTTAAACCACTCGACCACAATCACCCCCCCCCCCCCCCCCACCCTTAACCACCCTTCCAACTCCTCGGAATAAATAAATCCTATCCTCCCTTCTTTTTAAATGCAGAAAGTACGATTGTACATCGGCCTACATCAATTGTGTTTGGCTGGATTAGATTCAAATAGGATGTGAATAATGAAGGCTATTTGAAATAAAATAAAAGGTGTAATACAGGTTTATACCATTCAGATGTTGTGTAGATATGTTTGTGTTGTTGTTTTTGTTGCTCTAGATTTTGAATCTGCTTAGAGGAAGCTTGGGGTTGACAAACAAAATTGAGGTTCTTAATTGGTTTAATATTTCGATTGTAGCCACCACATAGTTATTCATTTATTTATGTACCACTCACTTTGTTTGCTCTATATAAGTTTATTGAGTAACCGATTTCTACCATTGTGTGATTGTTATGTATCGCTTTGTTTTTTAATTTGTATTTGAAATCCAACCTTCTTGATTGCAATAAATACATTACAAATCCTTGTTGCGATTCAACTTTTTCCCTATGTTGTAGTTCCTTTTGTAGTTACGGACTTGTTAATTGAATTACTCATTATTCCTAAGTACCATTTGAGTTTGTACACCTACGAGCATTGCTTTTTAGTGGACGCCTCGGTTTCCAATGTGTATTTCTACGTTTGTTGTAAATTATCATAATTTATTTGTAATGTTTTATTGAAAACATAAATAAATTGAAATTGAAATTGAACTTTACAATATTCATTTCTACATGCTTGTTTGGGCTGGTCTTAGCCTACATCACTGTTTGATATGGTTATTGTAACCATTTAAAAGCTCGATGAAAACAAAAACAGGGTCGTCCATGTACCATCCTTACATGAACTGCGTGTCATTTTATTCGGTAAAGGAGGATTATGCGATTTCTCGATCAGCGCGACGGCTTGGGGATTCCCCATTACGTCTTGGCATAACTAGTCTACGTGTCAAGCCCCTTAATTCGTCGTCCATTACGGAGGCCTATTATGTTGTTATGCATATCCCATGTGCAATTTAATTATGCCAATGCAAGTTCCTTGTCAATTAATCCCCATCTATTCCTTGTCAAAGATGTTGGGCAAAAAAATTAAAGGAAATGAATGGATGAATAAATAAATGAACGAATGAATAAATGAATGAATGATGTTTCTTTTCTTTTTCTTTCTTTCCACATCTCTCTGAGACGTATGAAATTCGAGGATACAAAGCATTCTCCACCTCTCTCTCTCTCTCTCTCTCTCTCTCTCACTGGTGATGGATGGTGAATTTGTTATATATACCATCACTTTGTAAGGGAAAATCATTTTAAAGTCAATCAGTTGTTGACATTTTTGACAACGTTAGTATACGGGCTGTTATTATAGTGGAAATTCTCTTTACATGCTCTTAAAATACTTTTTAAAAAATAGGTTTAGAAAGTCCTACAATGAGTCCAATTGCAATAAAGTCGTATTTTCGTTCGCGCAAGAAATCTCGGTGCCTGATAGCAATAATAATAATAATATTTAGCTTTTATATAGCGCTTATCACAAATGTCTCTAAGCGCTTTACAAATATATTATTACCCCGGTCATTGGATTCAGTGCTTGCCCGCACACAATGTGTGCACAATCTCCACTCTCTGGGGAGCATTCCAACCAGGCGTTACTTGACGCTCAAAAACTTTTTGACCAACAATGACGTTCGCATCCTACCGGGTACCCATTTAACACCTGGGTGGAGAGTAGCAAGTGCAGGTTAATATCTTGCCAAAGGATATTAGTGCCGTGTCAGGATTCGAACCTTCGACCTTCGCATCTCCAGTCAACGCCTTAAACCACTCGACCACAATCACCCCCCCCCCCCCCCACCCTTAACCACCCTTCCAACTCCTCGGAATAAATAAATCCTATCCTCCCTTCTTTTTAAATGCAGAAAGTACGATTGTACATCGGTCAACATCCTTCAGGAGTCGAATGTTTCATTTCAACCCTGATCCAACTACTTGACCAAGAACCCCATTGCAATCTCATTAAGCCAAGGAGTTACTAGTTGATTAGGCCCATACACTGCACACTAGACATCATTCCAATGACCTAGCACTAAGCGACTTTCTCGGCCTTCGACGTTCCATGTTATAGTGAAATCTATTGAAGGGTAAATGCTAAATGAATATTGCAAAGTTTGCGTTAAACGATTGATGCACTTGCTCTATTAGCACAGTTAACGTGGCAATCATAATGACGGCTATTGTGCAACGGGATTTACCCTATATGACACAATAGTCCGGCAGCCAAATCCAGATTATTGGCCTAACCTTGTTTTAGGGTCTATAGTTTTTTTTTCAATGGATTATGATTGCCTAAACCTTCTATTTGAAGAATCCGATTGCTGACACTCTGTCAGCCTTGAGCAATTTAAGATATGTGACGTCATACAAAATGGCCGCCAAAGTACATGATTTTTCTCTAAAAATGTATAATAAATATATAAAAGGGCTTTTTCTAAAATTTTGGGCAGCCAAATGTCTGTATCTCTCTAGGACCATCACTAAAAATTGTTTCGTGATGTTGCACGACCCTAGATGACAAGCTAATTTGCATATTTTGAAATAGCGCCCTCTATAAATATATTAATTTTGCATAAAAATAGGTGTGCCAGCCAAATGCCAATTTCTTATTTCTCAATGGATTATGATTGCCTAAACCTTCTATTTGAAGAATCCGATTGCTGACACTCTGTCAGCCTTGAGCGATTTAAGATATGTGACGTCATACAAAATGGCCGCCAAAGTACATGATTTTTCTCTAAAAATGTATAATAAATATAAAACAAGGATTTTTCTACAATTTTGGGCTGCCAAATGTCTGTATCTCTCTAGGACCATCACTAAAAATTGTTTCGTGATGTTGCACGGCCATAGATGACAAGCTAATTTGCATATTTTGAAATAGCGCCCTCTATAAACATATTAATTTTGCATAAAAATAGGTGTGCCAGCCAAAGGCCAATTTCTTAGATCTACGTCACGTTAAACACATATTATATGCTTCGTATGCATGAAATAATTACGATTGTGCTGCATTTATCTTACATATTTTTTGGTCTAAATTAAGATACATGTAAAGAAACCAAGATCTACAAGAGAATCAGTGAGAAGTGATTTTACGGTACATTATTGTTCCATTCATAGGCTTTATTTAGACCAGCATTGATCCAGCGTCAGTGAATGATGATAAAGCATTTGGCATCGGTACCAGACAGATGCATGAGTTTTAACAGAAGTTACCTGGTGGATTCTATGACACAATTTCCAAGAAAGTCTACAACAGGTACCTGACAAAAATTGTCAGCCCAGACACCAACTGTAATAAACGGCAAGCGATGCGATGCTTCAGGGTTGGCTCCATTGAAATAATCTAATGGAATGACTTACTCAGATAGCCTCTCAAAGGCGAACATTCTAAGTAATCAGTTTTCATCCATCTTCAACTGCAATGAAGATGTGACTAGTCTGAGAGACAAAGGACGAAGCCCCTACCCAACCATGGATCACATTACTATCTCGCCACCAGGGGTTCTGACGATCCTGTCCGAGCTTGATGTTCATAAAGCCACTGGTCCTGACGAAATCCCAGCCAGACTTCTGACCACCAAACTAACACCTGTGTTCCCTCTATTCTTCCAAGCCTCCCTTAACCAGAGCGTGCATACCTGATAAATGGAAGATGGCTATATATATTGATCCCATCTTCAAGAAAGGTGTCTCTCGGACGTCAGTAACCTGTGAAGTACTGGAGCACATTGTTCTTAGCAGCAACATGAACCACCTTGAAAGCCACAACATCTTGTCTAATGCACAACATGGCTTTCGAAAGAAGCGATCCTGCGTCTCACAGCTTGTCCTTGCTGTCCTGGACCTTGCCAAAGGCATCGATGCCAGAGACCAATTGGACATGACACTCCTTGGTTTCTCAAAAGCATTTGACAAGGTTCCCCATGGAAGGCTAGCTGTTACACAAGCTCCAATTCTATGGAATCTGGGAACCCACACATGCTTGGTTTTCTGGCTTCCTGAGTTACAGGACCCAGCAGGTGTTACTGGAAGGATCCATCTCCAACACCAGCCAAGTAACATCTGGCATCCCGCAAGGCAGCGTTATCGGCCAGATGCTGTTTCTCCTCTTCCTCAATGATCTGCCACCGTACCTCTCCCCAAACCCAACAGTCAGGCTCTTTGCTGACGATGGCATGCTATACAGCAACATCAAGACATAGGAAGACGCCTAACGTGTCCATGAGGATCTTGACTCACTGCAACGCTGGAAGCGTGATTGGCTGATGGAATTCATCCCACATAAATGTCAGGTTCTACATATGTCACCAATAAACGCAAATCCATCATCAAATTCATGGACAGACCGTAGATGACAAAAATATAGCAAAGTATCGAGGTGTTGAGTCGCAGAAAAACCTCAGCTGGAACCCACATATCAACATTATCAGCAAATAATCCAACTCCACCCGTGCCTTTCTTCAAAGAAATATCCAACCATGTCCTAGAAAAGTTAAATAATTGTGCTACGATACTCGCCTTCAACCAATCATGGAGTATGCCATCATCATAATTATATGGGACCCTAACACTCAAACAATTAGCAATCATCAAGAAGCTTGAAATGGGTCAACGGCGCTATGTCCGCTCCTACTGCAATGACCACTACAGGACAAGCAAAGTAGAAGCCATCCGGCCTGAACCAGCTCAAGTGGCCAACATTACAAGAACGCAGGGTACAGGCTCAGGTGTTGATGATCTTTCGTATCAACAACCCGCTGAAAGACTTTCCACATACTTTCTTCACTCCATCAACATCCCTGCACAGAGGGCATTCAAAGAAGATAATTGTTCATTTTGCCTGAATGCTTGTCTAAAAGAAGAGCTTTTTCCCGGATACAATAAGACTCTGGAACTCCCTCCCTTTGAACACCGTCAATTGTACCTCTGTTTAACAGCTTCAAGCAAGAGTTTCTTGCTGTGCAGCTCCTGCTATGACTAAACAGTCAAATCCTAGAGAGGCAGGTCCTGTTGCAGTTGCTGCAGACAAATTGCATGTGTGGCTGTGCTGTTGAAGCCGTGGCTAGCTGCTGTCTTTGTTGTCTTTTCTCCTCCCACTGTTCTACTCACTTCTGATCACTCCTCTGTATACATGTCTTCACAGCGCATCTCCATTTGGGGCAGTCTGAAGCATAGGCTTCCCATTTTGTAGGGTTGATTTCACTGGCCTCCATATCCCTCTTGCACACATCCATTAAGCGAAGGCCAGGTCTTCTAACAGTCCTGGTTCTGGTCGCTAACTTTCCGTACAAGATGTCTTCCATTCGACTGACATGACCAAGCCATCTCAGCCGTCGTTGTGATAGAAGAGCGTAGATGGTCATCATCCCTCCTTCTTGAGGACATCCTTGTTTGGAATGTGGTCCTGCCAATTGATGCCTAGGATTCGCCTCAAGTAGCGGAAATGGAAAACATTCAAACGGCGCTCCTGACTTGCATACAGGGTTCACGACTCACTGCCATACATGAGAGTGCTGAGCACATAGGCCTGGTAGATCTTCATTTTCGTGTTGGTGGTTTATAGTAAAGTGTTCTTCCAGGCCTGCTTTGAGTGTCTAGCCATCTTGGTTGCTGCCTTGCCAATGTGAACGTTGAGCTCGAGATCAAGGGAGAGGTTGCTTAATACATGGAGCCGAGGTAGGTGAAGTTTTCAACCACTTGGAGGGTGTAGTTTAATTAACATTGGAGGATTCGAAAGTCTATGACACCAAGTTGATCTACTCTAGAGTAATAGGACTGCAGGCAAGTTGAAGATATGTCAATATCAAGAATATTTTGTCATGGAAGCTTTCACCAGGTCAAAGGCGAACTTGAAGAATTTGACAAAGGTTGACGTGTCACTTGAACAACCTTGTACAGCCCGTTTGATGGTTGTGCTCTACTCTGTATTAAAATCTGATGATCTTTGGTTGGTGTGCCACCAGGGTTTCTAAAGTCATGACGAATCGAGAGTCATCCAAAAGAGTCTTGCCACCTCACTGCTTCCCTCCCAGAAACTACTGACAACAAACTACAGTTCATCGACATCATATACCGGTATGCGTGATTCTGCAGAATGATGAGGTGTTCAGAAATAGGCACAAGCACAATTAAGCTGGTCATTACCGGTCAAGATGAGGTATCTGTTGAAGTGATACCAGGCAGCGATTTCATGCCAAGGGAAAATCTTTCCATAACACATGAAGAAGCAGACAACATCATAGTACAGCAAGCGATTCAAATTGCTGCTAATGAGAAAAGGTATGTTAGGACCCTGGCTGTTAGGGTTAGGGTCCATCATTATCTACAGGAATAACTTGGAACGCCAATGATCATGGAGTCATCAAAGAGCGAACTGTTATTGACATTCCTGCCACTAGCTGTACACAAGTTAGGAGATATCATTCCATCGATGTTGGCAGGACATGCGTTGAGGGGATGCGACACTATTGGGGCATACTTTGGGATTGAAAAGGGTATTGCTAAAAAGTAATGAAGCAGAAGATTTGACTCCCTTTGGACTCAGTTGGCAAGAGAGCTCATATGCAAACATGTGTGTGGAAGCACGCCTTGCAGTCACGACCCACATCATTGGATCCTACAAAGTATGGCTATGTAAAAGAAGAGGAAATCAAATCCCTGTCACAGTACTTACAAATGTACAACTCGCACCGGACAACATATTAAGGTTAATACGGTGCACTTGTGCGAGTGGAAGCCTATGTAAATCATCACGTACGGTGCCAATGCAACAAAGCAAAACTAGCATGCACAATTTTCTGTGGTTTTCGCGCCTCTGTCGAGTGTTATAACGATCAAACTAAAGCAGCAAATTATAGCCATTGGAAGGTAACCATTTTTGGTCATTTTGGGTGGATATTTTGCTTTATTAAACTCATAAATTCCCTTGTAAGAGAGGAACCTTTTCATGATAGGTTCATATAAAAGAATGTATTACCTCAAAATACAAATCACTAAAATTTCAGAATACTGTCACTGAAAACGGGCATATATAACCATAGGGCACCTCATATCTATGGGACAGAGAGCATGAAATTCTAGCTTGTTTTCTTCAAGTATTAAAGATAAAGACCAGTTATGGTCATGCGATTGCATTGTGAAAGAAACGTTGTGGAATCGATCAGAAAAGGTTGATCATCTAGCTTATAAGTATTGGTGTGTACTGCAAGGTTCTGGAATCATCAAAACGATTAGAAATTAGGCCCAGTCTTGGTAAAGTTACAAGCACTGTACACAGAATGATGTATATGGGACTCCGCGACACGTGCGCGATATCTATCAGGTCTAAATAGATATAATAATTTACCAAATACATCAATTAGTAGGCGGTTTCTCGGCAAAATTTGTATCATCACGTATTAGTCAAAACATATTCTTTCACATGATTGGTGATAAGAGCTTCTATTTCATTTTTTGAGAGGGGGGCGTTTCCAAAACTAAAACTGATCTTTACCTTTAAAGTAAAAAATAACAAAAAAATCACACCAAAATGTGGTGCACAATTTTTACTAATTGTATTCAGTGCGTCTGACTTATACAAAATGTTAATTTCATGTTAGAAATTGGCATTTGGCCATCATTTAAAATTTGCAAGTTATCGTGTCTATAGAGGGCGCCAATCTGAATTATGCAAATTTACGTGCCATTTTTTATCATACAACATCGTCAATTTTTATTTAGTGATGATCCTAGAAAAAAATCTAGATATTTGACTGACATTTAATGTAGCAAAATACTGTAAACAATTTTGTTATCATTAATTTTGGTAAAAAAGGGTATTTTGGCGGCCATTTTGTGTGACGTCACATATCTCAAATTGCTCAAGGCTGACAGAGTGTCAGCAATCGGATTCTTCAAATTGATGGTCTAAGGAACTATAATCCAAAAAAAAAAAAACTATAGACCCTAAAACAAGGTATATCGAGATGGCTGCCGGACTACAACAATGCCGGAGCAATAAATGTCGCCAGAACACCTCCCAAGCAATGAAGAGTAAAATGATACTCACCTATGAGTGGCAATTCTTCCAGCTTATGTTTAATTCTACTGATGAGGTCGCCGGTGACATCATAGATTAATTGCTGCTGTCTCTTCGCCTGGGCGAACACCTCGAGATGAGCCTCTGAAACACCTATCCTTGAAGACTCCATCAATTCTCCCATACCTGGGTAACGACCTTTGAAGTGTATAAAATCTTTAAAATATTGTGACCAACCGTTCATGAAAAAGTCCTGTTGTTAAGTGGGTGCGACTTTCAACCGAGGTGTCTTGGTCTGAAGAGCAGTTTTTATTCGAACATGCACATTTCGATCGAAGAGCATAATAATGCAACTGACACCGTTTTCGAAGCGCTATATTATGATAACATTTGTATCTATCTTCGCTAAACTACAACATTAAATGCAAACAAAGGAGCATTGCGAAATTCTGGAGCACCTAAGCGTACCATTAAAAAAAGGGAGGGAGGTCAATAGTGTTCGACTCCAATATTTTTATTTCCTGTTTCTACTTTTTCGTTTCCTTCTTCTTCTTCTTCTTTTTCTTCATCCTTTCTCTCTCTCTCTCTCTCTCTCTCTCTCTTTCTCTCTCTCACTGGTGATGGATGGTGAATTTCGTTATATATACCATCACTTTGTAAGGGAAAATCATTTTAAAGTCAATCAGTTGTTGACATTTTTGACAACGTTAGTATACGGGCTGTTATTATAGTGGAAATTCTCTTTACATGCTCTTAAAATACTTTTTAAAAAATAGGTTTAGAAAGTCCTACAATGAGTCCAATTTGCAATAAAGTCGTATTTTCGTTCGCGCAAGAAATCTCGGTGCCTGATAGCAATAATAATAATAATATTTAGCTTTTATATAGCGCTTATCACAAATGTCTCTAAGCGCTTTACAAATATATTATTACCCCGGTCATTGGATTCAGTGCTTGCCCGCACACAATGTGTGCACAATCTCCACTCTCTGGGGAGCATTCCAACCAGGCGTTACTTGACGCTCAAAAACTTTTTGACCAACAATGACGTTCGCATCCTACCGGGTACCCATTTAACACCTGGGTGGAGAGTAGCAAGTGCAGGTTAATATCTTGCCAAAGGATATTAGTGCCGTGTCAGGATTCGAACCTTCAACCTTCGCATCTCCAGTCAACGCCTTAAACCACTCGACCACAATCACCCCCCCCCCCCCCACCCTTAACCACCCTTCCAACTCCTCGGAATAAATAAATCCTATCCTCCCTTCTTTTTAAATGCAGAAAGTACGATTGTACATCGGCCTACATCAATTGTGTTTGGCTGGATTAGATTCAAATAGGATGTGAATAATAAAGGCTATTTGAAATAAAATAAAAGGTGTAATACAGGTTTATACCATTCAGATGTTGTGTAGATATGTTTGTGTTGTTGTTTTTGTTGCTCTAGATTTTGAATCTGCTTAGAGGAAGCTTGGGGTTGACAAACAAAATTGAGGTTCTTAAATTGGTTTAATATTTCGATTGTAGCCACCACATAGTTATTCATTTATTTATGTACCACTCACTTTGTTTGCTCTATATAAGTTTATTGAGTAACCGATTTCTACCATTGTGTGATTGTTATGTATCGCTTTGTTTTTTAATTTGTATTTGAAATCCAACCTTCTTGATTGCAATAAATACATTACAAATCCTTGTTGCGATTCAACTTTTTCCCTATGTTGTAGTTCCTTTTGTAGTTACGGACTTGTTAATTGAATTACTCATTATTCCTAAGTACCATTTGAGTTTGTACACCTACGAGCATTGCTTTTTAGTGGACGCCTCGGTTTCCAATGTGTATTTCTACATTTGTTGTAAATTATCATAATTTATTTGTAATGTTTTATTGAAAACATAATTTATTTTAAATTGAAATTGAACTTTACAATATTCATTTCTACATGCTTGTTTGGGCTGGTCTTAGCCTACATCACTGTTTGATATGGTTATTGTAACCATTTAAAAGCTCGATGAAAACAAAAAAAGGGTTGTCCATGTACCATCATTACATGAACTGCGTGTCATTTTATTCGGTAAAGGAGGATTATGCGATTTCTCGATCAGCGCGACGGCTTGGGGATTCCCCATTACGTCTTGGCATAACTAGTCTACGTGTCAAGCCCCTTAATTCGTCGTCCATTACGGAGGCCTATTATGTTGTTATGCATATCCCATGTGCAATTTAATTATGCCAATGCAAGTTCCTTGTCAATTAATCCCCATCTATTCCTTGTCAAAGATGTTGGGCAAAAAAAATAAAGGAAATGAATGGATGAATAAATAAATGAACGAATGAATAAATGAATGAATGATGTTTTTTTTTTTTTCTTTCTTTCCACATCTCTCTGAGACGTATGAAATTCGAGGATACAAAGCATTCTCCACCTCTCTCTCTCTCTCTCTCACTGGTGATGGATGGTGAATTTTGTTATATATACCATCACTTTGTAAGGGAAAATCATTTTAAAGTCAATCAGTTGTTGACATTTTTGACAACGTTAGTATACGGGCTGTTATTATAGTGGAAATTCTCTTTACATGCTCTTAAAATACTTTTTAAAAAATAGGTTTAGAAAGTCCTACAATGAGTCCAATTTGCAATAAAGTCGTATTTTCGTTCGCGCAAGAAATCTCGGTGCCTGATAGCAATAATAATAATAATATTTAGCTTTTATATAGCGCTTATCACAAATGTCTCTAAGCGCTTTACAAATATATTATTACCCCGGTCATTGGATTCAGTGCTTGCCCGCACACAATGTGTGCACAATCTCCACTCTCTGGGGAGCATTCCAACCAGGCGTTACTTGACGCTCAAAAACTTTTTGACCAACAATGACGTTCGCATCCTACCGGGTACCCATTTAACACCTGGGTGGAGAGTAGCAAGTGCAGGTTAATATCTTGCCAAAGGATATTAGTGCCGTGTCAGGATTCGAACCTTCGACCTTCGCATCTCCAGTCAACGCCTTAAACCACTCGACCACAATCACCCCCCCCCCCCCCACCCTTAACCACCCTTCCAACTCCTCGGAATAAATAAATCCTATCCTCCCTTCTTTTTAAATGCAGAAAGTACGATTGTACATCGGTCAACATCCTTCAGGAGTCGAATGTTTCATTTCAACCCTGATCCAACTACTTGACCAAGAACCCCATTGCAATCTCATTAAGCCAAGGAGTTACTAGTTGATTAGGCCCATACACTGCACACTAGACATCATTCCAATGACCTAGCACTAAGCGACTTTCTCGGCCTTCGACGTTCCATGTTATAGTGAAATCTATTGAAGGGTAAATGCTAAATGAATATTGCAAAGTTTGCGTTAAACGATTGATGCACTTGCTCTATTAGCACAGTTAACGTGGCAATCATAATGACGGCTATTGTGCAACAGGATTTACCCTATATGACACAACAATGCCGGAGCAATAAATGTCGCCAGAACACCTCCCAAGCAATGAAGAGTAAAATGATACTCACCTATGAGTGGCAATTCTTCCAGCTTATGTTTAATTCTACTGATGAGGTCGCCGGTGACATCATAGATTAATTGCTGCTGTCTCTTCGCCTGGGCGAACACCTCGAGATGAGCCTCTGAAACACCTATCCTTGAAGACTCCATCAATTCTCCCATACCTGGGTAACGACCTTTGAAGTGTATAAAATCTTTAAAATATTGTGACCAACCGTTCATGAAAAAGTCCTGTTGTTAAGTGGGTGCGACTTTCAACCGAGGTGTCTTGGTCTGAAGAGCAGTTTTTATTCGAACATGCACATTTCGATCGAAGAGCATAATAATGCAACTGACACCGTTTTCGAAGCGCTATATTATGATAACATTTGTATCTATCTTCGCTAAACTACAACATTAAATGCAAACAAAGGAGCATTGCGAAATTCTGGAGCACCTAAGCGTACCATTAAAAAAAGGGAGGGAGGTCAATAGTGTTCGACTCCAATATTTTTATTTCCTGTTTCTACTTTTTCGTTTCCTTCTTCTTCTTCTTCTTTTGCTTCATCCTTTCTCTCTCTCTCTCTCTCTCTCTCTCTCTCTCTCTCTCTCACTGGTGATGGATGGTGAATTTCGTTATATATACCATCACTTTGTAAGGGAAAATCATTTTAAAGTCAATCAGTTGTTGACATTTTTGACAACGTTAGTATACGGGCTGTTATTATAGTGGAAATTCTCTTTACATGCTCTTAAAATACTTTTTAAAAAATAGGTTTAGAAAGTCCTACAATGAGTCCAATTTGCAATAAAGTCGTATTTTCGTTCGCGCAAGAAATCTCGGTGCCTGATAGCAATAATAATAATAATATTTAGCTTTTATATAGCGCTTATCACAAATGTCTCTAAGCGCTTTACAAATATATTATTACCCCGGTCATTGGATTCAGTGCTTGCCCGCACACAATGTGTGCACAATCTCCACTCTCTGGGGAGCATTCCAACCAGGCGTTACTTGACGCTCAAAAACTTTTTGACCAACAATGACGTTCGCATCCTACCGGGTACCCATTTAACACCTGGGTGGAGAGTAGCAAGTGCAGGTTAATATCTTGCCAAAGGATATTAGTGCCGTGTCAGGATTCGAACCTTCAACCTTCGCATCTCCAGTCAACGCCTTAAACCACTCGACCACAATCACCCCCCCCCCCCCCCACCCTTAACCACCCTTCCAACTCCTCGGAATAAATAAATCCTATCCTCCCTTCTTTTTAAATGCAGAAAGTACGATTGTACATCGGCCTACATCAATTGTGTTTGGCTGGATTAGATTCAAATAGGATGTGAATAATAAAGGCTATTTGAAATAAAATAAAAGGTGTAATACAGGTTTATACCATTCAGATGTTGTGTAGATATGTTTGTGTTGTTGTTTTTGTTGCTCTAGATTTTGAATCTGCTTAGAGGAAGCTTGGGGTTGACAAACAAAATTGAGGTTCTTAAATTGGTTTAATATTTCGATTGTAGCCACCACATAGTTATTCATTTATTTATGTACCACTCACTTTGTTTGCTCTATATAAGTTTATTGAGTAACCGATTTCTACCATTGTGTGATTGTTATGTATCGCTTTGTTTTTTAATTTGTATTTGAAATCCAACCTTCTTGATTGCAATAAATACATTACAAATCCTTGTTGCGATTCAACTTTTTCCCTATGTTGTAGTTCCTTTTGTAGTTACGGACTTGTTAATTGAATTACTCATTATTCCTAAGTACCATTTGAGTTTGTACACCTACGAGCATTGCTTTTTAGTGGACGCCTCGGTTTCCAATGTGTATTTCTACGTTTGTTGTAAATTATCATAATTTATTTGTAATGTTTTATTGAAAACATAAATAAATTGAAATTGAAATTGAACTTTACAATATTCATTTCTACATGCTTGTTTGGGCTGGTCTTAGCCTACATCACTGTTTGATATGGTTATTGTAACCATTTAAAAGCTCGATGAAAACAAAAAAAGGGTTGTCCATGTACCATCATTACATGAACTGCGTGTCATTTTATTCGGTAAAGGAGGATTATGCGATTTCTCGATCAGCGCGACGGCTTGGGGATTCCCCATTACGTCTTGGCATAACTAGTCTACGTGTCAAGCCCCTTAATTCGTCGTCCATTACGGAGGCCTATTATGTTGTTATGCATATCCCATGTGCAATTTAATTATGCCAATGCAAGTTCCTTGTCAATTAATCCCCATCTATTCCTTGTCAAAGATGTTGGGCAAAAAAATTAAAGGAAATGAATGGATGAATAAATAAATGAACGAATGAATAAATGAATGAATGATGTTTCTTTTCTTTTTCTTTCTTTCCACATCTCTCTGAGACGTATGAAATTCGAGGATACAAAGCATTCTCCACCTCTCTCTCTCTCTCTCTCTCTCTCACTGGTGATGGATGGTGAATTTTGTTATATATACCATCACTTTGTAAGGGAAAATCATTTTAAAGTCAATCAGTTGTTGACATTTTTGACAACGTTAGTATACGGGCTGTTATTATAGTGGAAATTCTCTTTACATGCTCTTAAAATACTTTTTAAAAAATAGGTTTAGAAAGTCCTACAATGAGTCCAATTTGCAATAAAGTCGTATTTTCGTTCGCGCAAGAAATCTCGGTGCCTGATAGCAATAATAATAATAATATTTAGCTTTTATATAGCGCTTATCACAAATGTCTCTAAGCGCTTTACAAATATATTATTACCCCGGTCATTGGATTCAGTGCTTGCCCGCACACAATGTGTGCACAATCTCCACTCTCTGGGGAGCATTCCAACCAGGCGTTACTTGACGCTCAAAAACTTTTTGACCAACAATGACGTTCGCATCCTACCGGGTACCCATTTAACACCTGGGTGGAGAGTAGCAAGTGCAGGTTAATATCTTGCCAAAGGATATTAGTGCCGTGTCAGGATTCGAACCTTCAACCTTCGCATCTCCAGTCAACGCCTTAAACCACTCGACCACAATCACCCCCCCCCCCCCCCACCCTTAACCACCCTTCCAACTCCTCGGAATAAATAAATCCTATCCTCCCTTCTTTTTAAATGCAGAAAGTACGATTGTACATCGGCCTACATCAATTGTGTTTGGCTGGATTAGATTCAAATAGGATGTGAATAATAAAGGCTATTTGAAATAAAATAAAAGGTGTAATACAGGTTTATACCATTCAGATGTTGTGTAGATATGTTTGTGTTGTTGTTTTTGTTGCTCTAGATTTTGAATCTGCTTAGAGGAAGCTTGGGGTTGACAAACAAAATTGAGGTTCTTAATTGGTTTAATATTTCGATTGTAGCCACCACATAGTTATTCATTTATTTATGTACCACTCACTTTGTTTGCTCTATATAAGTTTATTGAGTAACCGATTTCTACCATTGTGTGATTGTTATGTATCGCTTTGTTTTTTAATTTGTATTTGAAATCCAACCTTCTTGATTGCAATAAATACATTACAAATCCTTGTTGCGATTCAACTTTTTCCCTATGTTGTAGTTCCTTTTGTAGTTACGGACTTGTTAATTGAATTACTCATTATTCCTAAGTACCATTTGAGTTTGTACACCTACGAGCATTGCTTTTTAGTGGACGCCTCGGTTTCCAATGTGTATTTCTACGTTTGTTGTAAATTATCATAATTTATTTGTAATGTTTTATTGAAAACATAAATAAATTGAAATTGAAATTGAACTTTACAATATTCATTTCTACATGCTTGTTTGGGCTGGTCTTAGCCTACATCACTGTTTGATATGGTTATTGTAACCATTTAAAAGCTCGATGAAAACAAAAAAAGGGTTGTCCATGTACCATCATTACATGAACTGCGTGTCATTTTATTCGGTAAAGGAGGATTATGCGATTTCTCGATCAGCGCGACGGCTTGGGGATTCCCCATTACGTCTTGGCATAACTAGTCTACGTGTCAAGCCCCTTAATTCGTCGTCCATTACGGAGGCCTATTATGTTGTTATGCATATCCCATGTGCAATTTAATTATGCCAATGCAAGTTCCTTGTCAATTAATCCCCATCTATTCCTTGTCAAAGATGTTGGGCAAAAAAATTAAAGGAAATGAATGGATGAATAAATAAATGAACGAATGAATAAATGAATGAATGATGTTTCTTTTCTTTTTCTTTCTTTCCACATCTCTCTGAGACGTATGAAATTCGAGGATACAAAGCATTCTCCACCTCTCTCTCTCTCTCTCTCTCTCTCACTGGTGATGGATGGTGAATTTGTTATATATACCATCACTTTGTAAGGGAAAATCATTTTAAAGTCAATCAGTTGTTGACATTTTTGACAACGTTAGTATACGGGCTGTTATTATAGTGGAAATTCTCTTTACATGCTCTTAAAATACTTTTTAAAAAATAGGTTTAGAAAGTCCTACAATGAGTCCAATTGCAATAAAGTCGTATTTTCGTTCGCGCAAGAAATCTCGGTGCCTGATAGCAATAATAATAATAATATTTAGCTTTTATATAGCGCTTATCACAAATGTCTCTAAGCGCTTTACAAATATATTATTACCCCGGTCATTGGATTCAGTGCTTGCCCGCACACAATGTGTGCACAATCTCCACTCTCTGGGGAGCATTCCAACCAGGCGTTACTTGACGCTCAAAAACTTTTTGACCAACAATGACGTTCGCATCCTACCGGGTACCCATTTAACACCTGGGTGGAGAGTAGCAAGTGCAGGTTAATATCTTGCCAAAGGATATTAGTGCCGTGTCAGGATTCGAACCTTCGACCTTCGCATCTCCAGTCAACGCCTTAAACCACTCGACCACAATCACCCCCCCCCCCACCCTTAACCACCCTTCCAACTCCTCGGAATAAATAAATCCTATCCTCCCTTCTTTTTAAATGCAGAAAGTACGATTGTACATCGGTCAACATCCTTCAGGAGTCGAATGTTTCATTTCAACCCTGATCCAACTACTTGACCAAGAACCCCATTGCAATCTCATTAAGCCAAGGAGTTACTAGTTGATTAGGCCCATACACTGCACACTAGACATCATTCCAATGACCTAGCACTAAGCGACTTTCTCGGCCTTCGACGTTCCATGTTATAGTGAAATCTATTGAAGGGTAAATGCTAAATGAATATTGCAAAGTTTGCGTTAAACGATTGATGCACTTGCTCTATTAGCACAGTTAACGTGGCAATCATAATGACGGCTATTGTGCAACGGGATTTACCCTATATGACACAACAATGCCGGAGCAATAAATGTCGCCAGAACACCTCCCAAGCAATGAAGAGTAAAATGATACTCACCTATGAGTGGCAATTCTTCCAGCTTATGTTTAATTCTACTGATGAGGTCGCCGGTGACATCATAGATTAATTGCTGCTGTCTCTTCGCCTGGGCGAACACCTCGAGATGAGCCTCTGAAACACCTATCCTTGAAGACTCCATCAATTCTCCCATACCTGGGTAACGACCTTTGAAGTGTATAAAATCTTTAAAATATTGTGACCAACCGTTCATGAAAAAGTCCTGTTGTTAAGTGGGTGCGACTTTCAACCGAGGTGTCTTGGTCTGAAGAGCAGTTTTTATTCGAACATGCACATTTCGATCGAAGAGCATAATAATGCAACTGACACCGTTTTCGAAGCGCTATATTATGATAACATTTGTATCTATCTTCGCTAAACTACAACATTAAATGACAACTAGAAATGCAATCGTGTCACAACGATGTGCGTGCAATGACGCCGTGTTTCTACGTGTCGAACGAAAGAGCTTCTCTCGGACTATCCAGAGCAATTTGTACGAAGTCTTTAGCTTCTGTAATATTGGAGACAGGTAGGGCGAAAGAAAGGCCTCAATAGTGACCTTGATGGGATGGTAGTGACTATGCCTACGATGTTTGAAAGAAATTGGGATAGGGGAAAAAACCTAGAAAGGGCTCGCAAGCACTGCGTGCAAAAACTAATGGGATTAGTTGCACGTTCGTCATTGCAATCAAGATCGTTCTAGGGGTCAAAAGCGTGAACCCGATTTGCCCCATAGACAATGCGTGTAATGCATGGGCGGAAAACGTACAGGATCTGTATTATGACCGGAGTTAAATTGTTCTTTCTCTCTCTCTTTATGTCTCTCTATGAGCCGTATATGGTATCATTAGAAAGAGAATTTCATGGTTGTTATTGTAAACTACTCTTTTTTTTTTCTATGATAATCCTATCGAAACATGTGATGTAAAATAGATTTAAAGGACAAAATGGCGTCTTAAATGGCCCCCTTGACTAATTTCAAAAATCAGGCCACGAGGTGCCCTGCGTATTGCATCTCAGAACATCATTGCAAATTTTTAAGGAAAAAAAAAGGATGTTTAGGGGGCGAAAAGTAGTCTGAAAAAATGACGTTATGGCCGATAAGTGTTATAATCGGGCGGAATTCGTATAGTGACCCTTGTTCAAATGCGATTTACTCACAATTTTTTGTGTAAACATATACCATACTTGGTATCATTCGAAAGGGCACTTCATTGCGGTCAGTTTGACACCATTGTCATCTGCACGCAATGTACTGCACGAATTAAAGGCGCTATTACGTAATGCATAGCAAATTCATCATTTTTGGCGATAACTTTGCGCTGACGTTATTAAAATTTACCAAACTTAGTAAACAGTTGTCACGTATATGGATACATATGTCTGCCAAGTTTCATTGATGTAGGTATAAAGATCGCAATTTTAGAGCAAGTTGAAGTTATTTCGGAATTTTCTTGAAAATGGCGAATTTGGAGGGCAATTTTCTCAAATTTGATCAGCGATAGGGTATATAATTTTGTATATGGCTGGAAAGGGCATATCTTCAAGTATCTAAATCAAAAAAAGGGTACGGGTTTGCCAAGCCATTATGGAGATACGGCCACAGAGAGAAAGCCAATTCCCAGAACTTTAGAGGGCGCTATTTATGTTGTGCAAAGCCATTGGAGCGTAAAATTTGGCATGGCTATGTGCAATTATGAGATAAAGATACTGTGAGATTTAAATACAAAACGGAATTTATATGAGAAAGTTATGGCAGTTTTAGATTATTTAGGGATCCATTTTTCAAGAATTTGAGAGATTTTTGACGGAGACGGTTTCTGATGTGAATTTTGAGTACGAAGATGGCATTTTGAAGGTCAAGTGATACATCGCAGATTAAAGAACATCTCTTAGACTATCTAGAGGAATTTGTTAGAAGTTTGTAGGATCTAGGATAGTGGAGATAGGAAGGAAGAAAGAAAGGCCTTAAAATGGACCAGAAACGGACAAAATGGCGCCTGGACGGTCATGCATGAGTGATTTTGAAAATCGAAAAAATAGGTGACCTTGATGAGATGCTAGAGATGATGCCTACGAAATTTGAAAGGAAAAGGACTTGAGGAAAGTACCTAACCAGGAATAACAAGCACTACGTGCAAAACAAATGGGATTTTTGGACGATAAGGATAAGGATAAGGAAAAGGAGAATATTAATGGGGCAGAATGTGAACGAAAACAAGGCAATGACGAAGGTCGTCATTGCAACTAGAAATGCAATCGTGTCACAACGATGTGCGTGCAATGACGCCGTGTTTCTACGTGTCGAACGAAAGAGCTTCTCTCGGACTATCCAGAGCAATTTGTACGAAGTCTTTAGCTTCTGTAATATTGGAGACAGGTAGGGCGAAAGAAAGGCCTCAACAGTGACCTTCATGGGATGGTAGTGACTATGCCTACGAAGTTTGAAAGAAATTGGGATAGGGGAAAGAACCTAGAAATGGCTCGCAAGCACTGCGTGCAAAAACAAATGGGATTAGTTGCATGTTCGTCAAATCAATCAAGCTCGTTCTAGGGGGTCAAAAGCGTGAACCCGATTTGCCCCATAGACAATGCGTGTATTTAAATGCATGGGCGGAAAACGTACAGGATCTGTATTATGACCGGAGTTAAATTGTTTTTTCTCTCTCTCTTTATGTCTCTTTATGGGCCGTATATGGTATCATTGGAAAGAGAATTTCATGGTTGTTATTGTAAACTACTCTCTTTTTTTCTATGATAATCCTATCGAAACATGTGATGTAAAATAGATTTAAAGGACAAAATGGCGTCTTAAATGGCCCCCTTGACTATTTTAAAAAATCCGGCCACGAGGTGCCCTGCGTATTGCATCTCGGAATGTCATTGCAAATTTTCAACGAAAAAAAAGGATGTTTAGGGGGCGAAAAGTAGTCTGAAAAAATGACGTCATCGCCGATAATTGTTATAATCGGGCGGAATTCGTATAGTGACCCTTGTTCAAATGCGATTTACTCACAATTTTCTGTGTAAACATATACCATACTTGGTATCATTCGAAAGGGCACTTCATTGCGGTCAGTTTGACACCATTGTCATCTGCACGCAATGTACTGCACGCATTAAAGGCGCTATTACGTAATGCATAGCAAATTCATCATTTTTGGCGATAACTTTGCGCTGACGTTATTAAAATTTCCCAAATTTAGCAGACAGTTGTCACGTATATGGATACATGTGTCTGCCAAGTTTCAACGACGTAGGTATAAAGATCGCCATTTTAGAGCAAGTTGAAGTTATTTCGGAATTTTCTTGAAAATGGCGAATTTGGAGGGCAATTTTCGCAAATTTGGTCAGTGATAGGGTATATAATTTTGTATATGGCTGGAAAGGGCATATCCTCAAGTATCTAAATCCAAAAAAGGGTACGGGTCTGCCAAGCCATAATGGAGATATGGCCACAGAGAGAAAGCCAATTTCCAGAACTTTAGAGGGCGCTATTTATGTTTTGCAAAGCCATTGGAGCGTGAAATTTGTCATGGCTATGTGCAATTATGAGATAAAGATACTGTGTGATTTAAGTACAAAACAGAATTTATATGAGAAAGTTATGGCAGTTTCAGATTATTTAGGGGTCAATTTTTCAAGAATTTGAGAGATTGTTGACGGAGACGGTTTCAGATTTGAATTTTGAGTATGAAGATGGCATTTTGAAGGGCAAGTTATACATCGCAGATTAAAGAACATCTCTTAGACTATCTAAAGGAATTTGTTAGAAGTTTGTAGGATCTAGGATAGTGGAGATAGGAAGGAAGAAAGAAAGGCCTTAAAATGGACCAGAAACGGACAAAATGGCGCCTGGACGGTCATGCATGAGTGATTTCGAAAATCGAAAAAGTAGGTGACCTTGATGAGATGCTAGAGATGATGCCTACGAAATTTGAAAGGAAAAGGACTTGAGGAAAGTACCTAACTAGGAATAACAAGCACTACGTGCAAAACGAATGGGATTTTTGGACGATAAGGATAAGGATAAGGAAAAGGAGAATACTAGAAATGCAATCGTGTCACAACGATGTGCGTGCAATGACGCCATGTTTCTACGTGTCAAACGAAAGAGCTTCTCTCGGACTATCCAGAGCAATTCGTACGAAGTCTGTAGCTTCTGTGATATTGGAGATAGGTAGGGCGAAAGAAAGGCCTCAACAGTGACCTTGATGGGATAGTAGTAACTATGCCTACGAAGTTTGAAAGAAATTGGGATAGGGGAAAGAACCTAGAAAGGGCTCGCAAGCACTGCTTGCAAAAACCAATGGGATTTGGTGCATGTTCGTCATTGCAATAAAGATCGTTCTGGGGGCCAAAAGCGTGAACCCGATATGCCCCATAGACAATGCGTGTAATGCATGGGCGGAAAACGTACAGGATCTGTATTATAACTGGAGTTAAATTGTTTTTTCTCTCTCTCTTTCTGTCTCTTTATGGGCCGTATTTGGTATCATTAGAAAGAGAATTTCATGGTTGTTATGGTGAACCACTCTCTTTTTTTTTCTTTGATAATCCTATCGAAACACGTGATGTAAAATAGATGTATAGGACAAAATGGCGTCTTAAATGGCCCCCTTGACCAATTTCAAAAATCCGGCCATGAGGTGCCCTGCGTATTGGAACTCGGCATGTCACTGCAAATTTTCAAGGAAAAAAAAGGACGTTTAAGGGGCGAAAAGTAGTATGAAAAAATGACGTCATAGTCGATACGTGTTAGATTCGGGCGGAAACTCGGCGGAATTCGTATAGTGACCTTTGTTCAAATGCGATTTACTCACAATTTTCTGTGTGAACATATACTATACTTGGTATCATGCGAAAGGGCACTCCATTGCGGTCAGTTTGACACCATTGTTATCTCCGCGCAATGTATTACACGCATTAAACGCGCTATCACGTAATGCATAGTAAATTCATCATTTTTGGCGATAACTTTGCAACCAGGGCATTACAATTTATTAAACTTGGCAGACAGTTGTCACGTATATGGATACATATGTCTGCAAAGTTTCATTGATGTAGGTATAACGATCGCCATTTTAGAGCAAGTTGAAGTTATTTCGGAATTTTCTTGAAAATGGCGAATTTGGAGGGCAATTTTCTCAAATTTGGTCAGTGATAGGGTATATAATTTTGTATATGGCTGGAAAGGGCATATCTTCAAGTATCTAAATCCAAAAAAGGGTACGGGTTTGCCAAGCCATTATGGAAATACGGCCACAGACAGAAAGCCAATTCCCAGAACTTTAGAGGGCGCTATTTATGTTGTGCAAAGCCACTGGAGCGTGAAATTTGGCATGGCTATGTGCAATTATGAGATAAAGATACTGAGAGATTTAAATACAAAACGGAATTTATATGAGAAAGTTATGGCAGTTTTAAATTATTTAGGGGTCCATTTTACACGAACTTGAGAGATTTTTGACGGAGTCGGTTTTAGATTTGAATTTCGAGTATGAAGATGGCATTTTGAAGGTCAAATCATCCGTCGCAGATGAAAGAACATCTCTTTGACTATCTAGAGGAATTTGTTACAAATGTGTAGGATCTAGGATAGTGGAGATAGGAAGGAAGAAAAAAAGGCCTTAAAATGGACCAGAAACGGACAAAATGGCGCCTGGATGGTTATGCATGACTGATTTCGAAAATCGAAAAAGTAGGTGACCTTGATGAGATGCTAGAGACTATGCCTATGAAATTTGAAAGTAAATGGACATGAGGAAAGTACCTAACTAGGAATAACAAGCACTACGTGCAAAACGAATAGGATTTTTGGACGATAAGGAAAACCAGGAGAACAAGAATATTAATGGGGCAGAATGTGAACGAAAACAAGGCAATGACGAAGGTTCGTCATTGCAACAAAGGAGCATTGCGAAATTCTGGAGCACCTAAGCGTACCATTAAAAAAAGGGAGGGAGGTCAATAGTGTTCGACTCCAATATTTTTATTTCCTGTTTCTACTTTTTCGTTTCCTTCTTCTTCTTCTTCTTTTTCTTCATCCTTTCTCTCTCTCTCTCTCTCTCTCTCTCACTGGTGATGGATGGTGAATTTCGTTATATATACCATCACTTTGTAAGGGAAAATCATTTTAAAGTCAATCAGTTGTTGACATTTTTGACAACGTTAGTATACGGGCTGTTATTATAGTGGAAATTCTCTTTACATGCTCTTAAAATACTTTTTAAAAAATAGGTTTAGAAAGTCCTACAATGAGTCCAATTTGCAATAAAGTCGTATTTTCGTTCGCGCAAGAAATCTCGGTGCCTGATAGCAATAATAATAATAATATTTAGCTTTTATATAGCGCTTATCACAAATGTCTCTAAGCGCTTTACAAATATATTATTACCCCGGTCATTGGATTCAGTGCTTGCCCGCACACAATGTGTGCACAATCTCCACTCTCTGGGGAGCATTCCAACCAGGCGTTACTTGACGCTCAAAAACTTTTTGACCAACAATGACGTTCGCATCCTACCGGGTACCCATTTAACACCTGGGTGGAGAGTAGCAAGTGCAGGTTAATATCTTGCCAAAGGATATTAGTGCCGTGTCAGGATTCGAACCTTCAACCTTCGCATCTCCAGTCAACGCCTTAAACCACTCGACCACAATCACCCCCCCCCCCCCCCCCCCACCCTTAACCACCCTTCCAACTCCTCGGAATAAATAAATCCTATCCTCCCTTCTTTTTAAATGCAGAAAGTACGATTGTACATCGGCCTACATCAATTGTGTTTGGCTGGATTAGATTCAAATAGGATGTGAATAATGAAGGCTATTTGAAATAAAATAAAAGGTGTAATACAGGTTTATACCATTCAGATGTTGTGTAGATATGTTTGTGTTGTTGTTTTTGTTGCTCTAGATTTTGAATCTGCTTAGAGGAAGCTTGGGGTTGACAAACAAAATTGAGGTTCTTAAATTGGTTTAATATTTCGATTGTAGCCACCACATAGTTATTCATTTATTTATGTACCACTCACTTTGTTTGCTCTATATAATTTTATTGAGTAACCGATTTCTACCATTGTGTGATTGTTATGTATCGCTTTGTTTTTTAATTTGTATTTGAAATCCAACCTTCTTGATTTCAATAAATACATTACAAATCCTTGTTGCGATTCAACTTTTTCCCTATGTTGTAGTTCCTTTTGTAGTTACGGACTTGTTAATTGAATTACTCATTATTCCTAAGTACCATTTGAGTTTGTACACCTACGAGCATTGCTTTTTAGTGGACGCCTCGGTTTCCAATGTGTATTTCTACATTTGTTGTAAATTATCATAATTTATTTGTAATGTTTTATTGAAAACATAAATAAATTGAAATTGAAATTGAACTTTACAATATTCATTTCTACATGCTTGTTTGGGCTGGTCTTAGCCTACATCACTGTTTGATATGGTTATTGTAACCATTTAAAAGCTCGATGAAAACAAAAAAAGGGTTGTCCATGTACCATCATTACATGAACTGCGTCTCATTTTATTCGGTAAAGGAGGATTATGCGATTTCTCGATCAGCGCGACGGCTTGGGGATTCCCCATTACGTCTTGGCATAACTAGTCTACGTGTCAAGCCCCTTAATTCGTCGTCCATTACGGAGGCCTATTATGTTGTTATGCATATCCCATGTGCAATTTAATTATGCCAATGCAAGTTCCTTGTCAATTAATCCCCATCTATTCCTTGTCAAAGATGTTGGGCAAAAAAATTAAAGGAAATGAATGGATGAATAAATAAATGAACGAATGAATAAATGAATGAATGATGTTTCTTTTCTTTTTCTTTCTTTCCACATCTCTCTGAGACGTATGAAATTCGAGGATACAAAGCATTCTCCACCTCTCTCTCTCTCTCTCTCTCTCTCACTGGTGATGGATGGTGAATTTTGTTATATATACCATCACTTTGTAAGGGAAAATCATTTTAAAGTCAATCAGTTGTTGACATTTTTGACAACGTTAGTATACGGGCTGTTATTATAGTGGAAATTCTCTTTACATGCTCTTAAAATACTTTTTAAAAAATAGGTTTAGAAAGTCCTACAATGAGTCCAATTTGCAATAAAGTCGTATTTTCGTTCGCGCAAGAAATCTCGGTGCCTGATAGCAATAATAATAATAATATTTAGCTTTTATATAGCGCTTATCACAAATGTCTCTAAGCGCTTTACAAATATATTATTACCCCGGTCATTGGATTCAGTGCTTGCCCGCACACAATGTGTGCACAATCTCCACTCTCTGGGGAGCATTCCAACCA
The DNA here is from genome assembly GCA_035222895.1 of Strongylocentrotus droebachiensis. Taxonomy (NCBI): domain Eukaryota; kingdom Metazoa; phylum Echinodermata; class Echinoidea; order Camarodonta; family Strongylocentrotidae; genus Strongylocentrotus; species Strongylocentrotus droebachiensis. The sequence continues at coordinate 146,515 of JAVYIG010002833.1, read as the reverse complement.
GGCGTTACTTGACGCTCAAAAACTTTTTGACCAACAATGACGTTCGCATCCTACCGGGTACCCATTTAACACCTGGGTGGAGAGTAGCAAGTGCAGGTTAATATCTTGCCAAAGGATATTAGTGCCGTGTCAGGATTCGAACCTTCGACCTTCGCATCTCCAGTCAACGCCTTAAACCACTCGACCACAATCACCCCCCCCCCCCCACCCTTAACCACCCTTCCAACTCCTCGGAATAAATAAATCCTATCCTCCCTTCTTTTTAAATGCAGAAAGTACGATTGTACATCGGTCAACATCCTTCAGGAGTCGAATGTTTCATTTCAACCCTGATCCAACTACTTGACCAAGAACCCCATTGCAATCTCATTAAGCCAAGGAGTTACTAGTTGATTAGTCCCATACACTGCACACTAGACATCATTCCAATGACCTAGCACTAAGCGACTTTCTCGGCCTTCGACGTTCCATGTTATAGTGAAATCTATTGAAGGGTAAATGCTAAATGAATATTGCAAAGTTTGCGTTAAACGATTGATGCACTTGCTCTATTAGCACAGTTAACGTGGCAATCATAATGACGGCTATTGTGCAACGGGATTTACCCTATATGACACAACAATGCCGGAGCAATAAATGTCGCCAGAACACCTCCCAAGCAATGAAGAGTAAAATGATACTCACCTATGAGTGGCAATTCTTCCAGCTTATGTTTAATTCTACTGATGAGGTCGCCGGTGACATCATAGATTAATTGCTGCTGTCTCTTCGCCTGGGCGAACACCTCGAGATGAGCCTCTGAAACACCTATCCTTGAAGACTCCATCAATTCTCCCATACCTGGGTAACGACCTTTGAAGTGTATAAAATCTTTAAAATATTGTGACCAACCGTTCATGAAAAAGTCCTGTTGTTAAGTGGGTGCGACTTTCAACCGAGGTGTCTTGGTCTGAAGAGCAGTTTTTATTCGAACATGCACATTTCGATCGAAGAGCATAATAATGCAACTGACACCGTTTTCGAAGCGCTATATTATGATAACATTTGTATCTATCTTCGCTAAACTACAACATTAAATGCAAACAAAGGAGCATTGCGAAATTCTGGAGCACCTAAGCGTACCATTAAAAAAAGGGAGGGAGGTCAATAGTGTTCGACTCCAATATTTTTATTTCCTGTTTCTACTTTTTCGTTTCCTTCTTCTTCTTCTTCTTTTTCTTCATCCTTTCTCTCTCCCTCTCTCTCGCTCTAGTATTCTCCCCATATCTGTTTTGTTTCTCTCCCTCTCTCTCTCTCACTCTCTCTCTCTCTCTCTCTTTATATATATATATATATATATATATCTGCCCCTCTCTTTATAATATATATCTCTGTCTCTCTGTCTATATTTCTCTCTCTCTCTCTCTCTCTCTTTCTCTCTCCTCTCTGTATCTAGTATTTCTATCCCACCATCCCTCTAGCCTTGGTGGAAGGATGAAAGAATCTGATGCACGCAAAGATTGATGTCATAAATTCTTTACGTAACATTTTTATTTCATGATTGATTTCGTTGCATAGGAACACAAATAAATAGACCATACATTCTTAACAATGCTAATGGGAGATTGGGTGCTTTTAAACAAGATAAAGGGGAAAGAAGCGATATTTGAGCAACTACTAGTGTGTACACTGGGGTATTGTTTCACGTTACCGTAAGGATAAGTTCGTCGATGTCCCATTGTGAGACCCGTATTTATCTTAAGGCCATATACAAAAAAACATGTAAGTAGATATTATAGTGCGCTATATAATATAATACAAAAGTAAACATATACTAAGTCCATGCATATACATACATGTATTCACCCACGCATACACACACATGCACATAAATTTTCCCTATATAAAAAATATATATTGTTTTGATATAAAGCTCATCTTACATTGTGGGAGACCCCAGCAATACGATACATTATAGTGCGATATATAATACAATAAGATAGATAATGTAGTTATATGCATATACCTAACAATATTGAAGAAAAGAATATAATAGTGATTTTCATTCACTATATTGATAATTAAAATATCGAACAACGCAGGGGGATAGAACAAATCTAAATATGCATGCCAATAGAGTTTATAACACATAAATCATCATTACAATTTGATATGAGGGAAAAGTAATTTCTTAAAAACGATAGGACAATACATCATAAGAGGGAACAAAATATCTATAGATTAAAAAAAACAATAATCGATAAATAGTACTGTTAGAATAAAAATACTTTCTTTAAAAAACGACAGGAAAAAACATCATAAGAACAAAAATATGGTATTTATACACTGTTGGTCATAATGGTGGAATAATTATTTTTACCCCAGTTTAGGGAAGGATGTTAAAAAATTATTTATTTCTAATAGATCTAGATAATGGCATACATTCTCAGATTTTATTGAATATTGATTTGCGAGTGTTTGTTTTGCGTGACTGCTAAATCATATGTGTGCTACTATGCTAATCAGCTAAGGGACCTACGTCCTTAAGTCATAATTGACAGTAATGAGGATTAATGCCTCACAAAAAGGCACTAATATATAGCTGATCGACACAATTTTTATCCTGGGGCCTCACAGTAACGAGGCCATTGCTTAGCCTCTGAATCATGACGGTACGCAGTGTTTGCTAGGGTACGCGGCCCCTTCCATAAATCCCCCAAAACGAAGAAAATGCAATAAATTGTCAAAAATTCATTGCATTTTCCCCCGACCCCCAACAGGAAAAATACCTCTGTAGGACCTCTGTGGTTCAAGGCATGGCCACACAGAGGAATTTTTCCTGTTGGGGGCCGGGGGAAAATGCAATGAATTTTTGACAATTTATTGCATTTTCTTCGTTTTGGGGGATTTGTGGGGGCGGCCGCGTACCCTAGCAAGCACTGCGTACAGTCATGATTCAGGGGCTAAGCCATGGCCTCGTTACTGTGAGGCCCCAAGATAAAAATCGTGTCGATCAGCTATATATTAGTGCCCTTTTGTGAGGCATTAATCCTCATTACTGTCAATTATGATTTAAGGACGTAGGTTCCCTAGCTGATTAGCTGATTAGCATAGTAGCACACATATGATTTAGCAGTCACGCAAAACAAACACTCGCAAATTAATATTCAATAAAATCTGAGAATGTTTGCCATTATCTAGATCTATTAGAAATAAATAATTTTTTAACATCCTTCCCTAAACTGGGGTAAAAATAATTATTCCACCATTATGACCAACAGTGTACATTAAAAAGATAACAATTCCAAAATAGTACTGTTTAAAAAAATTGCTACTGGAATGACAAATGTTTGAGCACTTTTAGTAGCTTGGATCAAGCCAGATTAATATAACCTGTGTAGCACCGAGACATTATAGCACCGGGACAATATCTATTCGTCTTAAGCATAAGTCACACTATAGAGTTACGACCGGTCGCCGACTCCCGACAACCAGTTGTCAGAGGTCACAGTTGTCAGAGGTCGGAAAGAGGTTTATTGGCAGTTTATAACAAAAATTGTCAGTGGTTGGCGGTTGGTCTCCGTAGCATTTTGGTCGGTTGGAGGTTTACGCTACTGCATCGGAAACCCTTTGCCAGCCAAACTGGTCGTGTAAATGTTTTTTCTTGGTTTTCCATCGGTTGACGACATTTTTCAGAAAGATTGGCGGCAGCTCTTCAAGACAAAGCTTGACGACTATTTCCGAGCGATATTTGGTTGGGAAAAGAACGGCAACGTACTGCTCGACGAGACGATCAGTTTTCGGCTAACCTCCAAACTTTAAAACTTGGGCATTTCTACTTTTACTTCTATTGGTCTAGTACTTTTGGTTGTCAGAAGTCTTAAAACGGTTCGTATGCCTAGTGTGACTTATGCCCTATGTATACATCCCGATAAAAGACATTTAACAAAACTCTATTATGAATAAAGAAAAAACTTTTTCTGATGATAGTACAAAATAACAAAATAATCACATTTGTCACACTCTATGAATCTTATCTCATTTCATGGTGGATGGTGATCAACTAATAACCTTATCAACACATGGGGCCCGTTTCACAAAGCCTTTTTTCAATGACAAATTACAAAAATCAGTGACAATTCTGCCGATAACCAATTAGAAGCAAGGATTTCAGTAGCTTATAATAAAACTTTCATTTGTCACTGATGACAAGTTTTGTGTAGCGCTCCCAGGGCATTGTTACACGATACCGTCATAAGTATAAGTTCGTCGATGCCCCATTGAGACACTTATTCATCTTAATACTTGCGTTTTGATGTGATGTAGGCGAACTTGTACTGGCGGTTTCGCTAAACGATGTCCACAGTTATACAAATTATGTCTCAAGCTTATATGTATGTCAGTTCAGCTTTAACATGTGTGACTTTAGTTCATATTTTATTCCTTCATACCACTTCTTAATACTATATATGGACATATAGTGATTTGTCTTTTGCTTGTGTCTCTGAATTCAGAATCCTGACTCAGGTGGTCTGGAACAAATTTACCTCTGTCATGTCTTGTATAACAATATTTTTTAAATTACATTGTTACAATGAGTGTCACTGGTTCATCTGACTTTTCGGTCATGTGATCATCTCTGTTGTCTAACCCGCACACCAGTGAATGTGAAATATTTTTATTTTATCAGCTTTAACATGTGTGACTTTAGTTCATATTTTATTCCTTCATACCACTTCTTAATACTATATATGGACATATAGTGATTTGTCTTTTGCTTGTGTCTCTGAATTCAGAATCCTGACTCAGGTAGTCTGGAACAAATTTACCTCTGTCATGTCTTGTATAACAATATTTTTTAAATTACATTGTTACAATGAGTGTCACTGGTTCATCTGACTTTTCGGTCATGTGATCATCTCTGTTGTCTTTGTATTTGATCTGGTCTGCCTCAGCCCTTAAGTTAAAAAGAAAAAAAGAATAAGGTTAAAATAGTAATCATGTTCTTTGTACTCGTATTGCATGAGGTGTTTATATAAGTCAAACAAGTAGAAATAAACGTGCCTGAACATCTCTAAACATTTTAAGAATATTCCTTTCTCAGACGTTATAGAATATGAATGTGAAATATTTTTATTTTTTCTGGCCATATCTTCATCAAATTTCACACACAGAATTTTTCTTGACTTTGTCTTTGGTGTCATTATTTGAGGAGGGATTTCGCCATTTTCAGTCAAACTCATTTTACATAAATATGTGTAAAACAAACATTTATCATTAATCAAGCAAATCATTCGACATAACTTTGCTTTCTTAACTAATTTACTTGTTAATTTTTATTGTATTCTTATTATCTGTAATGTTACCCTTTTACATGTATTTATGTATTTCAAATTTCATTTTTATTTTATTTTGTTAATACTCTGTATGTATTGTATATGTTTTTTTTTATGAAGAATGAAATAAATACCATACCAAACCATTAAGAGTCAAAATCGTCTTAGTAGTAAGCTCTTTAGAAACATGATAAAGGCCAACCATCTATAATGACTGTGCATATCGTCTCCCTTGAGAAAAAAACGTGTGTTTTAGAAACTGTCTAGAAAGGCTACCTGTCTAGAGGGGCCACTTTCTCTGTTTCCCTTGCAGCAGTTAAGACTGTAAATGTATGTCAATTGTGTATACTAAAATTCACTATGGGAAATGCAATAATTACCTAAGATTGACGAAGTCTGTAGAAAGTTGAATCATTTGGGAATGCTTCTCTTTCAATTTCGCCTTCCGTGTTTGGAGAACTTCCTGTACTTCATGAATACAAGTCTCTCTGTAATACCCATCAGCGTTATCGCAGAATCTGTCCAACAAAATATCGAGACAAATTGTGTAAGGACGAAATTCTCGGGTGACTTTGATATGGTGTGCGGGTTAGGGTTGCATTTAGTTTTTAGGTTAGGTATATGTTTTGGGGTTAAGGATCTTAGTTGGTGTGGGATATTGACCGGGTTAGTCTCTGTCAGACACTAGGGACTTTTAGATTTGCGTGGACTAATACGTGTGACGTCCATTCAAGGCAGTGCATTAAAAGGACGTGGACTCGTAGCAATCCCCATTGTCTTTGTGCGAATCTAAAAGTCCCTACTATTGAGTGACTGACCGACTTCTCTTTTTTCTTTGGTAATAGCATACATAAAATGAGCTGTAAAGGGTACATGAGCATATTTTGTCTACATCAAGACAATATGAAACCCGCTTTTTGTAATGGCCAAATTAAACTGATTGAATCTTTGTGCAGCACAAAATGTACGACCATTTGATACAAGGGTCTGAAAATCAGACTATTTAATTGAACGAGCGCGCTCGCTAAATTCGATACAACTAACGTTCGTTATTTTTTCCGACAAAAGACATTTTCAAGCCCTTTTGTTTTGAGAGACGTTCTAAATTAATTTTATATATCTTTCAAATGACGTTGGAATTTAACCTTTTCATTGTGTTGGCCTGCAAATGGGACATAGCACCTTTAACTCTGCGTCATCATTCAAACAACAACACGATTCACCGGTGCATAATATATAAACGCAGGTATTATACAAAATAATGACACTGAAATCTGAATTTCGTGAGGATGTCTTCAAGGAACGACAGTGAATATTATGAAAAAAGCACTTACATCTCTACTGCTTCGTGGCATTTTACTCTGATAGGAGGACAGATCAGAAAGTCTTTCTCTTTGGTTGTCAGCCTCTCTAACTTCTGCTCGACAGAAACCCTGATCCACTGCCGAACATGCATGAAGAAAACTCCTGTAGCAGCAGCCATCCCGCGTATTAGGGCATTACGTTCTGCGTCGGTTTCAACTGCGTGCAAAAGAAGGTAGGTGTTGTCAGAATTAGAACCGATGCACACAAGTTGTTGGTTTCAAGGACAGTGTGGCATAACTGCGCAGAACAGGTCCAGGTGCATTAATAGAAATATCATACCATTGTTTTCCTCTTTTTTCCTGGTTATTGTGGTTATTTATGAAATTTCATATATAATTCGCATCTCGTGGTAAATTTTATTTGGAATAGGCTATTTGAGAGTGGATAATTGACAACGGTATCGTACAGTTTCTATAGCTATTTTTGTTGTATACACCTATACTTTTGTGGAGCTGGATAGTGGCGGAAAGTGGGCCAAGTCAATGATAGAGGAGGGGATGTAAGGCAGCAACCTCTTAATAGATCACTGGATTAATTATTGATCATTTATTTTGATTAGGGAATTATGCTTCGATCGTGGCGTCTTATTGTCGCATTCCCTCCCCTCTCCCTTTGCCCTTTTTTATAAGTTATTTATCCTCTAGTTTCCTTTTTTCGGCATATCAATGGAGGGGCACGTGCACCTGTGCCCCCCCCCCCCAAAAAAAAAAAAAAAACCTCTAACCATCCCGTAATAAGTCACTGCATGAGTGGCTGGGATCCCACATTTCCAAGAGTTCAATACGTACCTGAGCAGAGTCGTCGGCGAGTGGAGGCAAAGGAAGCCCAAACGGGGCGAACGTTGATACCAGATAGCACCCTCTGCACCGCGGCTCTGGGAATCGGTGATCCGGGGATGGAATTGGGCTGTTCTTGTTCGTCTTGGCAATCAAGAAGATAGGCCCTTGGTGTGTCCTGAGGGAACATTGCCATGTGCTTCTCGTAGGATGCTGTTCAATAAAATAACGGGAAGAGATTAGTTCGATGACAACAAATAAATCTCGGGAACCGATGATAGCGATTGTAATCAGGTGATGCAGTTAGCCCATTGCACGTCCCAGAATGAATGGACAAACAGGATCAAATATGAATATTTTAATAGGTGCATCAATTTTCTTTCTTCCATCATACTATTGCCTCATTAATTTTGGGAATTTTCTTGTTTCCTCTTTGCTTAATCAATTCGTACTCACATTCATTGTCTTCAGATAACAAATTTGTTTCATCTATAGTGAAATTGGACTAGATATATTGAAATTGAAATAAAAAAAATCATATTTTGAAGAATGAACGAAGAACGAATTATTATTTACTAATTGAATGAGTGATCATTGTAGAAAAAAATGCAAAATCGAATTGATTATGTCCTTGTTAGAAATATATTATAAAGTCTTCCTCACCTCTTACGTCGAAGGAGTAATCCCCACAGACATTATCCGTAGCTCGCTGAAACTCATCTAATATCCTTCGATACCAGATTAAGATTGCTCTCTTCATAGAAAGAAAAACATGATGACGGCTGTTACGAACACTCCACAGTCATTCAAACAAGACGAAATTCAATCATGTAAATTGCTAGTTGAGAACAAAAAATTATTCAAATAAGTGTTAAGATTAAGTGAAAGTGATACAGGAAGAGGTCAAATAACGTTTGTTGCATGCAAGTATTTGAAGTGCTGCGATTTCTGAGGCGCCAAGCGTGGCTTAAACAAGAGAGGGTAGTGTCATCTCCATCTCTAACATCTTCCGGACCTACTGAAAACCTTACATTGACAAAGACGGTGTCACACTTGGGGGTGTTTCACAAAGACTAAGATTGACTTTAAGTTGGACTTAACTATGGCAGGCCGTTCATGCCACTGTTTGCTCTCACCATTACGATCTTTAGATTTAAAAAATTCCTTCAATAATGAATTTTCAAAAACGTAAATTCTGTAGATTTGTGACCATGATTTGTACGTCCCTTGAGAGACAAATGCCAGTATAATTGTGGTGGGAGCAAACAGTTGCTGAACAGCCTTCCATATTTAAGTCCAACTTAAAGTCGATCTTAGTCTTTATGAAACACTCCCCTGGTCCTCTTTAGCATAGAGATCGACAAACAATCTATTGTAATATAATGTATCCAGTCTTTTCTTGAAACCATAATATTACAAGCATAGGTTTGTAGCTATAACGTAGAATTGATTGAACGTTACGACTGACTGAAGGAGACACGGTTAATCTAGAGAGAAAGGGTTGATTACTGTTACTGTAAATCTTTATGTTACAAGGCTCTCGGCCCTGTTTTATCAAACGTTTTATACTTTTATTAGCAACAACTGCCACAGATCTATGTCATATCTGCTCATAGCCAATACAATTTAAGGAATTCATTAGCTTATAATAATTAGTCGTATCTTGTTATTGAGGACAAGTTTTGTTTTTTTAAAACAGGGTTCGATCTTGTAAACATAGTGCACTCACCTCGGCATACTGATGGACCTGATCTTCCTCGAATCCATCATTGTCTGAATTTATTCTCAAAGTTTGAGACATCTTGTCGCTAACTTCAGCCATGCAACGAGATATCTGTCACAAAAAGAGACACTGAACTTGAAACGTATGGCATGGAGCTGTATTGTTTCACGATACTTGATCTAGGGAGTGTTTCACAAAGACTAAGATCGAATTTAAGTTGGACTTAACTATGGCAGGACATTCATGCCGCTTTTTGCTGTCACCATTATGATATTTAGGTAATATTTTTCCTTCCATAGTGAATTATCAAAAAATGTAAATTCTGTAGATTTGTGACCGAGATTTGAACGTCCCTTGAGAGACTAATGCCAGTAAATGGTGAGAGCAAACAGTGGCATGAACAGCCTGCCATAGTTAAGTCCAACTTAAAGTCGATCTTGTGAAAAAAAACCTTTGTTAGGAGAAGCGGTCGTCATTCAGATTTGATAGTAGCCTACATGTATATAATCAGTACATCACGACCAATCAACAACGTTCGAATATTTAACCCAATGGCAATTTCGATACCATGAACGCATTATTGTATTGCATGTTGAAATCTTTTTCGGATATAGTTTTATGTCATTGTAATGTTGACACATTTCAGAAGATAATGAACAAGGCTACTGAAGTTGCCTCAGGTTGTTGAAAGTATTGGCGATCGTAATGTACTAAACATCAATAGAATAGTGGCGGCGAAGTAGGGAACGCGAGGGGTACAGTGCCCCATTTTATAACCACTAATTTGTTTTCTTCTTCTAGAATGTGCCCTTCTTTTACGATCATCACTTGTCTGTGTTCTTAGGGTCCACTTAAACTCTTACACAGAGCAATTTCAATCAAGACTTACTGATTCGTCAATTGTTACCAGAGCTTTCGTTCTCAGGTCTTTACTCTCCTTCACAAATTCAGCCATTTTCTCATCATATGATTTTAATTTGCTCCGTACAGACTTAATCTCATTCTTGAAATCAGACCTATGCAAGAAAAAACAAAAAGTTAAAATACGCAATCAAAATAATTCCTTTGACTCGTTCACTGCCTTGATAGATGTGTTATGACTTATGACCAATTATTTATATCAAGAGCAAAGACGTGCACGGTCTGTAAAAGTTATCTAGCAGGTGGGTTTGTAGAATTATGAAGTAAGATGTTGTTACGTTTGCATATGTCCTATTTGTTTACTGAATCAAAAAAGAATATTTTTGTTCCCGTTGTTATACCGGTAAAGTACAGTGTTGTTCATAAAGCTGGAACATTATTTTGTTTACCTCTTTACATGAAATTATTATGGAAAATTTGGTCTATTACTGATGGATAAAGTCTTCACATCTTCCCCGAACTTTATTGATCAACCTCTCTAAACAAGCATTTCATAAAAGAGAGGAAAGATTATTCAAACTTTATGGGCAACAGCGTGGAATTAAAGGATTATGTATAGATAGGGTAAGCAGTCAAGGGGGTTCTTTTCAAATTGAAATATTCTTCGGGGCGGCTTTCATAGCTGACTCCTTTTACATCTCTGGATTATTGCAAGGTATACGTACGTCTTATTTTGCATGCGTTTCTCCAGTGCTGAAAGATGTTCGATGCATTGGTGTAGGACTTCTTGGCAGGTGTCACGGTTCAGATTTAGTTTGGTCGTTATCCCCGCTGATGTCGCCCTCTCCTGAAACACGGTAATAGCAAAGAAGATTTAACCTGACAAAAATCAGACGGTTAAACTGTTCTACATTGTACAGCTCTTATTACAGATCAGGGTCTTGTCTTTAAAAGGAACTGCGATTGATCCGGGTTGTCTGCTTCCAACATAGATGAGATCTTAAGCTGTTTGGACTTCATTCAACTTACCTCAATTTTGGAGATGAAATTCTGGAACGTCTTGAATCTCTCTTCCCATCCCCTGACCAAGAATCCTTAACGAGACAGAGAAAATATGAAAGGGAAACATATAATCTTTCAAACACCTAGTTCTCACTATCATTCATGATGAAATATCATGATGATTTACTAATCGATCGTTGTTTGGGTTTATCTATAATGTTGGCGTTGAAGTGCTGCCTTTTGATAGATTTTTAAAAAAGGTTCGCGATGACAAAAAATGTGAGAGTAAGAGTATATCTTGATAGAAAATCCCAACCGTCCTTCCAACTACATTTCATGTAATAAAGCAAGTGTTTTCATGAATTTTGATTTCCAGCGAGAATCGTCTCCAGGGCAATCCAACCCTGGTAATAAATTCCGTGGTATGGAAGCAGAAAAATGGAGATACTGAATGACGAAAGTTTGAAATAAACCAGGCCAATAATAAGGGAGATATGAATGTTTGAAATGTAAGATCACTAAATCCATGCGAATCTTAAATTGGCAACTTTCACCAGTCTGCTTCTCTGATTCTTCTGCTTTCTTTTAGAGCAGTTTAGTCAGGTGGCTTAGCGTCAAATTTATCGATATTCGTTACTTGCCGGATAAAAGCACCATTTTTGGTACAGGGCTTCCTTATGACTTACTTAACGATATTAGGCTAGGAGCCCCCGGCAACAAATTCATTTAAGGGTGTGAGGGTGGGGGCGTGGCCTCGTAGCCCCCAAATAATTTAGAAGGTAATATAACATTGATTTGTTGTTGTACAAACGCCATTTTTGGTACAGAGCTTCCTTAGGACATACTAAACGATATAAGGGTAAGAGCCTCCGGCAAGAATTTTTATATATGAGTGTGGGGCGGGGGCATCGCTTCGTAGCCCCCAAATAATTTAGAAGGTAATATAACATTTATTTGTTGTTGTTACAATTGCCACTTTTGGTACAGGGCTTCCTTAGGACCTACTGAACGATATCAGGGTAGGAGCCCCCGGCAAGAATATCATATAGGAGTGTGGGACAGGGGCGTCGCCTCGTCGTCCACAAATAATGTGTAAGGTAATCATATGGCTCCGTTTAGTCTCATTTCACAACGCCCCCTATCGTCAGAGCATGATCAGAGTCAGCAGCCTAACATGTTAGCCTATGGACGTTTTTTAAAACAATCGTTAAAAATTCATTTTTTGTTTAAACGAAAAGCACATCCACCCCGACGTACGTTATCACTAGCTCTTTCATTGAAGCCCTCATGTCTCATTGACTTTTGAAAGTTCACCCACCGTAATTTTTCAAAATAGGTTGCAAGCTCGTCATTGCCTATAATACACATGTGAAACAAGTCTAACGTTGGACTCAGTTTACCAAGCGATTTGAAGATTATAGGTCGAGCACACGAAACATAAAAAGCATGAATTATCATAGATCACTTCTGCCTATTTCATTATGTCCATTTCATCCAACCCCTCACCGTAATTTTTCCATTTAGTAAAAGCAAACATTTTGCCGAGTTTAGCAAAAACATGAATATTCATGAACGGTCAGACAATACAGCCTTTTAGTACGTAACGTATAGTGAATGGGAATGGGCGATGATCCGTTCAGGAGGTAGAGGTCAGTGGTTTGTGCTGGCAATGTTCACGCGAGCGAAAATGAGACAATCGGAGCAATATGTATAACATTGATTTGTTGTTGTACAAACTCCATGGGCCCCCAATCACCCGTATATGAATATGTATGCCGGGGCTCCTACCTTACCATCATTCAGCAGGTACGAATGAAGCCCTGTACCAAAAATGGCGTTTGTACAACAACAAATCAATGTTTAATTACATTATAAATTATTTGTGGACTACGAGGCGACGCACCTGTAACGATAATTTCACTAAGCCACCTGACTAGTTCTCTTTTAAAATTGGATTTCCCTTCAAAGTGTTTCCACTTTGCTCACAAATTATTTGCACATGCATGTTAGTATTTCCTGCTATTTATGACTTTTAAAGACTAGTAGCGAGTTATTAATCAATTACTTAGGTAGATTTACTTACCACTCGGCGACGTTTCGCCTAAAAAAGCCAGTAGGAACTGGTAAAACGTCACGGAGTAGTAGATAGATCTACTTCTAATAATTCATAATTCACTGTTAATTTCACGGAACTGGATGAATCATAACTTAATGAAACTATATGGCTTGTAAAGTTTGGATATCATTTTGCACTTACCTTTCTCATCAAGAGCCAAGTCAAGAGCCTCTCTCCCAGAGTAAAAGAAACATCTTTCCTCTGCTTCCTCTCTCGTATTTACGACATCGAGTTCTTTCAGCATCTCAAACACCGAGTCAATATGGCGAGCTTTTACCTGAAACAAAAGCAATTGTTTTTTTGGTATCGATGAATTAGCTATTTTGATGTCGAAATTAATGATATACTTCTGATTAAATTTCTGTAAATTATCTGATAAACTTGGATTTCTTAAGTGCAATTAGTCGTCTCTCATTTAATGTATGATAAACAAGTTCTCATTGTCTATAACAAAAATTGTATGTTCCATAATAGTACTCTGTTTCATAAAAAGTTATCATTAATGACAAATAGGCCTATCACATTTCTATGACAAATTTGCCAGCACAAAATAAAATGCAATTATCACATTCGCTTATAACAATGTAATTGATAACAACAAACATGAAACAAGGCCCAGAGCCATATAACATTGAGTTACTGGCATAATCGACTATAGCCCCCCCCCCCCCCCCCCCTCCCCTCTCCAAATAGCAGCATCTTCTTCAATCAATCATACCTTTTAAATATTGAGTAACTTGCAACTAATTTTATGTTAAAGTAACATGAAGAAGATAAACAATTTCATTGTAAGATACAATGATTTCTATTTTAAACAAAAGAGAATATGCGGTTAATTGTGTTCTACCTCAAATTGATGGCAAGCCGATATTTATTTAGGGCGCAGATCATTATGATTTACGCTTTTCAAAATGGCTATACAACAACTAAATTGACCATTCATGTTTTGGGGTGCAATGTTCTTAATCAGTCTTAATGAGTGGGCTAGTAAAAAAAAAAAAAGTAAAGATTTCCTAGCAACCTCTGTTCATGAGCTAACCTCTTGAGGGCGTCTTTCTCTCGCTGATAGATCCCACTGAGTGAAACCCACGATGATGTCGGGCTTAGGAAGACGTTTGCCGACCTCCACGAAATGATCTCGCTCCTAGAAAAATATTACATTTTAGTTACATCATGTGCTCTTAAAACTTATTCAGGTATCTCATTTTCTCCACTTTTCTGCCGATTATGTATTTTGTATAACAAACTGGGAGAGGACAAGAGGACGACAAGAAATGATTGCAATTTTATGGGAGTCTTTCCGGGGAGAGTTTATACATCACTATTCCAACCGTGATTGCAAATAGTTTCATATTGAAATGTTATGTAATTGGTTATACTTTATATTGTGATAAATTTGTTTTTTCCTAAACAATACAACTCAAAATATGATTGTCATGAGTATCGATATTCGTAGATTTTTTTAAATTATTAAAAAATAATATTTGAGTGAAATAAACATATTGTGAAAAAAAATTGTTCTTCTTTAATTTATTTAATATACATATTGTGAACTTACTTCTGGTGACATGACGGTCTTGGGATTCACAATAAGTACGTGGACGTCTGAGTCTGCGCAGAAGGCTTTCACTTTATCACCAAGCTCTCGACATTTCGTAATTCCAGGACTGTATATGTAACAGGAGATACGAGAAAAGCGAATGTTTTTAATAGAGCAAGGGTGGATCCAAGATTCCGTATAAAACAGGGAGCACAATTGAAGAAATATCTGACGAGTAAAAAAAAGATTGTGTGTTATTCAGGAAAATAGGGTCAATTGTGCCCCCCCCCCTCCTCCTTTTATAGTCTCTGCCTTTTTGGTGATGGATGACAGAGCTACGTAAGAACATGACCCTCCTGCCTCTGAGAAATGTGTTTCTATGGGGTTATATTTTAAAGATTAGTTTCAGGGTCAGGGCTAGAACTTAGGGTCATGGTTGGGGTTAGGGTGACTGTGTCGTGGAATTCTACTGCTGTTCCAAATCACAGTCGCCTATAATAATAATAATAGCTCACAATTTTAATGCTCCTAATACTTTGTTTCTAGGCGCAGCACATTATTATTACGACTAGCAAGGATCATTAAATGACTTACCAATCCATAATTTGAAGATCATAATTCAGCAAATGGTCTTCTTTGACGTCATCTTCTGAGAGGTGAATTTCGATGAGATAACTTGCATCCAAGGATCGACCTGAATTTGCATCGCACAAATCTACTAGGGTCTAGGGAAAAAATAGGTTCATGAACTATCCAATGGTATAAATTGTACTTTGGAATACTGAGATTTGTTATCATTTGTTACTGTTATTATTTGTTTTGTATTATTGTTATTATTATTATTATCATTACTGTAATGTTTGTTGAGAAGACAGTCGGCCACTCCAAGCTATTGAGAATTATAATTGAAACTGAACAAAGATTCACAATAAATTGATAAGTGATTGCCGCTTTTTCCTTTCGCTCTGAGGTGTCTTGTTTTATGTTGTTAAGAATCACTTTCAGATGCGTATAGAAGTATTTTGTTGCAATCAACAGCTGAGTAATTGGGCGTCTTTGTTTAGTAAAGGAACTACGAGTGACATGCACATTGCAATATTTAATTGTTGAGTGATTTCAAGATGAAGAAAATTCAGGCGATTAACGATCAGAAGACTCTCAAAGTGTGGACTGTGACATAATTATATACATATATTATATACATATTATATTTATATATATATATATATCTCTTTAAAACGACTATGATGCCTGACGTTTTTAACCCAAGTAGTTTTGAACGGAAAGCATTAGATAGATAGATACATAGAGAGAGAGAGAGAGAGAGATACTGAGAGAGAGAGAGAGAGAGAGAGAGAGAGAGAGAATGGGCATATTGCTCTAGTCTGGTAATGAAAGATGGACATACGAACATTTTGGTTGAGAGGTTGTTTGTTTTCCATGAAGGAGTTGAGCGACGCTTCCTTTTCTCGACTCTCGACTCCTCTAACAAAGAAAGATGACGATTCTTGTTGGTCTTCCCTTTTCACACTCGCAGAGTTATTATCCTTTTCTGCATAGCCTTTTGAGTCTCCGGTACTATCTTCACCAGTGACGCCATTGGTCATCTTCTCAATCTGGACGAAGCAACTTGTCGTATCGCCCATCCCAGAAGGTAAAAGTTCGCGCCCAATCATGGCGTTCAGAGTTGTTGTCTTTCCGCTACTCGTCCTAGCGGGGAAATATGATATATTACAAATGTCACATAATTATAGTCTTTTTTAATTCTAGGATGACAATTATACGGTGTACACAGGATAGGGATGGAGAAAATGGGCTATATAAGCAAAGTAACGTTACCTGAATATACCTCTTCCAGAGTAAGATTTCAAAATGCCCGCCCCCCCCCCCCCCAAAAAAAAAAAAAATAAATAAATAAATAAATAATAATAATAATAATAATAATAATGAATGAATAAAGGATCACAGGCTCAATCGGGGAAAGGGAGGACCGGGGATTTTATTTCCCAACGATTTGTTTTCCCTTTCAATATAGAGGTTAAGCACTAATTTGAGGGGGTTATGAGCGATTACCCCCCCCCCCCCCCCAACCTATTTATTTTAATAGGGCGGCCCCATCACCTCTCCCAGATCCTTCTACAAGGGAGGGGAATGGTGAATGTTCACGAGGCGATATTTCTATTTTTAAAAAACATACTCAAGCGGAATTGGTATATAATTTGGTGAAGAATATCAAGTATCATATGCCTGACTAATCATTTAAGTTAAAGCTGGGTGCTTGAGTATGAAAGTAATATTCTTATATACTCGTGCTTACTTACCCACCAAAGAAGGCTACTTTCATTTTACTCCTCGATAAATCACTTTTTAGACTCTCAATCCTTCCTTCGAGAATGTCGATTTTCTCTTGAACAAACCTGGAGCCAACGCCTTGGCATTAAAGATATAAAATCGATTAAAAATATCATATATTGTTATATATTTGTTAAAGGACCATTAATATGGAATAGTAAACCTCAGGAAATTAAAAAATGCAAAACTCTCAATCTTTTTAAAATTGAATATAAACAATTTCTGTTAAATAAGTATAGTAATCAGTATTAATAGCATGGGCAAATTTTTGACACTTTTTTTACTCTGATCTTGCATGATAGTAAGTTTTAGATTGTTCTTTTTTTTGTTCTGTACTTTTGTTCTCGTTTTCCTGTATGTGTGTTTTTAGGGGTAGGCTTTTATATAAGGAATCCCTCCTTTCTGCCTTTCCCAAATGCTCTTATAAATTGCCATTGTATTTGTTATCACTTTCTTGTTTTTGTATAACTCCATTCTGTATTTGTATGTTTTAAATGTTTTTATGAAGAGTTTTGAATAAACTTTGAATTTGAATTTGAATTTGAATGATAAAATGGGTGTTAAAGGCAACATCATCTTATTCCGAGAGATTTGTTATTTTCCATTGATCTACAACATTCCCCATGAAACTGTACTGAGAGAGGCATAAAGCAAAAATAATGTACAGTTTCTCAGCACGACATGGGCATCGCCATTTTCGTGACGTGTCGTTAATCAAGTAAATGTATTCAAATTTATGGATGCTTCCTTCCCAGGTGTGTGTGGTGATAAACCATTTCATTCACCTGCCATTATCTTTTGTACTAACATTGCCAGAACGCAAATTCCATAAATAAGTTGGTGCTCTTTTTAGGGTGAAGGTTTCTCATAAATGAAATAGATTTGTCAAGTGCTATGTTTTAGTATTTTTTTAATGAATTAGTTATTCCCCTGTTATATATTTTTCACCAAATATAAGTTCTATATATTTAGCTATGAGTTTTTCACTTTGATAAATAAAGGTTTTGTTAACTCATAGCCTGCCATGAGGCTGCGTGCACGCTATTGTTACGCTGCTTCTTGCATGCTAGCAAACATTCGTAATAGCAGTTATTGTTCATGCCCATTGGACTGTGCCTAGTGTTTTGCACGCGCTATTGTTAGTACCATCGCGTTAATCCGATTATCTCGTTATAAATCTGGCACTGGGGGGATTAGCCCTGTGGCAGGATAAGAGTTAATGGCTTAAAAAGTCTTTCCACCTAAAGCTTGGTGCATTAAACACATACAACTTCACCTAGTATATCACATTTTCAAGAAAATGACTGCGCCCATTTTATCCTAAAAGATAACACATCATGCCAAGAATGTTTTCATTCGTACATCTTCGTAAGGAATATTGTAGTTTGTTCATCAAAGGGCAGGAATACATCGCATTGTCAGAATACCTACACATATTCTTTGAGATGGGGTTTCCTTTAAATAAATATCACCGTATACACAGGCAAACATTTGTCTGAACTCCTGTATTATATATGAGTTTAACAAGTATAAAATAACTTATAGTAAAATTGAGAATAAACTGCTGTGTAATCACATAGGTAGCGGGCTGATGCATCTATTTAGCTACATGCAGTTCAGGCGCGTGTACCGAGGAATGAAACTGCTAACTCATATGTTGACTGCAAGCTGTGGGGATTCCCCCAAAGCAAACTGATCTATTAGTGACGGAAATTCCCACCACACATGCATGTGGTCTGTTTAATGCACGTCATGGGAATCCCCGTGCAAATAATGTGTGCAACAATTTAGATCATGTGACTATCATGGACATGGTAATGCTCATGCAATTGGCATAATATGCCCTCGTTATCCGTTTTCAATGAGAGAAATGGCATAGATATAGTCAAATCGAATGCACAAAATACTCTGTGTAAGCAAAATACAGAATAATAAAGAATAAGCAAGCATCGTGTAATATAAGCCCAGAAGCAATACTTGGATGAGGGAGAGAATGAGAAAGAGAGGGAGAGAGAGAGAGAGAGAGGGAGAGAGAGAGAGTGTGTGAGAGAGAGAGGGAGAGAGGCGGAAATGGATAGATGAATCACGAGATAAATAGATTGATAATATATAGATTGATATATAAATAAATAGATACATACATGCATACATACATAGATAACTAGATTCATAGTTAAATGTTTCAATTTCATCAACTTATTTATTGTCTAATATTGGAAATATATAGATAATTAAATGATGAATGAATCAATACTTTGATTAATTAAGTAAATAAATAAATAAACAGAGAGAATTTCACTACCCTATTGTATTGCTTATTCAGCAACCGACACATGTAAACTTAACATTCCAAAATCTAGACTCGCAGCAGCTGAAAAACGCTTTGCAGTAGCTGCATCAAAAACATGGAACAGCATCCCTCTTTCCATAAGGGAAATTACCTGTCTTGCCACCTTCAAAAGATCCCTCAAAACTCACCTTTTCCCCCAATGATCTATGTGATATACTTCCTGTACTGTACTTTCTTGTCCTCTTTACATATATTTGTATTTGTAAGCGCTATGGTACTTATTGTTTTTAGCGCTCCTAAATATTCGATATTATTATTATTATTATATTATTATTGTACACCCCGTATAAATCCTGTTCTGATTACGTAAAATGTCACTGTCAAGCTTACACATTTCAATATGAAAACACGAAAGTGGTTGTTATCGTGTTAATTTGATATGATATCAGCCTATTTTGACGATGAAAAGCTATATTATTTTCGTTAACAAAACATTGTTAATATTGCCATATGCTTATCTTTTGCATCATGTTAATAAGCCTGTTTAGTCATCATTTTACTCTTTACTGTTCGTTATCTTCTGTGAGGATAAAGTTGTCTGATCTTATGGATGACATCGCCTCTTCTTTGTCGTGGTATGTCCGAGGTAAGATATGACATATCAGATTATTATTAATACGCTACACGCCACAGCCCACGTATTTCCACTTAATAATGAAAACGAGTATTGCGAACGTTTCTCACCTTCGAATGATGACAGTTCATCCAGCTTTGTCTTGATTCTACTGATGAGGTCACCGGTGACATCATAGATTGATTGCTGCTGTCTCTTCGCCTTGGCGAACTGATCAAGATGAGCCTCCGGGACACCCACCCGTGATGATTCCATCAAGTCTCGTACACCTTTCCGACAGTTTTAATACAAAATAGAGTTGTCCAAACTAGAAGCTTTAAATAAACATGGGCCCATCAAAGAGGCTATACTGAAAAGGCCGACGTAAGCTGCGGACGTCCTTTCCAACTGTACTGGTGTAGAGTTTTGACAAGTCATGTAATTTCACCCAACATCTAGATTATTATGACTGATTTCCGTTTTCAATTTGGATTTTAGCAGGTTTCATGTGAACAATAGTATAATAGAAACTGATCATTCATTGGAGAGTGTTGACTTTGTGGTCTCTGTTAGTAGAGATGAAGGCATTTCAAACTGTCATGTGACGTGGGGTTTCCCCTTTTCGTGAGATTGTTTTGGGTTAAACCACGGTCAAATCATGAGGTGACACGCCTTAATAAGCACCAGCATTGGGTAAGCATGTAAAGTTGTTATGCTTAAAAAAAATGTTTTTTAGCGTTGTTACTGAAGTGACGTTAATGTTTTCTCTTTTTTTGGTTTAGATACTAACTGCACTTTTCATTCAAAGATGAACATCCAGGTGACGCATAGTGTCAGGACATTATTGTAGCCTCAAATCATTAAATATAGTTGCACACTTGGGAACTACAGTTATAGGCATGGTGAGAGATGGGATGTATTTGTAAGTTGTTCTCCATGATTGTGAACAGGAGACGGTGTGATTTGTTTTCTTCTCTCAGGGATAATTATTTCGTACTCTCTCCCCTGCCCCTCTGACCCCCCATCCTCCACCTTCCAGAATTCTAGATCCAAAACTGGAGCTAGAGTGAGGGTATGTTGGGGTCCTGTTGCATGTATAAATACTGAGAGAAAGAGAGAGAGGGG
The DNA here is from genome assembly GCA_035222895.1 of Strongylocentrotus droebachiensis. Classification (NCBI taxonomy): domain Eukaryota; kingdom Metazoa; phylum Echinodermata; class Echinoidea; order Camarodonta; family Strongylocentrotidae; genus Strongylocentrotus; species Strongylocentrotus droebachiensis. The sequence goes on along the minus strand of JAVYIG010002833.1, from coordinate 125,437 downwards.
GGAGAGAGAGAGAGAGAGAGGAAAAAAAAGAAGCTGTAACCTTTGCTACTCCCATGCAGAGTACTTGGAATATGGCCGATTTTGAAACCAAACAAAATTGGATACCATGCCATCTTTTGCTTGCAGCAGGTAGGGATATCGTGTAGTAAGATATATTGTTCCTTAAATAAGATCAGCCTCTACCCCCCCCCCCCTCTTCTCTCTCTCTCTCTCTCTCTCTCTCCTCCCCCTTTTCTCTCTCTGGCTTTCTCTCTCTCTCTCTTACGTTCTCCTTTTTTCTTTTACCTCTCTTCCTCTCTCTCCCTTTTTTCGTCGCTCTGTCTTCCTCACTCCCTGTTCTCTTTCCCTTTCCTCTCATATAATATTGCCCTCTTTTCCCCCTCTTTCCGTCTATATTTGATCTCCTCTCTCTCTCTCTCTTGATTGCCATTCCTCTTTCTCTTTCACTTTAAATGCATATCATTGTGCTTATGTAAATAGTAATCATTGTTCAATCTTAATTTTATATCAGCGGCATTTGTCTCCGCCATTAGAGTACTCCACGATACATAATGGAATAATCTCGATAACTTGGGTTAGTTTACCGAACTCTTTTCATCATAGATGCCATTAAGCTATAATCTTAGTAGGTTACTATACTTGTGTCTTTATCTTGATGATTCCATGATTCAGATGTTTGTAATAAAATGAAAAAGTGGAATAGGAGTATTGCTGAAAATGATCCAAATATCTCTTTTTATATTCAGTGTAGAAAATCAATATATAGGGAATAATACAATGATATTATTATACATAATTATCATACAATTAAATGCAATTACAACCTTCGATTATATAGCTATCTTTCGTAGAATATTTGCATAATCTCATCGCTTTAAAAGTTTTAAAATAAAGCGTGTTGCAGTAGCCGCTCCCCTTCAGAAATGTATTTATCATAAATTAATTTAAGCAATCAATAAGTAGAAAACTAATGCACGAACCCTTAAGCCTCCAAATATATATAAATATAATATATAACATCCTTGAACGGCACCTAGTGTTAGACAAAGATATAAAATTCCAATATCAGTGACAATAGAACGTCATGATCACAGGGGCGGATCTAGCTTTTTGCTAAGGGGGGGGTTTGACCAAAATAATGACGATGCGGAGCATCGTTCACGAGCCGCGAAGCGGCGAGCCGATTTTTTTTGGGGGTGTTTATTTGAACCCCGTAAGTGATGTTTTCCTGGCATATATTAACACAATGGAGACCATAAAAAGCAGTGCATGATAACGTCTTTTTAAATCAAGTAACAGTTAAATAAAATAATGACGATGCGGAGCATCGTCCACGAGCCGCGAAGCGGCGAGCCGATTTTTTTGGGGGTGTTTATTTGAACCCCGTAAGTGATGTTTTCCTGGCATCTATTAACACAATGGAGACCATAAAAAGCAGTGCATGATAACGTCTTTTTAAATCAAGTAACAGTTAAATACACAGTTATATCCAGAGTTATCATGTGTTTGGTTAAGTTACCAGATGAGTTGAATATCTTCTCACAATATTTGCACTTGAAAGGGTTTCTCTCCAGCGTGCGTTCTTTTTTCTTTCTTTTTTTCTTTTTTTTCTCTTTTTTTTCCCTTTTTTTTTTTTTTTTTTTTTTTTTGGGCCGCCCAAGGGGGGGGTTTAAACCCCCTAAACCCCCCCCGTAGATCCGCGCCTGGATCATATTGACATGGTGCGATCGTCTGAATTATCTGAAACGGAAATATTTCGAGCTTGTTCCGCTATTATTGCACATAGTTTCCATGGCAATCAGGATGAAGCCTGCCTTATTTTCCACTCTTTTATTTGAGGGTGTAAATTTGAAGTTAATGACTGGATCTAAGGTGATATTTTGCTATTGTTATGGAAATTAGTACGGGAAGTGAAATTCCAGAGCTCATAATTGTTATTCTTTATTTCTTGTAACGTTTTTTGTTTTTGTTTTTTAAATTGCACAAAGGCCCTTTTCCTTCTTAAGTGGGTACATGAGAAATAAACACCCCCAAAATCTAAATATCCTAGCCGTGATGTGAATAACCTTATGATTCCCTTTCTTCTTCTTTTTATTTTTTGTAGATGATTCAAATTCTTAACATTACACAGTGGATTTCAAGTAACGACTGCAATGGTCTAATATCAGAGAGATGACCAGATCACAATTTTTCTATTTCTCGAGACTTAAGACAGTACTGGACATGTTTTGTTATATAATGGATTTATCCATATAGTCCTTTAAAGGGCCTTCTAACCCAACTAACATAGCCTTTCAAAACATGAATACTCCTCTACTTATTAATATTCCTGCCTCAGATTTTTCAGAAAATCTCTAAATTGACCAAAAGATGATAATAGCCACCCATTTTTCACAGTTCTCACGCTTGCTAGGCTACGCCCCTCGGAAAAATGTAATACGGTCACGTGGCTTGATGACGCATTTGACGTCATTGCGGGCATGTCCGATTTGATAATTTGATAATTATTTAATAATTAGGAATGAGAAAAATGCCAGAAACGTTCTGGGATTATCAAGTGCATATTATTTTTTCGGATAAATGTCTTTTTTTTTCTCTATTAATATCATAGTTGGACTTTTTAAAAGACATTTTAGTGCCTAAATCACCCTCCTTTTCACAGGAGAGGCGCCTGCAATGACGTCAAATGTGTCATCACCGAAACTGGGCCTTTTTTCTGCGCGTTCTGAGTCGTCATTTTGAAAGCTAGATTCCAGAATTATTGATGATTTCTAAGAAAAATCATTGTCATGTTCGGAATCTCCGTCAAATATTGTTCTACGTGTCTTTTTTTTCATTAGTTAGCCCATTTTGGTTAGAGTGGCCCTTTAAAAGATTTTACAAGGATCATCGAGATGAATTTGAAATAAGGCAGGTATGGCGGAGATTATCAATTATATTTCATAAACGTTTCGAATGGTAGAGGCGTCGTGGTCTCGTTATTCAGTCACCGAAATGCGTAACTTTGGTCCGCTGTTCGATTCTCCTCATTATCCAATACATTAATCTATTTTTGACTGGCTCAACGGGTTTTGGTTAGTACCTGGCTGGTTGTCTTATTGAAAGATATACCCATTGAATGATTTCAACGCCTTAAAGGTACTATGTCCCTTTTGCAGGCCAAAAAATGGAAAGGTTAAATTCCAATGGCATTTAAAGGATAATACTAATTTCGAACTCCCCTTAAAAGAATGGGGCTTGAAAATGTCTTTAAGTGGGAAAATAACGACTATTAGTTGTCAAATCGACTTAGGAGCTATAGAGCCAATAAGTAATAGTCTTGATTTTCAGACCATTGTACCACATGGTCGTACGTTTTATGCTGCGCAAAGATTCAATCAGTTTTATAATTTGGCCATTACAAGAAGTGGGTTATTGTAGTAGACAATTCCTTTACAGCTCATTTTATGTGTGTTATTGCCAAAGAAGAAGAAAAAAACAGTCAGTCACTCAATACTGACAATAGTGTCTGACAGTGAAGTCTAGCAAGTAAACGGGTTTTCTTGCATAATTTGAATATAAGGACACTGCTAACGTTTAAATTTCACAGATAGGATATACATGACATATTCTTAATACCTGCAAAGTTCTACAGAATTTGAGGTCGGCTGCATAAGGGACATAGTATCTTTAAGGCACATAATGGCACATTGCTAAAGATAGAAGCATCATTGGGAGCCTTATATCTTCTTACTTAAAAATCTGGCTTAATTTAACTACATGTAAAATTAATCGTGCATTCCTATTTATATATGTATTACTCTCGTGTACTTTTAAATTTGATAAAAATCAAGTCCTTTAATCAACATCATGATCAAGGACCATGCCATTCTAATTTAAATAGTAAAAAACGGATTCATTATTTTTGAATTGCACAAACGTTCCAGTGGTTTGCCATCATTATAGGAAATGATCTCTAAAGTCAGTAAAACCACAGGCCACGTATAAAACTATCAACCATATAAAAGTCAAACTTCCGTTACTGTCTCTATGACTTCGGTAGGGAAGAAGTCAGGTTGGCCACCTTCTTTGCGCATTTCCATTTTCAGAGACATCGTTGGCATGGCGACTGATTTTTTCCTGAAGGGTTCACTCCTCATCTTCTTCAGTGACCTTAGACTGAAGATGTGCTGATCTGTAGGGATCACACCTACAGCGTTCATCGTGCCATCACTGAACCTCCCCGACTTGATTCGGAGGGTGGTCGGCACGACTTCACCATTGGATTTCGTGATTCCCAGGAAATACCTACCGTCTACGGAACCTCTCAAGGAAGAGTGTTGATACTCCCTGTTCTTTCGGCTCACTCCGACAACTTCGCAAAAGCGCATGCAGCAGCATAGTAGGAATGTGGTTCGTATCCTTTGGAAGATGTCTTTGGCTTTGTTGCGGAACTTCCTGTTCATGGCGAAGTAGACAAATACATTAAAACCGCTATTTGAAATGGTAAGCCAGAACGTAAGGAATTCAACAAAACTCGGTAGAGTCTCATAGTTGACTGCAGCGGTAAGGAAAAGACCTGCTAAGATGGTGTACGGCAACCATGTTATGTAGTACACTCCAGCTATTATTACAAGCATTTTAAAAGCTTTCATGTTTCTTCGGAAATGCAGCGGAAGTCGTTTCCCGTTACCCGGGCCTGCCGAACCAGATCGTCCGAAGAGTATCTCTCGTCTTCTAGAGCTCTGAAGAACACGCACGTGGACACTGATCGAAGTGAACGTAATCACCACGAAACCTGGTACAAGGAGAATCACTAAAGCGGCAATATAGTATTCCATCGTGTCTTCATAGGCCGCAGAACAAGCCACTTTATCCAGATCATATTCGTATCCAAGTCCGACATTTGTAAAGAGGACAAGGAAAAATGCGATGCATAAGAGCCACGTCATTATGATAGTAAAGAGAACTCGGTTTTTCGTAACGAAGCTATTGTACTGAAAAGGATGGATAACTGCAATGTAACGATCGATACTGAGACCGATGATCATTAGGAGCGATACTCTTGTACAAACCTCTGTCACATAGGAGGAAAGTTTACACATAAAATCCCCATACGGCCACCGGTGCATTGTAGCTGGAGCAATGCCTATCGTAGCAACGATCCCCATCCCTAAATCGGCGATGGCGAGTGAAAGGAGAAAATATCCTTGACCGTTTTTGAGCGACTTCGCTCCGCCGATAACCACGATGTTCAAAATGTTGCCAAGGACTGCGAGCAGAGCGATTAGGAGCACGAAGAGGGCTTCGATTATGGAAACGACGAGGGGGTTCATTGGGTCTTTTTCTGTGTCATCTTGGTTGCCAAACGTTGAAATTCCGCCAATGTCGTCGTCTCCGCACATGGTACATAGGCTCAAGTTTGATGTCATTCTATGAGAAAAGCCGAGATTATGGGGCTTCAGGTTGCTGCCTACCCTAAGATCTAAAGAACTCTCAGTACTGCGCTCAAATTGCTTCAAGAAATGTCGTCTGTTGCAATCAATAGATCAGAACGCCTACGTGTATATTATGGTCACGACGTTGGTTTTATTCAGCCTTTTCACGATTTCTTTGACACGGGTAGAACGCTGGCAGAAGAAAATTATGAGATGAGGTAAAAAATCATGTTGATGACTACATATCAACTCCAGCTTCATAACCCCGTTAAACGGTTCATCATGTGAGCGCTGGAAGCAGAATCGGTCATCACAGAGTCACGTAGACCTGGAGATAATATTCAGAAATATGAAAAGAGACGAAATAAATATACATGTACAGAAATTGTGAAAAATTGTGATTATGATTTTTTCTCAGTGTAGCGCTACAATGGTGATATCCGAGAAAGTACAATAAATATCTATTTTAAAACAAGAAGCAAGTTGAAGAATTCCTTAAACATAATTTTGTTATAATAGTTAGGAAATGATATATGTTTATCTCAATTGAACGACAATGTTTATTATGTAGAATTCTTTTTGTAAAATATTTTCTTGTCCTCGTCAGTTTTTCTGATTTGGATTCAGAGGCGGAATTAAATTGTAGTCCAACACGCGAACTATAAATAAATTGTATCAGGTTTTAAAATGTTTCTCTTATCTTATAACTTCTGGTCTATCTGGACTTTCTGATTTATGGAATTGCAACCTTTCATGCTATGGGCTCCTTTTCATAATTTCACGTGTTCACCCTTTCCACTTCGTCTATCGAAGTCTCCACAAGGAGACCTCAATGAAAATATATTAATGTTACCAACGGACTTGATTATAACTTGATTGTGAACGTATATATATAATAATAATAATAACGATAATAATAATAATAATGATAACGATAATAGTAATAATAATAATAATAATTAAAAATATAAAATGCAATGATGATGACAAGAATAATAATAATAATAACAATGATAACAATAATGATACAGAATATAATGAAAATGATGATGATAACAATAATAATAATAAAAATTATAACTATAATAATAATGATAATAATATTTATAATAATATTAATAACAGTTAGGCCTATAATAATACAATACATTATTGATACCTGTACAAATGTAACGTCTTTGCACTTTAATTTGCAAGCCTGTATATTATTTTCGATGCATGACTTAGATGATTATCTATTTTGAATTATTTTTGTTTTCGTTATCTGTCGACTCCAAATCATGTTATTGCAAGTTTTTACGAATGTATATTTCTATTTGTGTACCCATATGCCATGTTAATATCATGAATTTCAATGGACAATTAATGTGAACCTTACTAACCTTATAAACCTTGTAATATCATGTTTCTCAAAATATCGTGTTACTTACAAATAACTATAAGTATAACCGTGTTTCAAAAATAGAATTGCATTTAATTACAGTTTTTGAAAAAAAGTCTGCATGAAATGAACAACTAGTCAATCATAAACACACAACGTGTACACAACAAAACGACCACGTCGAGATAGAGAAAAGAGAGACATCGATATTGTTATCATTGTTATTTTGTTTATATATTTTGCTTAGTCACCAAACGTAGAGAACAAAATGATTGTATATAGCTCTCCTTAAGCTAAATTTATTATTGGCATATTTATTTCAGATCAGAATCATATTTCAGATGAATTTTATTGGTCCATTTGGAAATTCAGTTGTAATAAGCATGGACATCAGAACATACAAAAATGCATACAATTCCAATAGAAAATAGCAAATTAATCAACGATCCCCCTATACATGAAAACAAACAATTACTTTTAAAAAAAAAGACTTACTAGGATACAATTTTAAAATTCAATTTTTTTTTTTTTTTTTAAAACGAGCATCTTTCGAGTCGACAAATAAACGAGAGTGAATTTCTACTGAGAATACTAATTACCCAACGTATTGTAAAAGCATATGAAAAACTCGAATACAATCTCATGTTATACTTTCCATAAATATAATAAATGCGCTAAGGTCATCTCCCGATGTTGCTAAAAATACAAACATTGAACATTCCATGAAGCTTTAGGTTTAAAAGATATGAAAAAAGGGAAAGAAAGAGTCTTACCTCTTATTCAAATGTTAAATTTGGAGTAGCGCCGATATTAACCGTGTCTGTAAGCCACCGAATAACGATATACGATGTATCAATCCGCTGTTGTTACCTGCAAGAATTTTAATAATGTATTTTTTTCACCCGTCCGTCGGCCAAGACAAGGGAGAATCCGGTCTTTTTTTAAATCATAAAAATATAGTGTTTCAACCATCTATACAAGGATGCAGGCGCGCCGGAAGCAGTTTGGGATTGGGGGGGGCAAACATTCCAGGGGGCTCACCTTCCAGGGGCAGTGACGTAACGAGCAAAAACGTCTGGAAGGGGGGGGGGGAGAAGAAAAATCTGCATCACCACCACCACCAATAATATTATTGGCGGAGATTCCAGGGAGCAGAGCCACCGGAAGCTCGGGGTTTTAGGTATTTAATATCGGAGTCAGATGAGCATACAGGGGCCCGCCTTAGGGCCCTTGGTGGGGTCCAGGGGCGGAGCCCCCGGAAGCTCGCGAGTTTTAGGTATTTAATTACGGTCAGATGAGCATCCAGTGCCCCGCCTTAGGGCCCTTGGTGGGGTCCAGGGGGCAGAGCCCCCGGAAGCTCAGGGGTTTAAGGTATTCAATAACGGTCAGATGAGCATACAGGGGACCGCCTTAGCGGGCCCTTGGTGGGGCCCGGGGGCGGAGCCCCCGTAAGCTCTTAGGTTTTAAGGCATTTAATTACGGTCAGATGAGCATCCAGGGCCCCGCCTTATGGCCCTTGGTGGGGTCCAAGGGGCAGAGCCCCCGGAAGCTCGGGGGTTTTAGGTATTTGATAACGGTCAGATGAGCATACAGGGGACCGCCTAAAAGCTCGGGAGTTTTAGGTATTTAATTACGGTCAGATGAGCATACAGGGACCGCTTTAGGGCCCTTGGTGGGGTCCGGGGGCGGAACCACCGTAAGTTCTGGGGTATAAGGCATTAATTACGGCCAGATGAGCATATTTTGATAGCTCATTATTTTGTGACATTGGCAGGTCACTTATTTTTTCTCTCTCTCTTTCTTTCTTTTTATTTTTAACAAACTTTTTCAAAAATTGAGGGAGGGGGGAGGGCTCGAGCCCCCCGAGCCCGGGCGTTCTGCATACCCTGACATACAGCATATAAGCATATATTTCGCCCGACTGTAAATTTTGGAGTTTCTAATTTCCAACAAACGCATAAAAAGGTATGACTTACACAAAAATTGAGAAAAAATACCGGAAAATCATGTCATTTCAGCAACATTTGTAAATCACTGGTTTTGAATAAAAATTAACCCCCCCCCCCCCCCTCATCATTACGCCAGCGTTCAGGGGCTCATGAGTTTTTCACCCCTATAACAAAACACAGACACGCTTTCCCATTCTCTCACAATATGTCCACGATATGCGCGCTATTATTAAAACCTCCATTGATATAGGTAGCATGCGCAATGTTTAGGAAATTCAATTCCTCTTAACTTTCCTTTTCTTTGAATAGGATTTAATACGTCATTTAATTGAGTTTTTGTATTATTGTTATGTTCTTTTGGGTTAAAAATACAAACCATCTTTACTCCTTTACTGTTTTTTTGTTTTTTTTGAGGGGGGGCGTTTTGGGGGGGCAAAAATGCGTTTTGCCCCCCCACTTTTTTGATTGGGGGGGGCAGCTGCCCCCCCCTGCCCCCCCCCCCCCCACTTCCGGCGCCTATGCAAGGATGTATTATTTATGAGGAGATAGCTACGACCCTGAATTATGAGGTGATAGTTCAGTTAGTGACCCTTTTGAAAGGGGCTTTCATTTAAAAATACCTGTGCATTTCTTTATTATTCAATGGTCTTTTTCCGGTCTCTTTTTTAATCATAAAAACTTGTGCTACAACCATCTGTATACAAGGATGTCTTATTTATGAGAAGAAAGCTACTACTCTGAAATTCTTAATTATGAGGTGACTGTTCAGTTTAGTGACCCTTTTTTGATACTCAAGTAAACTGGATAATATTTGTTTTCTTCATCATTTTACAGATTGGAGGGGGCTTTCATTTAAAAATACCCGTTCATTTCTTCCTGATTTAATGGTATTAACCATTTATTACGGAGGCGGGTCAAGGTTAATTGTCCTTGGGGGCAAAGTTATATGTCACGTAAATATCTTTCAAGCAATGGATAGTCGTGTACGAATAAAAAAAACCTGTCACCACTGGCTTAGAAGTGTTTTTTCAGAGACGGCTAACTTATCAATATATCATGTTGAAAATTAGTCTAAATTGTTATGGGAAGCATCAAAATAGTGACCATAATCTTGAACTCCTTTTTAATTAATCTTTTGTGAAATTGTTCCTCTATTTATGACATCCCTGATTGTAAAATTAGATATATTGCATAACGAATACAATTGTTTGTTGCAAATATTGCAATTGATTTTTTTTTTAAAGCTACATAGCGGTAAAATAAATTGACGAATTTTGGACATTATTTAAAGAGACCATTGCGGTTGCTGTTTTTCGATTTTTCCTTTATATAGGTTTACCAATGAAAACATGAAGCTATGGTACATGAAATATTTGTAGGTCTATTTTTGTTTTGGTGCCAGCTGCCAGAAAGACCATGAGTGCATAAATTAGGCAGTGCGAACCATTAGGAATTAAGATTATTAAAAATAAATGCAAGCTCAAGCTTTGACCCCAAAATGGTATAAAGACGGGAAGGAGCAAAATCCGACAAAATATCGTGGAATGAAAAACAACAGTGAGTATACTAACGAGAATATGATTACTAGGTGTTCGCTTTTCCACTTTTATGAAACAAGTTAGCATTATTAGTTATTAGATTTGTTTGTTTTTCGTGTGCATGAACAGTTATGCAACTGCAACGAATGACAGAGAGAGAGATGGCTGGTGCATCTAATTCAACACCTATATACGTGATCAAGACGGATGAAACTCTGATCAATCTTATTCAAACGAGCATGGCACACAAAAGGTGGTCCACTCTGACGTTGGCCCCGTTGCCTCTATCTCATGAAGTTAATTTGTCGCCACTACGTGTTGAAAGCTTAATTTAAACCCGACTGAAAAAGCAACAATAATACTAAATCAGGTTTAATGGGTTTCTTTCACTTATACGATGTCTCCATAATGATGTTCTATTACCCCCCCCCCCCTCTCTCTCTCTCTCTCCCCCCCCCCCCCCCTCTCTCTCTCTCTCTCTCTCTCTCTCCCTCTCCCTCTTTCTCTCTCTTTCTCTCTCTCTGGCACTTGCCCTGGAAGTATAATATAATGTTCTAGTTGATTTGATAATATTTATCCTCCTTGTATATCTGTTCTCTTTCCATTACAATTTTCCCGCTGATTCGTTTGTCTGCCGGAAAGGGGGGGGGGGAAACAAACATAAAATATCTGGGCTAGGGTACTTTCGTCTCTCATGTTTTCCTCTTTATCGTCATTACATTTTTTTTATCAAAACGTGAAATTTTCCGGCTCCTCTCCCGTGAATGCGCTCACGCTATCATATTTCTGATGACACGGACTTCAGAATACTTATGTTACCTTTACAACATGAACTATTATACCTGTCGCACCAACGGGACCAATAATTACACCAGACCGACAAATTACCATTTTTGCACTGGGGCCGAGTTGTCCCCGGGTCCGAGTTAGCCCGGATCCAAACAGGAAACAGACGGTTTGGTGTTGGTGTGGAGTTAGTTTGGCGGTGTAAGACAGGTGTCGTACTTTAGACACACCGACGAGACTAACAACAGACCGAATACATCAAGAAAGAGGAGAAAATGAAGAACAGGATGAAAAAGAAAAAGAAAAGAAGAAGAAAAAGAAGAAGAAGAAGGAGGGTGAGAAGAAGAAGAAGAAGAAGGAGGGTGAGAAGAAGAAGAAGAAAGAAGAAGAATGAAAATGATAAAAGAACAACAAGAACAAAATCCAAATCACAAATTACATCACACCAAAGCCGGACAAACACCCCGCCCCCCCCCCCCCCCCCCCCACTCAGTGTTATTTAGGGAACGCATATGCTTGTTCCCTCTTTTTTAAAGCACCCCCTATCTGAGGACTGCCAACATTTCCGAACCCCCCTTTCGCGGGCTTTTTGCGGGCTTTCCCTGCCTTGGAGACCCCCCTAAATCATGAAAAATGCTCAATGTACCCCCTTAATTCGAAATAATTTCTCAGGAGTCCAAAAAGATGAGAGAAAAAAGAAAAAACACCCCCTTTTTTAAAGAAATCTCCGGGTGAAAAGTTAATACACCCCTTTTTTTACAATTCTCGGGCCGGACTTCGTCGCACGAAAAGTCCCCCTTTACCGGACATTTTGGTAACACGCATGGGGTCCGTCCGTTCTCCGAGTGGGGGGGGGGGGCGGGACAAACACCTCCTGCAAAACTTATTCTAAACTAACTCCATGTCGACCCTATGTTTGCTGCACATGGAGAGGTGTAATGTTAAGTTCAATCTGTTGTCCGTATTGCCTTGCTGCGTTTGTCTCGTTGGTGTGACTTGGATATTAAAGATAAGCTTGAGTTCTGGTGATGATAGAAATAAGTTCTCACGGCATCCAACAAAACTTACACTGAATGTTCAAGATTAGAAATAAATGACACGTGCAAAACGATTTTGATATCAAAATGTATAGGGGCTGAGTAATGAGCATAGAAAAATTAGGAACTAAAGGTAAGTATAGGCCCGCCACCATGTGCCATGTCCATGTCCCTAATATGTGTTTTTTAATGAAGATGGTGTCCATCAAGATTTTCTGAGTTGTGTTTTATTTTACTGGTTCAAACAATCAATTTACTGCAGAAATTATAGCCATTTTCTCTCACCATACGATGCCCATACCAGAGCTCAAGATGAGTTTTAATGATATCTGACTGGGATATTAATATGTAACAAGATAACCATGACAAAGGTGCTGGTGGTATCAAAGTATCGAAATTAACAACTTCAAAACGAACCGTTATAGCTCCTCGTTCCTGAATCCCTGTAGCGTGATGTATTATATTGATCAGATATGTTTACAAAAACCCGCAACTTTCTATCGTTTATATTATATTATAACTCGTTGACTATAATGTGTTAGAAATATAATCCCGGAGGTGAAAGTTGTAACGTGCACATGAAACACCTTTTTTTTTGGAGATCTGGTGAATGCATAATTATGATAATCGACTTAATTTCAAAAGTGTTCATTTATATCACTTTGACATTTCGCGGCGTCTTTAATTGTTATTTAAAGAAATTATAAAAATTTAAGAAAAATTGTTATTTTTTATTTTTTAATGACACATACCAGTGGCCTGTATGGCCATTATGGTTTACATAATTATTAATGATGTCGATGATTAATTATGAAAGCGTAGTATTTTGCTTCTTCTGATTATTTTCATTGTAAATGATGTCATTTTTATGTCACAGAGAAATAATTGTTTTCGTTTTGCTTTTCAATTTTTTTCTATTTGTATAGATCAAAGCCTTCTTTGTCCCATGAAGTTGCGCTATCGATGGGCCTGTAGCATACTGCATACAACTTGTAAATGTTGCCCATGACACTGGGCAGAAGAAGTATATTTATATTGAATGAGAAGTTTATGATTCTCATATACTACTGTGTTATTTTTTGTCTATAAATGCTAATTTGCTTATGTACGTTACTATATTCGTATGCCATTTATACAATATTGGAGACTGTAAGACTAGTTTTCTACTTGTGTTAAGCGGCAGATCCGGACCGGGGGGGGGGGGGGGGTTGCGGAAAGTACACTGTAAAAAAATAATAGTCGAAATAACTCAATAAAATTGAGGAAAAGAATTGCCTTATTTTTATTAAGTAAATATTACCTACGGCATCTTAAGTAGAATTTACTTATTTTGCTGAATAAATTTTTACTCAGTTAAATCGAGTTACATTAACGTAAATAATTTAAGTATTGTAATCATTTTAGATAATTAAAAAAAAGCTATGATAGGATTACATATTGCACGATTTAGTACCCATCTAATCTAACAAGTAACATCCACTAATCATTCACTACTTCTATTTAAGATTTAACCGTATATTCTATTTAAGATTTAACCGTATATATATATCTACCACCATCACAAACTATAACATACGCTTCAATTCGACACATATTGAAAGGCTCCAAATTTTATATATACTTGGTCGTAGCATCTTAAAAGGAAAATTGGTTGACAATTTCCTGAAATATCAAGTTTTGATTTGTTTTGAACTGGGTAACAATTAAAAATGGTCTTGTCTTTGCTTAGCCATGTCAAATGAATTAGTAAATGTTTTAAAATCCTTAAATTTTCATTCAACCACAAAAAAGAATTGTTTTATTTAAAAAAGAGTTTAAATTGGTCTTAATGAATATTCATAAATTATGTAAATATTTCTATTACGCACTGCATCGGTCCTTACTTTAAAAAGATAAGAATAATCAACATAAATTGTTTGAGTAATACGTATAATTTCTGATTTTGAGTTAAAATTACTAAATGAATACAAGCTGAAATTACTTAAAGTTCTTATGTATTTGATTTTACTTAAATATTCCACCCACGGTAGGCCTATATTCTACTAAATTGAAAGTTTGAGTTAGCAAGACTTAAATTTAGTGCGTAAGTGGCAAAACTAATGTTTTCAAGTAAATTCTACATGGAAAAAATACGTAAAAATTACCAATGAACAAATTCTTTTTTACAGTGTAGGGATGCACGTACTGGTGCACATGGATTGAAAAATCTCCGGCTGACAAAAAGGAAGCTTTCTTTTACCTTTACTTTTGCCCTTTTATTCCAAAAATAGGACAGGGAACTGGATTATGACATTTCCCAGGGGGGTTTACACACTAAAATGTGGGCACACACGAAGAAAAAAAAAGATATTTGTTCATCCCCCCCCCCCTTTATTTACTACAGTGTCGGGTTTGGTTTTGCTTGGGGCACCTCCCCGTGCCCCCCCCCCACCCCCCACTCCTCACACACACACACACACACACACACTTGATTCGACGCTATTGTTATAGTACAACATTTACAGAAGAAATCATTTATTTATTAACTTAGTTTATTCCCGAGTTTATTTGTTTGTGTAGCCTATACATGTTGTAAATGCAATCAAAATGCTAGCAGCCTCTGCATATAAGGTTCGTGACGTCATGACAAGACGAAGGCGGAGCTGGTTCGTGAAGACGACATCCCGATCCCGACGGAAATGGGGGATAGATCTAATGGAAATTCAACATCATTTACAACCTGCAATGGAAATGGAAACCAAAAGGGAGGTTGCAGTCACCTAAGTGATAAAGATGTAGAAGATTACGAGCTAGAGATCGTAACTGCTGTGGCAGATTTCTGTGCAATAGATGATAGTCAGGTAAGCTCAATCTCTTTCTAGTTGTCCCACATGCTGAAATTGACGTTTGTTGAATTGTAACAAGAATAGTATTGCTTGCAAGTTGGATTGGAATCTGATTATATGACAAGCCTTAATGATATGGATCTGCAGTGCAGTGTCTGTCTGTATGCACTATTAATGTAATCAATTAGCTAGTTGTTATTGAGGTATGATTATCTTGGCCAAATTGAATTATGAATTTGAAAGAGAGGGGCCAAGCCCAACCCAAGGTTGAATGAAACTGAACAGCTGAGCCTGAACTTGGCTGAAGGTTATGATTTATGAATATGAAGCTCATGATGATAATCCCCTATCCAAGCGGAGTCCACTCCTACAATGCATGAAGTCTAACCGTAAACAGGATGGACATCATACCAGCTGACGTGCTGAGAAGTATTGACTTTTCAGACGCGTGTTGTCAAAACAAATGGTGAAAAATAAAAATTATTGTTGAAATGCAATGCCAATACTCCAAAATCATACTATTACCATAAATCATGAGCGTAATAATTCAGTTCTGTAATTTACAGCTGATTCACGGCGCAAAATCATGTAGAAAATCTTAATAAACCGCCGCTGATTTTCATCTGTCGTGTCTCGTTAGGCCATGTAAAATCGATTTCATGTTGATCGTCCCCGCCCGCTTCCTTTTTTCCGCCCGCCTCCTTATATTTGATATTTGATATATTTCTTTTTATTCAGAAAACAACACAGAATACTTACCATATGCATCTTTTCCACCTTTTCTTCAAATACGCTGTTCAAATATTCTTGTACAAACATACTAAGACTCTAGAAAAAATTGTATTGAAATGTAGAGTGGTTGATATGCTATATGATCGGCGATATGCTGAAGTGAAGCTGCGCTAAAAAATGATGCGATGATGCATGCGCTGCGCATGCATATATCGCATGTATATGCTTGAGTCGAGGAGCTAGCTAGAGATGAGTCGATCGAGTCGACTGATCATCGCATCGCAGATACCTCACGATAGCGCGGCCGCGCTCTAGCGCTGGATTTTACACGCGGCAGCCATCTTGGGAAAAAATATCAAATATCAAATAACATGGTACACCCTCCTCCTCTTTTTCAAAAAATCCGGACGATCAACATGTAATCAATTTTACATGGCCTTACGCATATATATATTTACGACCAAATTTATGTACCGGTATACGATTTTACACAGAAATTCAGGGCGCGTGCGCGGCGAAAATAAAACGAATGCAAATAATGAATCACTCTCTGCATAAGTCTTCTTACAATACCCTTTAAGTAGACTCTTGCGCAAGTATGTGCTTGCAACAGATGATTTTCTAAACTAAAATGTAGCTGCATTTATTTTTTCGTCTCACAGCCAATGCACGGAGGCGAAATTTCTTTGTAATAGCTCAACTGATGGCAGCGCATCGCTGTCCACACATTTTGGACATGGCACACACCACACTGCAGTGCGTAATCTTCGTTGTATGAAGTAGCATTTACCGAGGAAGAAGAAGAATCTCAAATCTCGCACTGATTGAAAACTGGAAAAGGAAAGATAGGATTGTAAAGGAAAGGGGGAGGGGGGTCATCAGAGGGGTACAAAGACCATGTTATGGCATATACATCATATTAAAATTACATGCTTTTTTCACACGAGTGACACAACCATCAAACACTGGTTGAAATTCCTTCCCTGAACATAAAAAAATTACCTTAAGAATTCCCCTTTTTCAAAAAATCCATGCAAATACCTCATGATGAAAGTGCAACACTAAATTGGGCCCCACAGCAAGGCAGTAGATAATATTTTCATTTCATTTCTCCCTAAGTTGTCATAATTTGTGCTGTATCCTCTTGGAGCATGGAGAAATGTTTTCTTCTACACCTGCATTTTGTGTGTGTTGATTCTTCACTTTATTTTATGGGTCCACCCACTTTCCTCAGGCCATCGGCTTTATCGAGTGCTAATGATCCAGTACACTTCTCAATGTATTGTATGTGATTTTTTTATGAAATAATAAATTGAATTGAAATTGAATCCATTTGAGTCTCATAATTCATAATATGTCTTGTCTCCAGTTGAGCTTTGAATCCGGACAAGTGCTGTCGGTGCTGCGTAAACCCAATGTTGACTGGTGGTGGGCACGCAAGGGTAACAACACAGGTTACATTCCAACCAATCACATCGCTACAGACCCCATAGACCCCACCTCCAAACCTGATTGGCAAGATGATGAATACTTTGGTAGCTACAGTACTTTGGTAAGAACCATTTATCTTCTTGCCCATCACTAGATGAGGTATATTTCCGCATTATCTAGGAATGACAAGTAATCCAAAAATGTAAATATGCATATTTTCATAGATTTTGTGTATGATTTTTTTTTTAAACTGAAAATGGAGCCATATTGAGATTTATTTGGTTCAATGTTGTAAATAAGTGTAAAGTCAACTTAAAGTGAAGTACTTAAAGTGAAGTACTATTTCTCAGAAAGACAGGGAGTTTGTTTGATAGGGGTGAGACAATTAGAAATAAGAAACTGATAGTATGAGGATATCCAATATGAAGTTCAAGTAGAATTGTCCTTTGGCAATGAGTCAATTTACCTATTTTCATTGTGTGGTGCACTTCATAATGTAATGAAAATATTTTTGTTATTCTTCCTTGTCCAGAAATTACAGCAAGAAATGTTGAGCGACAAAGCCAGGAATGAAGCATATCAGGTTGCCATTGAGAGAAACAAGGAAGCTATGAAGGGGAAAGTATGTACTCGAGTGTCTCTCTGGCGGAAATCGCTCAGTGTTCTTCTTTGTACAATAAATCAAATATTTATTTTTCAACCCCTTACCCTAACCCTGAACCTAATGAAAACAGTTGAATATGTTAGTCACTGGAATCACCACACAGGAAACCACACAGACGTAATTTGTTTCCTGAAAAACCTCTTCTGTTGTTTAATTTTTGTTAAAATTGACCTTCTGTCATAAATATTGTGCAGGCTATTTCAATGCAATATCATTTCATTATAAACATCATTATATGTTCACATTCTCGAGTTTAGAACATGAAACCGTATGCCCTAATGACATTAAGAGGATTGGGGGATTGGAGAAAAAACAGATGAGTTCATTAGTAGATAGTCTTCTGTGGTTAAAGTAGGCATAAATCATCAAAGAACTCAATCAGGGCAATATAGATAACTGAATTATGTTTGGATTACGCAAACAAAAATGTTAAGGACCATTCAAATTAATACATAAAAACATGAATTATGCAGGGATGCCAGTTTTCAGGCAATAGTTTAACTTCAGGCCCTGACAAGTTATTTTCAGACCATAGTTTAGGCTTTTTTGTGTACAAAATTGCTCATTCTAGGTGATTTTCAGGCCCTCTGATCAATTCTAACTGGCATCCCTGATTATGTTGATATTGTTTTGTGGACTGTATATGTTTGTCTATTTACAGGTTGTTCTGGATGTTGGTTGCGGGACAGGAATTCTTAGCATGATGTGTGTCAAGTACGGAGGAGCAAAGAGGGTAAGAAGCATTATCTAGCGATATTAACCTGTTGACTACTGAATTATCTAATTCCCATAGATTTAAAACAGGGACCACTATATTCCAGTAAGCAATGGGTAAAAGGGCTATCCATCCTTTTGAATAAGTTCATTTGTATCAAAACAGAAATATAAGAGAAAAAGATTGGCAAAAGTTTGAAATAAATCTGGCCAATAAAAAGAGATTTTTTAATGTTTGAAATGTAAGATCACCAAATCTCTGCTCATCTCAAATTGGCAATTTGGTCAGTGGATTGTGACGTTGTCATGGACAACTCTCCTATTTGTCATGTAAAAAATAAACTTTAATTTCCGCTTTTCTACTAAGCCTTCTCCCTTGGGGCACTACTCGAAATATAATATGGATAGCATATTTTATTGATCCTCTAAAATGAAAACGCCCTCCTGGTTCATACATTTAAAAAATTGAAATTGTTGACATTTTGTGGGTTGAAACAAATGGGAATTTTTGTTGGCACTGTGTCACAGTGACATTACCCATTCTGCCAAAATTTAAAGTGCCCATTCATATAGTGATTAGAACTTTCAAAAATTTCAAAATCAATGAAAACAGTTGCTTTTCTAGATGTAATAATCCCAAGATTCATAGATTTCAAGGATGAAATCAAATCTCCCGCCATGTTTACATATATTTTCAATGATTCTTGTATGTTTTATCGATGTGGTTTGATTTAGGTTCATTCCATTGAAGCCAGTGAGATGGCCGAGACCGCTGAGAAGCTGATCAAACACAACAACATGTCTGATAGGATCACCCTCTACCATGGTAAAGTAGAGGGGACCGCCTTACCGGAGAAAGTAGACCTCATCATCTCAGAGTGGATGGGAAGCCTGCTTATTGTGAGTATAGTCTCTCTCTCTCTCTTTCTCTCTCTCTCTCTCTCTCTCTCTCTCTCTCTCTCTCTCTCGCACTCTCTCTCTCTCTCTTTCTCTTTCACTATCTCTCTCTCCCTCCTTCATAACCCAATGACAAATCGTTTCCTTTATTCTTATAGACTTCAAAAAGATTTTAAATACAATCAAACCTGTGTTAACGACCACCTGTCCATAAAGACCACTTAAAATCCCCCGTGAGATTTCATGTAGTTAAGAACGTAATTTTGCTTCCGCTGGCCACCGAAAATGCCCACACAACAACCGCCATCGTCAGCCGTATATAGCGACCAGCAACAGCAGGGCATGAACAATTTCGCTCACAGCTATGCGATCATCGGCACAGCTAGCGGCAGCTTAAGAAGCTAGATCTAACTATTCAAGCCTAAGCTTGTATTAAAACTTCAATCAAAACATTTAATTACTGACAGGATATTGTTTCTTCCACATTTCATTATTGGCTGTGCCTGTTAAGAACATAACAATACTGAGTCATTGTCATGAATTTCGCAGTCCATGACTCGATTGTTCGTCGTGCTGGACAGGTACTGCACAGGCACCCCTGTCCAAGCTAAGCTAGCCTGCAAGATCAAGAGGCATGGTGAGTGGGCGCGGCCTGTCTGTTAATCATATTTTCAGGCTCGTTCATTTCATTTCTTTTAAATAATTTTTGATATGCGTTTTAAAAAAATACCGGACAATTTCAAAGAAAAGAAAATCATATTTAACCATTTCGTATTTTTATTTTGACTGAAAACCGTACCACTCTTTGTTTATTTAATTTTTAAACACCAAAAAATAAACTTGCGTTTTTAGATCCGCCCGACTTAGCCCTTATAAAGCCACGGAGAAATGTTTGTGCACTGGCGTAGGCCTTGGGAGTACTGTCAATCAATATATAGGCACGATAGCTCAGTCGGTAGAGCAGTGGTCTTGTAATCCGGTTACCCGGGTTCGAAAACCAAGAAGATGCGCTAGTGCCCTTTGGTAAGGCATTAATCCTCACTACCAGGTCCCTCCGAGAGGACCTAAAGCCGTCGGTTGTCTGGTTGCTTACTTACAAGCATTTATGCTTTCTTAGCAGTCAGGTATACCATCACATCACCCATCACGATTCCAAGAAATTTGGTGTTCTATTCCAGGAAACTATATACAAAATCAAAATGGCCGCCAACGCATACCTATCTACAACGGCCACTATTTGTTTTTCCCTTGGGTGGTCGCTATGGACAGGTTTGACTTTAGCACCTTTATTTTATTCTTACATTATTCATATTTCTTAACCAGTGGTTGCTGAAACAGCATTCACTTCTTTCACTCAAAAGTATCATCATGTGACCTGTGATCTACTTTGCTACGTCATTTACATGTAAGATAGATTAATTTCACTATCGCATTGCATAGTTTCTCAACTCCTGTCCAAATGATCCTATCCTATCTCATGTCTTTGCTCATGATAAATGGCTGAGGGATGCGAGTAAGATAGTGCCATCTCATGAAGTTTGAACGATGCATTTCACGACCATATTGAAAATATCTTTACCAACAATAAAAACTTTCATGAAAATTATCCTATCTTACTTTTTGTTAGTTTGAGTTCATGGTTGAATCTGTCCTCATCGCCCGAGATAAATGGTTGAAGGAAGCCGGTAAAATGTGGCCATCGCAAGCTCATCTCTTCTTAGCTCCCACCACAACATCCAAACATCAGGATCGCATCCATTTCTGGGATTCTGTTTGTGGCCTGGACTACTCCATCTTGAGGTGAGTGCACTTTTCTCTCAGTACATTTATGTGAGGAAGACACAATTTTGCACACAGACTGACAAAAAAAGTATACTTAATAATAATAATAATATTAAATATTTATATAGCACACATATCCACCATGTATGGTGCTCAAGGCGCTCCAACTAATACCCTGGCCCTGCTAGGCAGCTGATTTCTGCGCTCACAGCATTCAAGGAATTGCTTCCCACCGGTACCCATTTAACACCTGGGTGGAGAGTGGCAAATGTAGATTAATATCTTGCCAAAGGACATTAGTGCCATGGCAAAACTGCGAACTAGACCACAACACCTCTACTTTTGAAAGTAAGATTTATGATCTGCTGAGTGCTGACACATGCTCTCCTGACGACGGATAGTCAACCTGTTTGAAACGTCGAGCCACTCCCGCCACCCATCCTCTCCAATCGGCGCTATAGTTCTCCTTAAAACTATAAGCTAAGAAAGATATCCAACAGTCTTTTTCAAGACAACACCAACAGTCCTTTTCAGGACTACACACCCTCAAGAAAGATTACCGAGAGTCCTTTTCAGGACTTCTCAATCCTCCCTCTCTCTCACATGGTGCATCCACAAGCCTACTGTACATCTTTCATGTAATAACCCCAGCAGCAAATGTTGGATCACCAGATTAATGATTCTGCATTTAATTGGAATACTGCTACTCTGTTGATAGGGAAATGCTTTAGAATGCACCTTTTTTTTACATAAGTTTCCCATTCATATTTAAAATAATTGTTTGAAAAATCTTGACCTTTTTGGGGATGAGGGGGGGGGGGGGGTGGGGGAACATAAAATCTGTATCTTCTATGAATTTGATTTTTACTGTGATTATGCCTCTGAATTAAATCACTATTGTTGAATAATCCAATTTGAAAATTGCCTGAAGACATTCTATAAAAAAGGTTTATTGGGTTTGTGGTCATGTTAAAAGTTTGTTACGAGCTGTTCATTTTCATGAAAAATTCATTCTTCACCATGTCCAAAAAATGATACATGTTCTAAAAATATATGTTTGTTTTGACAGAACAGCTGCCAAGTCAGAATACTTCTGTAAGCCTGTGATCAACGAAGCATTGAATGCCAGTGATCTTTTAGCCGAAGGAGAAGTTGTATATTCATGTGACCTCAACACAGTTACTCTTAAAGACCTAGAGGTATGTAATTGAATTTCAATGTAAACGTTTTGAGCATCAACCTTGCTTTTTATTTCATACTTTGTTCTTTGCATTTTACATTATTTTATGTGTCTTTTTAAATGGAAGTATGGAACAACTGCATAATACCCCACGCTACAATAAACCTAAGGCCTAATCCTGACCCTAACCCTTTTCCTAACTCTGATGTATTGTACTGCCAGATGGGCTATTCTGCACTTCAACTGGAAATGCAAAGCGATTGTAAAAAAATAATCTTAAAATATCTAAAACTAACTCCTGTGAAGAAAAAAAAGGATGATTCTCTCTTTCTCTCTTTCTCCCTCTCTCTCTCTCTCTCTCTCTCTCTCTCTTTCCCTCTCTGGTTTTGAATAAGGTTGGATTATAGTGAAGGGCTCCACCAAGAAGCCTGTAAAAAGTATCCTGCTGTTTTGCACTATAAAAAAAGAGGAAAAGTTTAGATGGCGCTCTTTGAAATACAACGTCATGTACATGCGTCTTGTTTCATCATTAATGACACTCATTATAGTATATCCTGCTAAAACTGGAATAGCTTGCAAACATTCTTCCTTTTTCATCACTGTTCAATTGGTGTTAATTTCCTTTGCACTTGGGCCGAAGCTTTGGATATTTCACGAGGATACAAAGGATCTGATTACCGTATTTCCGGCGATAAGGCCGCATCTTTTTTTTTTTTGGTTGTTGTTGTTGTTTTGCAAAACCCAGCGGGGAATGACCTTCATTTAACATTGAGGTGCAGTTAAAGGCGCTGATTTGTGCTTGTAAACTTGTCACAAATAATAGTAACAATGTCGTTTTTAGAGAATGTGTAAGATCATTAATGTGAATTAAAAACAATAGAGTACTAGGTCCTAGGATAGAACCTTGTGGTACACCATTTGTTATATAAAAAAAATTGAGGAATTATTATTATAAACTACATATTGAGATCTATTAGAAAGATTACTTTCAAACCAAGATGACAGACACATTTTAGTGTTGTTGTAGTTTCCGAGAGTTGAGTCAACACACTGATTACTGAGCTGGGAGACATTGCCAGGCATAGCGCCATAAATCGAAACTAAAAAAAAAAAAAAAAAAAAAAAAAAAATCTTTGTTTACTCTTTCGCCGCATAGGCCGCACCCTGACTTTTTGATATTTTCTCTTCCAAAAAATACTGCGGCCTTTACGCCGGCAAATACGGGTACGAAAATTTACCTCGTACGAAAATTTACCTCATATAAAAATGAACAACAATACAAAGGCATTTTTTTACAATAACATTTTAAAGGTAAAGACCAGTATTGAAAATGCCCCAATTTCAAAAAATGAAATGGAAGCTCTTATTACCAATCATGTGAAAGAATATGTTTTGACTAATACGTGATGATACAAATTTTGCCAGGAAACCACCTACTAATTGAAATATTTGGTATATTATCATATCTATTTGGACCTGATAGATATCGTGCACGTGTCGCGTAGTCCCATATACATCTTTCTGTGTACAGTGCTTGTAATTTTACCAAGACTGGGCCAAATTTCTCTTATCATTTTGATGATTCCAGAACCTTGCAGTACACTTTAATATACTAGATGATCAACCCTTTCTGATTGATTCCACAACGTTTCTTTCACAATGCAATCGCATGACCATAACTGGTCTTTATCTTTAACATTTCAAATCTTTGATATCAGAAAGGTAATTAACCCTTCTCATCTTTCATATCTTTGGCAGATGATCAAACAGGACTTTTCATTCACCATCAGCAAAGCAGGAACTCTACACGGCTTTGCTTCCTGGTTCAGTGTAGACTTTGAAGCATTGCACAAGAGCCGTGCAGAGTGTGTCGTATTGGATACCAGCCCACATCACCCGTAAGTCTTGCTGAATTGAATTCAGTTGATAATGGTTTTATCGAGAATAAAAGAATAACGATGCATCGATGCCTAAACGGCCAGATTGAGCAATGTTTTACAGATGTGAAATACAATATATAAAAACATTCATAGCAAATGACATCAAAATGAATTAGTGGATTGTATAAAATTACATTTAACTTTAAAATTCTTATTTGATCTCCCTCAATCATTTTATATATAAAGGAGATAAAGAAAAGTGAAGAAGAGCATGATGATGTAGATTGAAGAAGGAAACAAGAAAAGAGGATGGTAAGATTAAGAAGAAACAAAGAGGAAGAGCCAGATTTAGTCAATTTCTTACTTTAATAAAATATTCCAAAACCTCACAACATACAATCATTCTTACTTATAACATATATAATCAACCTTTTTAAATATTTTCTTTAAAGTTCTTTTGCAATATATTTACATGACCAGGGACCCGTTTCACAAAGTCTTTTTTCAATGACAAATGACAAAAATCAGTGACAAAACTGCTGATAACCAATCAGAAGCAAGGATTGCAGTAGCTTATAACAAAAACTGTCATTTGTCACTGATGACAAGTTTTGTGAAACACCCTCCAGTACTCAACTTGATTTGAATTTTAGACTGACCCATTGGAAGCAGGCAGCCTTGGTTCTAGATGACTGGTATGACGTAGAGCCTGGGGATGCTATCCAGGGCACCATGAGGATGGAGAGAAGCTACATGTGGAGGAGACACTTCAGAGTAGGGCTCTCAGGGACCATCACTTTCAAAAACTCGAGCAAAACGAAGAAGGTGCGATTGTTTTTTTTGTCCTTTCTGTCTTGTATCGTCTACGTAACCTCTGCATGTGTTAACTTCTTCCATGCCATGGTTGGCAAATACTGCCCTAGAATTTCTATGATGTGATATACCAGTACTTGTGTGGTCTAGGAGTGGGTCCGCCTACCTAGAATTTCCTTCCTGATACAAAATATTGCGATGGGAAGTTTATCTCACAAGAAAATTTCTATGCTCAAGGTTATTGTTTAATTATTGGTAATTGTTTATTATTATTATTTGGTAATTGTTTATATATATCGTGGTGTGTTTATAATCTTTGAAGAAATAAAGTCTTGAATAAACAGCATATGTACGAGTCATTTATAACAAATAGGTTTACACTACAATACAAGTAAGGACTGATATCATCTTTTGTACTTTTTTTGTTGTTGGGGGGGGGGGGGGGAGTGATGAGATGGGGGAGTGTTGTATCGCTTGAAAAAAATACATATCTTGTTTTTATGATTTTTCTTACATTTTAGATCATTTTATTGGAGTAAATTTTAATGAAGAGTTGAAGACAAGCTGAGAAGAGTCTGCAGTCATACATTAAGTATCATGGTTCAAGTGAATTATGCAAGACTCATGATTTATTTGATTTTTCTTTCTCTCTCTCTTTTACAGACATTCATGAAGACCTTCAAAGTATGGAGATGACACTCTTCAGACAGACTTTCTTCACAAACCCTTCTTTATGGACATCATTAACTCCTAGGAGACAATCACATCATTTTTCACATCTCAGTATATACAAAAACGGGTAACCTGGCATTGTGCAGGTATCCCATGAACTGAATACTGGTACTATTATGTAACATGTATATGTACATGAGACTTTTCTAATATACCAAAAATATTTAAGCTGCTATGGTTAGTAACTAATATGGAACAAAGTACCTTTGTCTTGCCCGTATATTAATAGCAAATACTCTTTTCTCAGTGAGTGATATTGCTTGTGCTACGGACTGTGGAATTGTATTTTAACCCCTTGCCTATGCAGAACCAGGTGGCTCTTGTATTTAATAAGCCTGTGGGAATGAGAGAATTCAGTAGTAAATCTGTCTAATACAGTGCAACAAAGATTGTATGCAATGATCTACTCCAGGGCATGAATGACTATCTAGGTGCTAATTGGTTAACCTGTCAGCAGGAAATGGGATCACTGTTTGATAAAGCCAGAATTAAGGAGTGCCTCTTCTCTTAATATGGGCCCCAAACTTGTGAACGGTTGGTCAAGCAGCGTAAGTCTTCCACTGCCTAATGACCGCTACTCTTCTTTGGCCAGTGTTGTGTAGGGATTCTTGTGCAATGTTAGCTTTTTAGTAATTATTTAATGTATAGTTAAAGAAGCAGAGTATTGTAAATTTTGGACCAATAAGAAGAATAAATAAATGAAGTATGACTTTTTACCCATGAAATTAACACCCCCCCCCCCCCTCCCCCTGTATGTGAGTGTTCACTGTTTAGGACAGCCATTTTTATAAAGGCAATTAGTATAAAAATAATGCACTGTCGATATCACACTGACTAAGCGGAGTGCACTCCAACTGCGCTAAAACACAAGCGAAACAGTGCATTATTTATTTTATAAGACGGGTCAGCAATACTTTCTTACAATATAGTCTAGATCTAGAGTATAGATAGATATTAGATCTAGATCTAAGTTAGATCTAACTAGATCTAGATCTTGAAAATTATGCACAAATTAAATTTGGCTGAATTACGCGAAAGCGATATCGGCAGGTATCCAGCGTGTGTTATCAATTTTTGATGGGAGATGTTTTTCACAATGGGAAGAACTAATACACTCCCACGTGATGTCAAATGACCAATCGGATTGCTTAAATTCTAGAACCCGTCTTATAATAGCTTTTATAGTGAATTGCCAAAAATGTAACTGTTGTGTATTTAAAGATGGAATTCCATTATTTCAAGACATGAAACTTGGCGAATCAGAACCACTCGTGAAAATTCATGAGAACAAAATTGTGCAGGTGTACAGTGAATATGTTTGTGCCATATTGTGTGTGTGAAAGACCAAATTCATAATTGCAGGGTTGAATTAATAATCATTCTCCAAGCTGGATAATTTTAGACATTCTAAGAGGTATATTGATGTTGATAATGTTTTTATTGTTGTTCATTGTTTTGTTTTTTCCCAGATGAAGTTGAATGTAAAATGTCGGGGAAAATTATAGACATAATGGTCAGTCAGTCATTTTAAACTTTATATGCAAGAGATATACAAGTTATTTTGTCATCTGTATGTTATACATCTGTTTACTGCCATCTAGAATTAGGGATGTTGCCTCCTCATTCTGTGTTGATCAAATGACAGATCCCAATGACATTTTTATAGTTTCTAATACCTTTCTTGGTTCCTGATAATACCTGAAAACATTTGTATTTTTGCAGCTGTCAATGCAATTGATGCTAAATCTAAGCTTCCTGCCTGAATTTTTAAATAATGCACTTTGTAATGGATAAATGTTTAGGTCATAATGGTGCTGATATTGTTAAAAAATGAAGAAATGGAGAGAAATCACAGAAAAATGTAATTTTGGGAAACAGAGAAGGTGGACACTATACGGTGGCCTTTCTAGACAGTTTCTCCAAAATGTATTTCTCCTTTGAGAGATACAACATTGTTGGCCACTGTAGACAAGAGACCCTTATACTAGAGAGGTGATCGTTAAGACAGGATTGACTTTTTTAAAATAGGTATACACATTATGTAGGACACCAGAACATTGAAAGCAATAATCCACTTTGCAACAAAAAAATCGTCAAAGTCTACCTCAAAATATGATATCATGGTATTAACGCAATCTAATGCAATACTGTAGCTAAACCGTCATTTGCAAACAGTTCTGTAATCAATTCTTAATGTTTTTAGAATTCAAATGTTTGATGTACTATCGATAAACACATATTTCATGCCAAATTTAACCACCCATTTTGATGTACTGTATTCCCTAAAGTTCATGATATTTATTGATCAATTAACACTACGTATGCATACTTGCCAACTGTTCCGATTTAATCAGAATATTCTGATTTAATTTTTCCACATACTGAAAGACCAATTAATATTTTTTTCGTTTTAATGCCAAATTTGGCTTGTTTTACCATGTGCCACGACTTGAGAGTTCGTAAATTGCCTGCGTTGAATGGCTGCATGATCAAGGAGCGAATTTCACTTCTTTTTTTTGTACAGATTTACTCTTATTGCCAGTTACACTGCCCCAGGATACATGGCCATGGCCGTAGTGGCCCCAGCAGGGCCACTACCCCTTGACCCCGCTCGGGGTACAGATTTCTAATTTTCAAATGTTGGCAGGTACGTGTATGGATGTGCAAGGTCACTCATGAAATGTAATTCATAAGCAATAATTATAGACACAGAGGGTAGTATTCTCCAAAGCGGACTAACTTTAGTTCATGTTTTAATCATTACCAGGATAACATGATTTTTTCATAGTTATATTGTTGTAATTGATTATGTTAATACAAAACATTTCGTTAATGAAACATTTTATTTTAATTTAGTGACGGATTAAATTATTCAAAAAACATATTCATATGGACACTTGGCATTCCTTACTTAGTCGTATGATTAAACCATGGACTAAAGTCCGCTTTCGAGAATACTACCCAGAGACAAAATGTCCACTGGGTCTCCAAGGTGTCTATCAGTATTTATGTCTGTGGCTCACAGTGAGCAATATTGAATGTTGATTGTACAGCCTCTATTCCATAATTGTAGTTAGAACTTGAATGAATCAGGGTAGAGTGTGTTTTTAAAGGAATAATTCACCTGCGACAGTGTAAAAGTAGTCACCCAAAGAATCAAAAGTGTTTTGAATTGATGCAAAATTCATATCAATGCAAAAGGGGAAGCCTTACTGATCAAATATAACAACTTCCCTCTTCAAAATATGTTTGGGGCCTGAAGTAGTCATCTCTCACAAATGTTTTTTTTGATATCCAGATTTTCTGCCTTCAGCTGTCCTCCGTAGAGTGTCAAGATCCGTGACGTCACATGCGAGACACAGCTAACCACAAAATTGCATTTCACGCCTTTTCATGATATCTATATAAATTTTCAGCAAATTATTCATGTTTTTCAAGAGAAGATCTTTCCATCCATATATAATTTGTCCATAATTATCAGTGTCATGAATTTTTTTTGGGTGACTACTTTAAAAAAAGAGATCTTGTTGAATCAAGAATGCTGATTTTGTTGTGCATTTTACATTATGAGCATGTTAATGCACTGAACATCAAATTAATGTAATTAGATTTTAGAGTAAATTATGTACTATTTATTGAGTTGATTATTTGATCTACATATATATACTCCTAGGAATTTCATTGCACTGATATCAGTATTTCTTAGAATCAGGAACATTTTGAGACGTACAGTGTATTCAAAAAGACATATTCAAAAAGCTTACGGTACTATTATACATCTTGGCAAGGCATACAAGGGCTATTGAAGACATTATCCTGCCTGCGTTCTGTTTTGTAATGAAAAAATTGTACATGTATATGGTATGTGGACATTAATTGTATTTTACTTTTTTCTTACATTAATCAGATTTGCCAACCGGTACTCTGTTTTTTCAATACCGGTAGCCATCATGATCAAGAATTGTACGGTGTAGATTTTTCAAAAGAATACTTTTTACTCTCAACTTCCACTTTTTTGATTGAAATAGATAGTGATCATTTTACTTTTATCAATTCCCAAAATTCTTGCCAAATTTTCCGTTTAAAATTCTTCCATAGATCGATATCAACATGGTTTGTACGACACTTGCTCCCAGGACAATTGCTCCACAATAATTTCCTACCCTAACTGAATTCGCAGCATCGACACCAGAGCAAATGTCACCAGAGTAAATGTGGGCTTACCTTTTAGTGAAGCCCCTTACAGTGTATCACACAGAAATATAATTGATATGCCAGTGTAAAAACGTCCAATGCAATAATTTTGATTGTAGCAATCGCATACCAAGAGGTGCTACAGAAATAAATTCATAGATACAAGTTTTAATGTTACTAATGGTTTTGGATTGTTATGTTTTAAGTTTGTTTATTTTTGTTACATGACAGTTATTTATATGGAGCTTTTAATTGGCAATGTAGTAATGTATAAATATTTTTTAATTCTGTCATGAATTGCAGAATTCTTTTATAACATTCTTTGTATTGGATGAATGAATAAGTGTGACTCCTTTACAGCTTAAAGATGACAAAACCACTTTTTCTTTTTACAAGTAGCAAACATTTATTATTGGATGGTCAAAGAACATATCTTTGTACAAGGTATACATGTAATATATACATAAAACAAATGTTATTTACAAAAGGGCTTTAACCCAGAGATGCCAACCCTCCCGATTTTATCGGGAGGCTCCCGATAATTCACCCCAACTCCCGACCTTACGATCACCATCCTTATCCTCCCGATTTATTTAAAAAAAAAAAAAAAAAAAAATGATTTTTTTTTTTTTTTTTTTTTTTTTTTTTTTTTTTTTTTTTTTTTTTTTTTTTTTTTTTATTATGATTTTTTTTGGAGGGCGCTTATCAGTATATATATCTGTGAATTGAAAGAGAAATATCATCTGCTAACTTAAGCATGTAATAATTCCACTATGTTAAAAGACAAATTAAGAGTAGCGAAAGATTGTTTCAGCATATGGATCGCCGTAACCAATGCGTGGATATTGCCACAGAATCCAAATGGCGGAAAATCAGCAAAATAAGACCAGGAAATGGTCTCGGAAGTATAAGACCGAATACAGTATCAAGTACCTGTGTAATCGGAAGTCTGAAAGTAATTCATCATGCATTTTGTACAATTTTTATGTTATTTAAAAAAAAAGGGGGAATTATTTAACTAAATACACATGTAAAATGCTCCAAAATAAGGCTCAGATTGCACCAGAGAGCATCTAGAACCCCAGAGCTTCCAGGGCCCTAAGGCGGGCCCTGGACCCCGGCCGCATGTGTCGGGCGCTACGCGCTCGAGATGTGCGCTACGCGCACATTAATTGGTGTCGATTACAAATCCTCCCTATTTCTGATTTCCAAAAGTTGGCATCTCTGTTAACCACAAAACCATTAATGAAAGATCAAGTATATCTGGAGGACATGAATACTTCTTTTATACCTACCTTCCATCATAAAGGAAAATAGAATCTGGTACAAAATGCTAATTTATTTACATAGAATATATCATGTACAATATTTTGATTTTCTTTGATTTTGTATACGGTACAGTTTTGGTACAGTATTGGTCCGTAAGCCAGGCAATGATGCGACAGGCATTTCCTGAACATCCAAAGAACTTACTATTCTATTCTGATATTTTATAACAAAAGGCTATACAAGTATCTCAACTAAAAGCTTCAAGTTTGTTGTGAAATAAAGCCAAACAAATTATTAGTACACTTTTCAGAAAATTTTCCTGACATTATAGGGTTTGGGTCTGGACAAAATTATCGAAAATTTCATTTAAAAATGTTAATATCTCACAAAAACTGTAGTTTATATCATGTATTATACACTATGTACCATCAAGGCAATCAAAAAGGAACTTTTGACAAATTGTCTCCTATCAAAACATTCTCTCCACCAAATTACTAATGAAAGGCCTGTATCGCCACCCAAATAAATAAGCATGTTGGAATCTACAAGATAGTTGAGAGAAATTTATACGTACATCATGTGCATAACAGACTCTCTTTAGTAAAAACAGTATCATGAATAACATCAAAATTAAATACATGATTGCTAAGCAATCCCTCTTGAAAAGTTCCTCTAGTTTCTCCTCTCAAACAAACAAGACAAAATTAATCACCGTTCTGAAAGAAAAGAAAATCTCTAAATTACACAAATACAAAAGCTCACATTTTAAAGGCCTCATTTGAAAGTTTACAGTGTGAAGGGGCATACATGTCCAGTTATGATAAAATGTGAGTGAAATTCTCTACATCCGTTTAATTTTCAGAGAACTTAGCATTTCATCCAACTTGCTATGCAGCGGGACAAATGTCTCCAAGTATAGCACTGATTGGTTATCCAATTTTTATTTTATCATCTCTGATAAATGATAATTATCCAAATTGCCATGTAACAACTACTACCGTCATTTATTGCTTGATATAGCGATAATCTGGTATCTAAAAATTAGAAAGATTTCATGGTGGAAGAAATATTATATTGCTAAGAGACATTAAGGTATTGAAGAATTTCAAGCTGTATGTGGTAAATAAGACAAATCAGCTCTCCTTCCTAAACAAATCACAGAACATAAATATATGAATACCATCAGTACCTATCGTATCATTTATTTGAACATGATCCTTCTCTAAACTGTATAACATATAAAAAGTATAAATCGAATGCCATATACTGGATGAAAGATGGAAAAAATTATATATTTTGTTTTATAACATGTAGGACTACATACAACACTACAAGAAATGTTCAAATCCCATTCACTTTAAAGTCATTCCTAACTTACAACAAATTGAACTTATTCCAATATTCCAATATTGATTACCTAATAATGAGAAACAATTGCAGAACTATGGACTCTAACAAATCTGTATCTTATTAAAGGCAAAGCTCTTGCATACACCATTAAATTTTCAGAACTAATTTTGTTCAAAAGAGTGTTGAAATTTGTGGGGGAAACCTGTTTCAGATTATTTACCAATTCAAATGGGTCATGCCTTGCTTTCTGAATTTGTGGATTCTCTGATCTTTATTCCCTGCAATTGGACATGATGAAGGGCCTTAGAATGTTCCAAATGTAATCATCTCCAATAATTTGATTGCTTATTCTTCTTTCTGCTCTTCTGTCTGTTCTTCTGACTGTTCAGCTGCTGGCTCCTCCTCTGTGAAAATAAACGAAATAGAAGAAGAAATGATTACTCATGAAATCACTTAAATTAAAACAATAAAAAGAAAAAAAGTATGATTCAATTTGAAATGTCATAAAGAATGACAAGCACACTTATGCAAGTGTTGATGCAGTCATCTTCTTCTTCTCGAGTCACTACACAAGCCCGGTCCAGTGGACTGAAGACGCAGGATCTGGCATTGGTGTTGAAACTGTCTAGGTCTTTGGGGGTACAGGGTTCTGGGAGGAGGGGGCAGACTGAGAGGTGTTTCATCATCTGTTCCTCCCACAGTTGTACAATGTAGTTTGCCACCTTTACTATAGCACCATGTATGTATGAGGACGTTGCATCGTCCTGTTCCAGTCCAAAGGCAATTTTTTAGGCAGGACAAGGTGGGCCATGCCTCACTTGAACCTGATGGCAGAGATTCACTGGTTCCAAAAGAAAGATTGAATGGTACTGACTGAAGGTGATTGGTCTACAGGTTAATCCTTGAAATCACTGACAGAGTCATCAAGGGCTTTATGGAGGGGAGAAAACTGTGTCTCGATTATAGTGATGCAGTTTTTAAAAACCCATCTCAAATGACTTCATGGTTCATGCATTGTGCCAATTAAGACTCTGAAAAACAGTGTATGATATACTGACACTAATGAATATAGTTACAGGTATATCATCTGTTGATAGCCAGAATTAGGGCATTTATCCTGTGTTAATGGATGTTGTATTGGTAAGTTAATCCCTTCTGGATCTCAATAAATGGTACATTGCAGTATATTGGCCGAATGCTAAACACATGTTTACAGCATGAGCCAGATGACCATATCTGCATGCATTTGAAAACTAAAAGCTCAAAATTGGATGGAATTCATTGGCTTAAGGTCATTCCGAATGAAATTAACAGTACAGCTCTGTAAAAGAAAAATATTTGTATATGGCAGAAGTACACACCTTTACACATTTTCACAGCAAAAATGGGTAAATATATGCTAAATATTGTAATTTGTAATTATTTGGATGAGGAAAACCGAACGTTTTCTCAGGTATTTGATAACATGCACTACATATTCAGTTGAGCACATGCAAAACATGAACAACTGATATATATAGAGAGAGGGAGAAGAAATCACAAGGTACATGTTAATGTGATTAAAAGAGGGTTAATAGTTGGAAAGGGTGGTTAGCTAGCTTACATCTCAAATCTTTGATCATAACATAGAATAGGAATAGTGATTGTATTTTAGCATGCTTTCTTTGTCAAAGAGACGCAAGGGACAGGGTTAGAGTTGAGACTGAGTTTTGGGTAAGATTTAAGTTTAGAGTTAGAATTTAGGATAGGGTATAGAGTGCCATATCCAGGGCGAAAGTGATTAGTTCAAAAAACTTGATTAGTACAAGAAATTGGCTGCCGAGCATTTGTTGCTGGAATTAAGGCATGTCATGCAATCATAACTCCTGGCGATTCTATGTTGGTTTTGATTTTAGCTCACTTGACTAATCACACACCTGTAAATAACTGGGTAAAAAGAAAGTCGTACAGATAGCGGATTTAGCCTGCGGAAGACTCCTGAATTACTTGATGGTGTTGTAACGTCATAGATGTATACTTAGGATGTTAATGCAGTTACTATACAAAGACACTTCTTGCCAGCTCCGTGTGGTACATCTCTATAGAGCAAGACCTTAATTGAAACACTGCCGTTAACCCACTGTCTACAAGATCCAGATGATTCCTTAGTACACCAATGGGAATGAGAGAATTCAGTAGTCCAAGGGTTATGGTTAGAACATCCCAACTGTCCACTACCAACCAAAGATGGCATCCCTCTACAAAATGAGATGAATGATGATCGAGATATATCGCCTCTATATAATGAGATGAATGATGATCATCACCTTTCTCTTTTTTCTCGTCTTCTTTCTCGCTGCCACTCGATGAGCTCCTGCGTAGACCAAAGAGACCGGATCCCCTTCCGCTGCGTTTGCTACTTTTGCTACTTTTGCTGCTCTTGCTACTCTTGCTGCTCTTGCTACTCACAGAGGATCTACTACTAGACCTTGATTCTGTTAGGGGGTTTACAGTTCTGTTATTACCAGTGCCTTGAGCCGTAATATATTAACCAACATTAATTAACCATTATATTGCAGTATAGTATTGCTATAGAATTACTATAGCATTTCTCCTAAGCTACAGGTTTCAGTATCTGAGAGAACTGTTTTGCTCAAGGTTAATTGTTGTTGTTGGTTTAAAATGTTGCTAAAAATTAATTTGGGTGAACAGTTTAAGGGTGCATATGGCTCATACTACTTAATTTTATATAGGAAAAACATTGTCTGTCCAATTAAAAAGCTTTCAAATATCTGAATGATTTATGTGAAAATAGGTCTCTTTCAATTAATCTTGCTTCATATGGCAATGATCTATTAAATTGAATAAATTCATAAATTTTTCTCATTTATGTTGATACAAAATATTGTGGTTGAAATTTCATTGTTTTTTAAAGCATTTCTCCTGAGATCTTTCCTTCCTTTATTTCAAGTACATTTCTTATGACCTAAGAATTTCTAATGAAAATTGTACAGATTCTGAAAGCAGAGTGCTCATTTTTTGTTTTTTAATACCATCTCATTTAATATGAATCAATCTTTTCAAAATTCTGATCCTAGTTTAACCATCTTGCCGGTCCATGGATCAATAACAAATATAAAGGTTTATACAGCCAACATACGAAGCACAGAACAGGTGACGAGTGAGAATTAGCCTTCAACCAACAAGACCGATGATGCATAAACATGACAAAGAGAGTGATAATTGCTAATATGGCCTATGTTTGTGAAAATATTTCCTAGAAGTATTTCAGAGCCTTATAAAATATGAGCTAGAGGCTAATGCAATTAATGCACTTCCCAAAATGGATCTTACATGTACTTCATGATCATGTTTGAAAGAGTTGAATGTATGGTATGAGGAAACCATACACAGAAGCTGTGCTGAGCAAAGCGTACTTACAAGCAATGAGAAATGTTTGAATTAAAAAACATATTAAAATTGATATTGCTCATGAATATCTCTGAGTGTTGAAATATAAAGTCTGGCTTGTGCGGGCCATAATATTTTATTTAATAATTTGTTTAATCCCCATATATACATGTATGTTTATGAAAATATTTGCTGGGTTTTTAGTAGTACCATAACCATGGAGTTAATTTGTGATTGCTGATGTTACATGTCAAATCAGTACAACAAGATTCAGGAACAAACATATTTTTTTGTTGATATTAATTATTGGAAGTGGCATATTGCAACAAGAGCATATTAAAGCAATGAAAACTTTGGCAAGAGAAAGGGAAAGCTAAAATATGCAGCATATTATATGAAAAATTTATATCGACACATACTTTATACCAGGCAGAATATTTGCTCGATGTCACTGACATACGGTATTTCATAGAAATTACCACCATATGCACTTAAGGATTGAATACCAGTATGCTAGCTCTCACTTCAAATTATGTTACAAAAGAATACTTTTTGCGAGTCTCAATGTTATGTAACCATATCAACGTAAGAAACAAGAAAGAGTGGAACGAAATGAACAATCTATATATCACAGAACAAGGTTTACCACTGTTAGCATCAAGGAAGAGAGAATAAATATATTATATACATGAAAGTACCGATACCACTGTACCAATGGAATTAAATGCAGAATGTAAATGCTGAGAAACAGAGAGATGACGAGCGCAATATTGAAGCCCTGAGATGGATCAGTAATAACCAGACTTAAGACACCTGCATTTATGAGTTAAATGAGTTGAGAATAGAGCAAAGAAGGCTGCAAAAGAATTCATGATGCAAATAAAATGTTGGTAAGCAAAATAAATATACCCTTCACCACTGTTTAGCAATGGTAGCAATCCGGCCAGGACCATGAACAAGAAACACCATGTATGATGACAAAGGCAACACGAGGCTTGGGTGGGAGAGGGTTAAGGGGGAGGAGGAGATAAAAGCACTTTGTTTGCTTTGATGATACATTGATAAATGAGGCAAGGGAGGAGCTGGAATGAGATGCAATGTTTGATTAAAGAGACAAGCAGGCCACCATAAGCACAAATCTTGGACAAGGAATTGTTTTCACCATCTCGTCGCTGCTGTACATCTTCCTCCTCTTTCGCCTCCTTTTTGACGTCCTCTTTCTGTGCATCCTGAGCTACATCTTTTTGCTGATTATAGCTCTCCTGCTTCTTTTCGTTTGGTTTTAAAATCTCCTGCTCCTTTTCTTTAGGTTTGACAGGTTCCTGTTCATCTTTTTTGTCTTGTGTCGTCTGCTGTTCATGTTGTTCTTCTTTCTCATCTTCACGGCGGGACTGCTGTTGTTCTGTGTTGTTAGTTTCATGGAGTTTATTGTGCATTCAATGTTAGTTTAAGATACGAATGCTACGTGTATAATTCCTAGAACATGCACTGATATAATTAATCGATAATGAAATGTGCATGCTAAAATAATGTACCAATTACATCAATTGTCTGTATGTACATTAAGTCCCTCATTCATACAACACGAAAATAGCTGAATGAAATCGGCTTAATTTGAAAATTTAGACTTAGCCTTAATAACTCTGCGCCAGGGTTTTATTTCTATTCTGTTGTACCACCGTCATCTACCATGCTACTTCAGTCAAACCAAAGTTACGGCACTATAAAATCATGTTACTTTATACATCATGTCACTCTAAATAAGAATTCATACCTTCTTCCTTCGTCTCCTCGACTTCCTTCTCCTTCGCCTTCTCCTCCTGCGTCTCCTTCTCTCCCTCCTCCTCTTGTAGGACGTCTCCATCAGCCTCCTTGTCCTTGATCCCTTGCACAATCTTTTCATTGAGGTCCTCCAAGGCACTGGCAATGGCCTTCTGCGCTGGCTCATCTCCTTGGACTTTGGCCATGTCGAGGGACCTCTCGAAGGAATCGATGGCCTCTTGCAGGTCTCCAAGTTTGACTGTGAATTCAAGCAGATGATTAGTTATGATTATGGGGGCAAAAAAGTGTTTATGATCTATTATGAACAGTATAGTTAGATCTGTTTTGAAACTAACATACCTCTCACTATTAAACATAAATAATACCACATTTCTTCAGAGTACCAACCCTGGTTTATCTAACCTGGGAAGGGTTTCACAAAGACTAAGATCAACTTTAAGTTGGACTTAACTATGGCAGGCTGTTCATGTCACTGTTTGCGCTCACAACTATGATTTTTAGATAATATTTTTCCCTTTAATATAAATTATCAAAAAATGTAAATTCTGTAGATTTGTGACCATGATTTGTACGTCGCTTGAGAGACAAATGCCATTAAATGGTGAGTGCAAACAGCGGCATGAACAGCCTGCCATAGTTAAGTCTAACTTACAGTCGATCTTAGTCTTTGGTAAATGCCCTCCTGGTATTCAAACCTACCTTCAGATTGTGCGATGAGAACACTGGCATTGAGCTGCCAGACATCATCACCGGCTTCCTGGGCGGCTTGAAGACTCTTCTGACCGCAGTCCCTTGCTTCCTGGAAGTCTCCGAGCTCTAGATGACATCGTCCAATCTCGTGGTACAACCATGTGCCTTCCAGGGCAGACTTGACCAGTGGAAGCTTCTCCGTCCAGTTCGCCACAGCTTCGGTAAACTTGCCGATGCGAGCGTAGACGCGACCCAGGTTGTCAAGTGCTCTTGACCTGCCCTCGTCATTTTCGCTGTGAGATGGATAAGAAGAAGAACAAGATGATTAACAATTACAATACAGGACCTATAAAACAATTTTTTTTTTAATGAGGACGATTTTTGCATAACTTTACAATACCGTGATTAAAATTCCATACTAAGTAAATGAGGTGTTTCGAGAAATGAACCTTTGTGTATGAATATTCATTAAGTGGAGTCCGCAAGTGGATCTGCAAGTTTTATTCATAATTGTGACTCATAGCAGCTCTTCTTTATCCTTTACGTATACATTCTGATTATTCATTGAAATAACATTTAGAAAATAATCGGAATGTAAATAATATTTTAATCAATTCATACCAGGATACAAAAAGCCACACTTTTTTTATCATCACCAAACTTCACGAAAACAAAAAAAAATAGTCAATTGCAAAGCCTGTTTTTTTTTGCTATAAACCAAGATGGTGATGCTATAGACTGCCAGCTGCAAACAGAAATCAAATGTTCAAATCAAACACAAAATCAGATAGTGTCCAATTTATCATGCATCATGAAAGCATCTGCGTTACTTGATATCACCATTTTTTTTCTTCAACTGGGGCCCGTTTCACAAAGCCTTTTTTCAATGACAAATGACAAGGATCAGTGACAAATCTGCTGATAACTAATCAGAATCAAGGATTACAGTAGCTTATAACAAAACAAGGGAAACGCTTTCGGCGGTCTCGCCTGCATTACGCAATACGATATGATGAAAAATTGAGGTTGGGACATTATTTATAGGCAGGACGTGGCCCATTAAAAGGCCCCCAAAATTGAAATCCTTTGTACATAATCAGCATTTTGAAGTGAATATTTAAAAAGAATCATCCAAAAAATTATTTACTATTATTTCTACCAAGATTGATAACTTTCATGAAATATGGAAAATAACAAAAATTGATTTATTAAATCTCATATCAAGTTGTTAAAACAATATCCAAGTCTACTGACCTAAAATGACCTTAGAATTTGACTTTGTGATCTGGAATTTGTGTCATGTGATTTATGATACTTGGTAACCCTATAGTCCAAGTTTCATTGACTAAGAACTTAAACTTTCAAAATTATATCAAAAATTCAAAAACTTAACCTTAGGTTAAGTTTTCGATGATGATGCCACAACATAGTCCAAGTCTGTTGACCTGAAAAGACCTTTGACCTTGACTTTGTGACCTGAAATTCTACTCACATAATTGGGGATACTTGATAACCCTATAGTCCAAGTTTCATTGACTAAGAACTTATACTTTCAAAATTATATCAAAAACTCAAAAACTTAACCTTAGGTTAAGTTTTTGATGTTGACGCCGCCGCCGCCGCCGCCGCCATCGGAAAAGCGGCGCCTATGTCTCGCTTTTTTGCTACGCAGGCGAGACAAAAACTGTCACTGTCACTGATGACAAGTTTTGTGAACCATCTCCCTGGTCTTACCTTTGTGTGGAGAGGTCCAGATCTTTCTGATGGTTCTGCTCTGCATCGGGCATCTTACCAAGGTCCAGGTAAGCGTTACCAAGACAGCTGTGAAGGTTAGCGATGAAGTCTTGCTTCTCTGGGACGTCGTTCTCTGACCAGCTTTCAACGTTCCTGAGGACCTTCTGGGCTTGCCTGAGCGCGTCGCGAGGTCTGTTGTCAGCCAATGCTGAAAGGGTTGAAGGCATGTGAAACATGTTGTTATTAAAAGCGCCGCTGAAGCTAGGTAGATGTATTTAGTGTAAATCTTCAGCCATTCCAACTCTCTTGTGTATGACCAAGGAGGTATGATTTGAATGAACATTTTTAGGCAGTATATTAGGAAGCATAAAGAGAGCTAAAATGAAGTTATTTATAGGGACTATTTGAGTATTATGTGCTACAAAAGACAGAGCTTCTCTTATACACTCCTTGATCATGTCTATATCCTCATCAATTTATTGGTCAAACACTGTGTTTGACCAATAAATTAATGATTTATTTATGGTAATTCACTTGTGATTAATTTATGGTAATTTCACACATTTTTCTTTTCTTTAAAAATGGGCGATAGCTTCAAGTACTATTCCAAGATTTCAGACACGCCATGTGCAACAGTGCAGGGGTAAAGGTAAGACGGTATGCGAGGGCGAATACACATGTACTGCTATACACATTCAGCAGTGCCCTTACTCTATATGTGTGACCAAACTTGGGATTCAATCTTAAGTTGTCTCTTGTTTATAATGAAGTATGAATTTGCACATTTTTATTTTCATAAACAAATGATGCTTGGCTTCCTTCTTCATCAACAATCTATTAGCTCTTGATACCTGTATGCAACCTAGTCAACCCAAGGGTATTGTAAGATACATGTACACATGCTTATCTCGTGTAATAATTGCCATGATCACATTAGGATTTATTACATGTACACTATCATCATTACCTGCATCAATTTCTTCAAGGTTCTTGAGTATATACTTGGCAGGATCGGCTGGCTGTTGTTTGTTCTTCTCTCGCGCCCCCTTGGCCTCTTCCTTCTCCCTCTTCCTGGCGTACATGGGTTTCTGTTGCCTCCAGAACTCTGTCCTGGTGTCCAGGTACTGGAGACCCTCGTTGACGAGGTCGTAGATCCTGTTACCGCTGTCTGTATCTGATCTTGTCAGGTCTGGACAGTAAAAACAATTAAATTCACACATGTTGATGTTATGACTGCAATATACGCAAATGAAGTGATTGGTGTTCATATACCACTAGAGGCACTAGTCATTTGTCTGTGTGTTTAAATTGTAGTCTGTATCTGATCTTGTCAGGTCTGGACAGTAAACAAACTGATATTCACATGTGTTATGACTGCAATATACAAATGAAGTAATTGGTGTTCATATACCACTAGTGGCAATAGGAATTTAAGTGTGTATACATTGTAATTGTTTGTTTGTTTCAGCTGACTGCTAAGAAAGCATGTGTACGCTTGTAAGTAAGCAACTAGGGGACCAACAGCCGTAAGTCCTCTCCAAGTGACTTTAATAGTAATGAGGATTAATGCCTTATCAAAGGGCACTAGCTCATTGACTTTGTTTTGGACCCAGAACCTCCCAGTTACAAGACCACTGCTCTGCCACTGAGCAATTTTGCCTCCTTGTAAAAGGATAAACATTTGTACATGACTACATGACTCAGCAAACTGCTTTCTTGTCCATAATATGCATATTCTCATCCGTCTCAGTTCAGGAACTCATTAAAAAACCTATAATGATGGTATTAAGCAAACACCTTACAAATAAATAAATAATGATTCAGATAACATTGACCAGCTCACATTCTTGAGCGAGATATAGGGCTTTAGTGAACATGATCTAAACATTTGCACTCATCTACGACTTGGACAATATGAATGAACTCAGGCGCTATAGTCTCATATTCCCCTCTGGGCAAGGCAATGTTATATAAATGCTTGCACAAACTGCCTATTAACCCTTACTGTACTGGGCTATTTTGAGCACCCACTGACTGCCCCCCCCCCCCCTATGATCTCGGCCGTTGATTGTCCGATGAACACGAAATTTTGCATGTTTGTAGATATTTACGTAAGAAACAAGATGGTATAATTAGTTTTTTCCGAATATGCACATTTTTGTTGTTAGCCTAATTAATTATGCAAAATGCGCTAATTTTATGCATTTTACAGAAAACGTGTCAAACTCCACTTTTTGAATGTTGTAACTCACTATTCATATGAAACTTCTTTTCTAACACAAAAAAGTCATTTTAATGTAATTAATAATGATAATTTATGCAAATTTTGATGCGATTTTTAATTTTTTGTTTTTGTTTTTTTGATGACATGCGCATACTAATTGTTATGTAACGCCTTACAGGTATATCCGATTTCGACGAAAATGGTATCAAAATGTGCGTAAGACTTGAGGGAAAAAAGTCATGAAACGACAATTTAAAA
The DNA here is from genome assembly GCA_035222895.1 of Strongylocentrotus droebachiensis. NCBI lineage: Eukaryota > Metazoa > Echinodermata > Echinoidea > Camarodonta > Strongylocentrotidae > Strongylocentrotus > Strongylocentrotus droebachiensis. The sequence goes on along the minus strand of JAVYIG010002833.1, from coordinate 82,788 downwards.
TTCCAAGCGGTTGCGGCGCAATCTCCGAAAATGTCAAGGGAGGGGCCTCCCAGGCCCCCCCCCCCCCAGTACAGTAAGGGTTAAACCTGTCTATAGCGACCACCCAAGGGGAAACACAAAAGTGGCCTTTGTAGACAGGTTCCTTTAGTACATGATTCAATGAAAAACCATTTTCAAGGGAAACAACAAATGTGGCCTTTGTAGACAGGTGGTCACTAAAGCAGGTTTGACTGTACCTTCATCTCTGAGTAGCCTATCAAGGTATTCCTTATCAGCGTAGAGCTCTCCTAAAAGTTGCTTTGCCGTCTTCTTTTCAGCAGCTGTCTGATCAGGTTTGGCCGGTCTTTTCTTCTTGTTCTCTTGTTGCTTTGCCATGGGTTTACTGTAGCCCATCCTTGCTGGCTTTTTAGACTTTACCTGGAGTTAACAAAGAGGAAGAGAGAACGGTAGAAGACGAACAATAGTAAGTAGCTCGGAATTCAATGTAACTCAGTGATTGGTAACTACCGGTACTAAATGTGTGAATTTTAGAGCAATCATTAATTCATTTTTATTTCGATGTCCTGGACATTTTGGAATACATTTTTCATGAATGAGGAATTATTTTATAGATTCCAGGGGATTACACCTACATCTACAGAAGTAAAGGTATAAAGAATAGTTTAATCTTCTCAATAATCATGACCATCACTTACAGTTTACAACAAAGAAAACTACCTCGCACTCTTATATTCACTTTGTATTCTAAGCACTTTAAGTACACATACTTTTTGAAAGCTTGTTCACAATTATATAACATGATCACTGCATTTCCTTCCTTCTTATAAGTGACAATTTATAAGCTTACACATTGCTGTATCTTATAAGAAACAGGTCTTGAGTACAAGTAGGATCTTTCTTGCATGCAGATACTTTTTTCCATCAACAAGTCCCACTCATTTTAAACCATGTACCCGGTACATAAAAGCCACAGGGTCTGTATTAGCACCTTGGCACCATATGTGAATGGGCCATCAGATAACATCTACATCTATCATTCATCAGAGGAAAGTAATAAAATACGCCGGTATATCTTACCTCATCTTGCTTATTGAAGAAAGATAGATCCCCTTTGTTTTCTAGTTTTACTTTTGAAGGACCTGGTTAAAAAAAGGATATAAACAAACATTAGCTATGTAAAATTTCTATTTACTTTCTTAGGTGGCATGTAATAAAAAGAGAAAAGTAAAATCACCAAATACTTTTAAATCAAAACTATGTGCACATCTTTTCACTCAACTGTTCATACAGGTGTAGTTCTGCACATCAGGAGCTGATTTGCAATGTACATGTAGAAGAATACAGCTGTATTGTTTTTGCGCTTCATAAAATTCATATCACTAATATATCATTAACAAACAAATATTCTCATACTTCCTATCGAGTTGTCAATTGCTTCTTGTGCTTTCTGGATGCCTAGACGGAATTCTTGGAGCTCCGGTCTTAATTTGTTGCCACGGTGATAGAAGACGAGAGCCATCTCAAAGTCTCCCATCTGATAGAGGGCCTCTGCCTTCTGGAACAAACCCTATAGATTAAAACAAAGGTCAAAACAAATTAATTTACTGTAATGTAAATAGGGAAAACTCAAGAATAAAAAAATACACGCCTTTATTAAAGTTTATCCCTTTAAACAATCAAATATAAGATTGAGATGAAAGAATCTGCATGTTATTTCTCCAAGCAGGGAAATAAATAACACAATTGAATTTGTTTTGCATACATGCAAATTTTGGGGGCTCTTTTTGGCATTTTGGGGGCGAATTTGCCCTGAGCCCCCATGTATTTTTTCCCCGTCTCCAAGCATTTCAATTGTTTTTGTTTAATGCTACATTGCAGTATAGTATTACATGTACATATTTGTTTTTTGCAAAAATTCACTGCCAATTATTAAACATTACAGTGTAACAGCCTGTAATCTTTTAATATTCTTTACTCTAAACTCAGGAGGCCTAAACATAAAGCAAAAGAGAATGACACCATATCAGATGCCTGAAAAATACTTCCAAGGTCCATCTTCAGTCCGTTTGTTGCGTACCTTGATATATTTCTCATCATCTGAGAGCGAAGCCTCAGAATCTTTCAAAGCTTGCTTGGAGTCACCGAGTTGGAGGTAGCACTTGGATCGGGCGACCAGGCAGTTTTTGTCTGTGGGTTCGATTTCTAAGGCCTACATTGAAGAAAGAACAAAAATTCATAGCAAAATTAGACATTTATTGCACAAAGTGACAATGTACGTAAACAACAATTCTAGATGACATGGTACATGTACAGTATACATGACAGAGAATCATAGATTGTTATGTTCCATAGTCAGTCTACATAGTTTAGGTCAACCTTAATCCATGTTGTTGTTGCCGTTACCGTTTATTCTCTTGCTACTTTAGCAGTGATGAAATTATATGGATTAAGTACTCATATTGCCATTTTTAAGCATATATGTCGAAATACACAAAGAAAATTGCAATGACATTCGGGTTGCTGTTTGAAGTTACCGTCCCATGTAAATTTCAATTTTAGAACATTAATTGCACATCCTACCAAAAGCACAATCTCATGTAATGTCTGAAAAACAGAGTATTCACAATGATTGTGAACATCATCAGTTACAGGTGCTGTTTCATCCTGTTCTTTAGGCCTCTTTGTGAAGTAAATGTACAAATAACAAATGTGTTACAAGTACATTGTAAGTAAACATAAACTTGGACATAAATTTAAGAGTAAATTAAACATATCTTAAAATCCAATCCTGAAGATAGATTTGTTCTACCAGTAATATAATGTTAGAGCTTGGCACTGTGACTTCGATATATATGTACATTCAGCTTACACACACACAACACATAGGCACATACTAAATTATAGCCCTCCATGGCACGTTTGTAATCTCTCTTTCTCATGTGATCCTCCGCCTCTCCAATGTAAGACTGCAGGAGCTTCAACTGCTCCTCCCGCTCCTTCTCGGGATCCACGTATTCATCCATGATGGATCCGGGTTCAGGCTTTCAACTTCTTCAACAAAATATCCAACTTGAGTATGGCAAAAATCCAAATTTATGTGTAAGCCTATGTCTTACATACAGCAGGCGACCATATTAACTATAGCATGTAGAGCTCCCTTTGAGGTAAGTCATAGCAACAAAGAGTTATGCATATTCATGCCCGGTTATAACCCTATGAATATTCATGTATGCTTCAGTGAGTAGGTACTAACAATAGACAAGGAGTAGAGTATATCCTTATAATCTTGATGTGGGAAGGTACCAGCTGAAAGAAGTATTGATTTTAGTTCCAATGCTTTAATCAATAAGGAGAGGTTGAATCCACTAATTGAGAAGGGAAGGAAAAGCAGGCAACTAAAAAGCTTGCTGGAATTAAATCAAATAAACAAACAAAAAACTGCCAAAGAATATGGAGACCTAGACTCTACCCCTATTGTGTTGCTTTATTTAGCTAGGGATTGAAAGTGAAGTGTATTAAAATAAAATCTTTTAATAAATTATTTTTTCCTTCGTATTTCTATCTTTGGAAGGAAAAGAAAGTTTGCACTAATTGTAAACCATGGGCATGGCCATGGGTTCAGTGTAAACTAGGGTAAAACCGTGGGTTAAATTTAAAGCTCATTTGGCTTTGTGAATTTGGGCCAATGTTTTATATGAATTCTTTCAGTTTTTGTTTCTTGCAATCCATATCGATTTTATTTAAACTCCGCTGGGATTCTTTGACTTTGTCAATGTCAGGTTTGTCAACGCTCATTTGTAATTGTAGACTAATATTTTGCCCCTCTGTTCGGAGTATGGAACGATATAGCCTAGGGTCTAGATATAAGAGTTTAGTAGGATAAGAGAAATCATGGCTCATTGTCAGATTGTGTGCACATTTTTGGTCATTCTCTCACTCACTCAGTCTCAGGCTCAGCTCATCACACACACACCACAACAATTTCACAAAACTCAAGAGATGACAAGAATCAAGATTTCAGTGTTTTTAATTGAAGAATAATTCTCTTCTGTTCATTCAATTCATTATACAAATTCAAGACCTTGAATCTATGGAAAATTCATGGGATGTCTACTTTAGACTTTTCCTCTAAAAAAAAAAAAAACTCTCTGCCTCACTTTTACATCTCATTTCTCGGTTCACTGACTGGGCCGAGTGCCATGTCACACACACAATCTCCAAACAACTCACCGTCGTGTAACTTTGTAATGCTTTTTTGTACTCTCCTTGCTTGAAGAGAACATCACCTTCTGCCATATAGATGGCAAAAGATTCTTGAAGAAGTGCATCTCCCTCCATCATTGTGGAAGATGCCGAAACTTTTGCTAAAGATGAATAATATCGATTATTTCGGCCCTCTGTCCCTAAGTTTCTTCGATCGAAGGTCCGTCAATCTCCATACAATACACATGCACCGTACGTAAACAATGCATGCAATGCATTTCCTGCATTGCGTTTACCTTAGCAACGTTACAGAGCATGCGCAATTAGAAAATAATTCTGTTGACGCCATCTCTCGACAAATTCATTACATTTCCATGAAAACTCACAAATCTGTATTAAAAAAAATACTTCTCATCAAAGCGGTGGGGGTTGCAAGTTGTAAAGCACTTTGTTAAATTCATTACATTTCCATGAAAATTTAGTGACAAATATCTGTAGAAAAAATACTACTTATCAAAGCGGTGGGGGATGCATGTTGTAATGCACTTTGACCCCCACCCCCCTCCCCCCAAAAAGAAGAAGTTATTTTTAAAAAAAACACAGAAACTATCACGTCTCCAATTCTTCAAAGACAGAATTAACAGGAAATTGTAGAACAATAAGGGGAAACAAAAAGAGCAATTAAAGACCACTACCCAGTCTAAAATGACAATGAATTATTATACCTTCTTCTTATTATTCTTATTATTATTTTTTCGGCAAAAAACAAAGAAAATCATTAAATACAAAACAAGAGTACAGTTTGGAATAGAGTCACATGGATGTCGGGAAAAGAAAAAGATCAACTAAATAAATGTCGGGTCACTAGTCACTACACAAGTCCCGTCCAGTAAAAACTAATAGAACTTAAAAAGTGGGGTCGAAGGATTCACAGTTTTTTCATCTGACAGGGACCGCGACGTGGAAGCTCCTTCAATGGCTCCTTCCATGCCTAAGCTTGTTATAAAAAGCCCCGTAAAAAGCGAAGTATGGGTAATCACAGCCCTACAGCCCTACATTTCTCAAAATTTAGAGTTCTAGGCCCTACAGAGGAGAGAGCACCACAGAGATAAGAAGAAGGATGGCAATGGCGCCATATGCAGTACAGAATATGTCTCATATCTGCAGGGGCGGCGATTTCGGGACGAAATGCGAGGGACGAGGGAGCAGTGGCGTATAATGAGCAGGAAAAAAAATCCGCATCAATACCGCTCTTACATACATACAGGCCCCGCGGAACGTTTTTCAAAGTTGGGGGGGGGGGGGTCTAAAGTATTAACGATCAGGTAGAGCAAAAAGGCAAGCGAAGCAAGTGGAACGTTAATTGGCGTAGGGTCCAGGGGCGTAGCCCAGTGAAGCTCAGGGGTTTTAGTCTTTTAATAACGATCAGATGAGCATCCATGGGCCTGCCTTAGGGCCCCTTGTAGGGACCAAGGGGCGGAGCCCAAGGAAGCTCAGGGGTTCTATTTAAGTACGGTCAGGTGACCATAATTATGTGACACTTGCATGCACATCACTAATTGTTGTGGGGTAGAGGGGACCAGTGGCGGATCCAGGGGGGGGTGCAAATTTTTAAATTTTCAAAGACCTAAACAAAAAAATGGTTGCAGTCTTTATTCAGTTTTTGCTATACACTTTTTGTTGTTGCATTTTTTCAAATTTTCCAGGGGGTGGGGACGATCCCCCCGTAAAAAAAAATGAAGGGGGACGTGTCCCCCCCCCCCCCCCCCCCGTCCCCCGGGATCGCCGCCCCCGCATATCTGAAAGATATGCATATCTCTCAGTCTGTAGGTTCGTCTGCTTCAAGCAACTTCTTTTCTCTATTGCGACTTACGGAAGTGAGTCCTGGCCCATGACAAAGAAATATGGTGCTACAGGAGGCTTTTGCAGGTGCCATGGAAAGATAAAAGGACAAAATGTGTGGGTCCTGGAAAAGATTAGAACAGACTTGACCATCAGAACGGGAATCATTGAAAGAAAACTAAACTAGTTTGGGCACATTGTTAGGACATCTGAAGGTGTTGAGAAGCAAAATAATACTGCGAGAAGCAGTCGAAGGAAAACGGGGTAGAGGTCGTCCACCAATACCTTGGACTTCTTATAAATAAAGTGTCTGGACAAGGAATGAAAGGTGCAACACAAAATAATGGCAGGTGAGTGAGTTGCATGGCGTGCTCTCGTGAAGACCACATCAGCGCTTTACATCGTCACCTGAATTTGATGAGGCTCTACAATAACTTATATACTAAGAATAAATTTTAAAACGTAAAAACTGTGTGTTTCGTTGGGGGGGGGGACGCATTTTGCTTTTTGTGCTTTCAAGAAAATGATTTTTATATTATTATTATTGTTATTATTATTATCATCATTTTAATATTATCATTGTTGTCACTTTTGGTAAGGCATTAATCCTCATTACCAGGTCCCTAAGAGAGGACCTAAAGCCGTCGGCCCTCTGGTTGCTTACGTGTACAAGCATTTATGCTTTCTTAGCAGTCAGGTAAACCACCACCACATTCAATAATCAATAACAAACACCTTTTTTTTCTTCATCATTCTAGAAAAAAATTCATCTGGCTTCATAAAAACACGAAAATGTGACGTGACAGTTCATCGATGATTAGTGTCGCTTTTACAAAGAAATTAATCAAAATACATTGTACTTAGAATTAGCCTCCGTTCACATTCCCACCTCCCCCCCCCCCCCCTCCACCCCCCCCCCCCCCCCCCCCCCATTATAGGCGCATCGGGAAGATCATCTCTCTCTCTCTCTCTCTCTCTCTCTCTCTCTCTCTCTCTCCCTCTCTTTCGGACACACACACACACTCGATCTGTTCTGAGTATGCCTATCTTGTTTGATCGGACTCGCCCACAATCTTTGGTCGCAAGTAAGAATAAATTAAGAGTAAGGCTGAATCATCTCTAAGCTGAATGTGCTTCTATTGAAGGTAAAATGTTTGCCGAAGCAAAAGAAGGCATTGTAATTTGCTCCACTTCTCTATTTCTGTCTTTTGTATCCCTTTTATAAGCCGTTGTAGGTTCGGATAGACCATGAAGACAAGGCCAATGGTCAGTTTAATGCAAGGACCGATTCGTCGTCGTCGTGAGTCTTGCTTTACAGCCTCCCTTCAAACAGTGATATCTAAAACCATTATAATCATAATTCAACTTGAAAGTGACAAGGAATTTGATATCTCGATATATCGAAGAGGAGCCTAACCAACATTAATAAAGGTATGTACGTAGGCCCACAGGGTTAAGTCAGAATATTGTAAAAGAGGGGGTACACTACACACATTAATATTAAGGGTCATATTTTAGTTTTTGAGTATTCTAAGGTATTTTTTTGAGATTTTATTCAAAAATGGGACATGCCAGTTTTGCCGCTTCGAATTCTGCACTGGGTGTGTATTTAAAACTGTTATTGGTTGTTTTTTTTTTGTTTTTTTTTGAATTCGTAAGCGTATTTTGTTTTATTCTTTACCGTAGCAAATAGTGGAATGAGGCTCTTGGCGCCCTAAGATTACCCGGCTCTAACATTATCTGCCAGTATCCATCGCCTTTTCAAGGAATTCATTCCTGCCATGCAGGTACCCTAATATCTCTCCTCATGAAAAAATAATGTGGCAGGGATTTGAGCCCTATAGGTTATAGTTCACTAAACCACTACACTTTAATCTTTAGTGGCGGATTGAGGAAGTTTGAGAAAAGAGGGCGCGGTCATTTCTTTAAAAAAAATAATAAACAAATTAATCTTGATTATAACTAATAAGATCACACCAAAAGAAAGGGCACCTCATCTTCGCACCACACCCAATAGGTTTATTCGTTTTTAGCCGAAGTTTAGTTTCTATATTTTGTTGGCAAACGAACCATAATTATTAGAGATGCCATGCAGATTTGTTTTAGATAGTACATACTCCGACCTACTACTTTATATCTTCCCATTGTCAACACAAAGCTGCTTCTTTTATAACGATATAATTGGATTTTAGTGGACATCTTTGATTCCATTAGACCCAACAAAGACCCGATCTTTTATTGAGGTGATTAAGAAGAACCTCGTCATCCTCCCAACAAAACGAAGCTTTCATCCATCTCAAGTGTCATGATCTTGATGAATCAATAAGACTTGAACGTCGATCCCTTTCTTCGGAGTGTTTGGAATTACATCAATGAGATCTTCAAATTAAAAGACGCAATCTGCTATTTCAACGTTGTTGTGGAGCATATACCCGTCATGATGAAATTACCTATTTTTGAATTAAAAAATGGTAGGCCTAAGGTTGGTATACGATCTTCACTCGGCCGATGCTGAGTACAAAACACGGTTGTTGTTGTTGTTGTTGCTATTTTAGTTTTTTAGCGGTGCGTATCATTCAGTTTAATTCACTTTACAGTAGTTTAGTTTATTTTTATCAACTCAAACACCCCATTATTGTGTGTGAGGACATAACGATACAAAATGTTATCAACATAATATAAAAAGCCAATGGCAAGATCAACTTGACAATAAAGGTATTAACAAAAAACATATTTTTGTAAAGACAAACAGAAAAACGTGAAAATATAAGAACATTTACTATAACTATACAATATTGTGACTCTGTTCGCATACTTTGTTTATGTTCAGACGTTTATCCGGTATTTTTATTAATTCAAAAATTTCAATAAATACAAGCGCATACGTTGTTTAACGTATAAGCTGAATTATAAACTTCATCGTTGCAAAGTCCCTTTAAGCTTATCAATTACAAAATAAAAGTTCATGTCTATAGACATCCTTCAAATATTGATTGTTTACGCACAGTGCAATATGCACCGTCAAGGTGAGTTCGCCTGAACCACGACTAGATACGAATGCTGCATGAGAATGTGCACGGTTGGCATGCATGCACACGCCCCAACGCACAGCTATAGTGGTAGAGGGAACCGTAAAATCGAACTCAAGCGAAGCTCGCATTGAATTGGACATAATAACACCAGGACGTAAAGGTGACGCAAGTAATTTGCAGGATCAAAGAGAAGAAGAATGATATATAGGTCTACCCCGACGTGAAAAGAATCTTTCTGTACCAGAGAGCTACCAATCAAAACAGATTAATTTTGGATATGACTCAAACTTCAAAGGAGAATATCGAAAGAACGGGAGCAGAGTAATATTCAGCGTATCTCCGCCGTCTTTGGTGTGTACGAGATCGAGAGCACACGTGAACATTCGCATAACATTCAATCGAGATTGTATACCAGTTGTTGCGGCAAGTGGTTATAATATACCAACGCATTAGGGGAGCGAGATAATTCAGGAATAAGTCATAAAATAAGATGCTTCATTGACTCTCTACAGTAAACGACACTTGCAATTACTGGAGTTGGCTTTTAGTGCTTTCAAAATCAAGATAATGGAATAGCTGCATTGACCAGAAGAGTGAGTAAGTATAATATCATTCTAGACACCATTGGTGTTCGTAATAACGCTGCAGTTGTTTAACTGTTTAAACTTTAAAGTACGTTTTGGTTGTGAATGGATTTACCTTCAGGTAAGTAATCATTAGTAATTGATTACATAATAATTAATTAACTAATTCATGGGGAAACGTCCTTGCAATAGTAATCACAGACGCATGAGAGATATACATAAATATTACCAGGATTCGCATCTGATGATCTGGGTATTTCAGTTCAGTTTGTTCAAATTGTACAGTTCAAAATGTCCGACTTATTCGATCATGATATATATACATATTGGAATACCAAGAAAGTATCAGCATCAAGAAATTTAAAATGCATAAAATCAACAACTGAAAATATAAACAGTGGACCAGCGAACTTCGAACGATTGAGTCTCCACCAGGAGAGGAAGCACTTTCATAACGAACTCGCTATTAAACAGTTGCCTTGAATGAAATAAAGCATAATTTCTTACAATAATTGATCGAGAGTTAAACAAAATTAGAGATGAAACATAGTATATGCCAAATCGACTTTATAAATCGGTTGCATGCCTTACACAGGGAATGCAAGGATTTCGATTGTTTTGCCGATTGTTCGAAGAAAACAGTCATATTGCTAATGGTATTATAATGGCGATCAGGGATTCAGGGGGACGCCTACAAGGGAAGCTGGAATAACAACGCGTCATGCATGCCTTGGGGCTAAAAATTATTGATTGAACAATGTCCATTAGTTTATTAGGGGTGGATTAAAGACACACTAGAAATAATGAAGGGATATTTTTACGGTATCAATGAAGTACCAACTACTTTACATGCACTTTGCATCTTCACGTTTAAATCCTCCAGAATCAACAGTAGAACTGGGGTAGAAAATATCCAGCGTCATTCTAAGTACGAAATTATTGTCCCGTTAAAAATCTTACAAACGTGATATGCATGCGTACATGGACAATTATTGAGGATCGCACACAAAAAGGCACCAATACTCTATGATGTTATGCTGGAATGGACCTCAACCCCGCTGGAAAAGATCTCCAACATTCCCTCAAGATCCTGTGTGCTGAGAGGCAGAATTAGGATGTTAACACTGTCTACAATATTGGAGTTAACTATACTTTATGTCTCTCAAGTCTCAAGCGACTCATTCTGCACGGACCTTGAATACTATTCAAAACAAAAATCTACATAAAGCAACAGGGGTGGTAGTGAAAGGGAAGATTATCCTCCGTCCTGGGAGACGCTTTTCCTGTAGTTATGAGGTTTCTTTTGCCAAAAACCCAGACAATTATTTAGGAAACCTTATGCGAAACCTGTATTTTGTCACTGGAGGGGTGTCCTAACCGTAAAACCGTTCGATGGGGCGGCTTTAGGACTCGAACCAAGTCCTTTAAAAAGGCAATGCTTTAGAAAATGGTCCTGTTTTGTATGTCCATGTTTGCAGTGATGAAGACGATGTGAGGCTGAGCATATGTGATTTCATAGAAAGGTCTCCATTACTATCGATGTTCACCGACGTTGGGGTCCGAATGGTAATGTGATACATTCAGAAAAATATTATATATTGCCGCTGGCAGTGTGCAAAAACAACTCAAGGTTAAGTAAAAGGCTAGCGTGGACAATGCACAAAAAATACCCTTCATGCAGCCCGTGGTATACCATAAGGACAATCATGCATTATCCAATTTACCCGTTGTCATAGAAACATGAAGCCAGTTGCTATTCTCGCATAGCAACGCAAACGAGCCAGAGGCTGGCGCGAATACTATACCAAGGATCGAATCGCTTATGCCAATAATAAGGTGTTCTTCTGTTCTTTTGTCAATATTTATTTAGAGCCATGGGGTACCATAATACCCAGGGGGCTTTCAAAACACAAGAGTGGCTTAAACACTGCCATTATTTGTATTATTGTGTAGCGTTGCACCGTGGACCTACTACGTAGTAGGTCCATGGTTGCACGTATATAGGTCAGAGTATAGTAATACAGTCCATAGTTTTTGTTTCACAGTTCTATGATTATCAAGGTTATTTTGCAGACGCGACCCCCTCCCCCCTCCTCCCCCCCCCCCCCCTCCTCCTCATCACAACTTCCCATTTTTATTTTGCAAAGGAAATAATCCAATTAGACCAGGGTAAAATTTGGTAGAATTCAGACAAGGCTTTTTGATTTTAGGGTATAAAACAAAGTGAGAGAATTTGATTTACGAGGCTAATAGTTATAATGAGCAAAATAATACCAACAAAATTGACTGTGATGAACTGTAGACAACAAGATGCATAGTAAAGAGGTACCAAACTAACGGTCTCCGTTTTACCAAATTTCTAGTGATGATATATAATGTATTCCCAATACCCATATAGTTTTAATTTCTGTAGGCCAAGTATAGACCCAGCCCTACACATCAATAAATAATAATATTGATCTAGCGGATGATTGGATGACCAGTCATATTATTCTCCGCCATAACACCGGAAAGTGTTTATTGTATGTGTAGTATAGAAAGAGAAATGGGGAGAGGTGAGGGGGAGCTCGCCACGTTGGCAAAGTCAATCGATTTTGGGTGATCAAATTGCGAAGTACAATACATGTATTGTAATACATTTAGGTCAGCAAGCACGATGGGTCAATTTTGTCAGCTTTCAAACTGCTTCTTTTATACTTACATTTCCTCAACTGTCAATCTTAATTGCGACAGACCATTAAATGGCATTATACAAGTACATTGATTTATAATGGCTAAACCCATGTTGTACGTAATCTATTACGCATAAAATTAAAGATAAACTCCAGTTCTGGTACAAAAAAGAAAATTAATTCCCACAGAATCAAACGAAACTTACACTAAATGTTCAAGATTACAAATAAATGACATGTGCCAAACAATTTTGGAAGAAAATGTATACTGGCTGAGTAATGAGCATAGAAAGACAAGAAAATCAAGGTAGTACTAGCCCCGACACCATGTGTGTTGTCCCATATATAGCTTTCTGTGTACAGTGCTTGTTACTTTACCAAGACTCGGTCAAATTTATTATGATTTTGATGACTCCAGAACCTTGCAGTGCACACCAATACTTACATGCTACATGATCAATGTTTCTGATCCTTTCCACACCTTTTCTTTCACAATGCATCGCATTACCAGTACTAAAGTGTATCTTTAAGCCATATATTTACGTTTCTTGAATCTCACTTCCAATTAGTATTTTTTGTTGAAAGGCATACCTTTGAGAGACAACTTCCCTTATACATTTAACACCCCCCCCCCCTAAACAACAAAAATTGCTGATTTTGGATGAGAATAAAGAGTAAAATCAGGACCTTAGTTTTTATTTGTAAGGTTGGATAAGAAATTTAGAATATAACACGTAACTACTTCAACGTCGAAAATCAACCAAACTAAAACGCAATTTTTATAGCCTTGTGCGTCACCAGTTTATTGAAACGCACGAACATGACAATGAGGTAATTCGTATCGAACATATTGATTTCCATGGGATTTCCAACGGGTATTGAAATTGCGCTTGAGTTTTTTTTGTGGAAATGAGTACGGCGATCGTGTTTTATAAACTCCTGTTGCAACAACAACATAAGATATTGACTAATGTGAAAATGATTAGGAATATCACAAATATATTTGAAATGTCAAAGTCCTTTACTGTTGTCCTCTATTTACATGTGCAGGTAAACGAGCATCAACGTAGAATCCAAGATGGCGACTGACCAACACGATGGCGACCCTGCAAGCCCTGAAACCGATATCCACAGCGTGCAGTTCATGGAAGAATTCACCACCTGCCCGATATGTGAACGGGAATACGAAGACCCACGGATGCTGCCATGTTTACATACATACTGCAGGAACTGCATCGGGAAGAAGCAAAAACAAAATGGCGGCAGTTTCACTTGTGATTTGTGTAAGGACGGTACGATTGTGAAAGCATCTGCGGTGAACTTGGCAATTAATACGATGGTTGCGAAGATGAAGTCGATGTTGACAGGAGATCAGGCCGAGTCGAGCACCGAATCGGAGTCAGATGTAAGTCTCACAGAGAAGACGTGCACTTCGTGTGAGAAAGGCAACGTCGCGACGTGCCGTTGTCAAGACTGTCGAGAGTTCATGTGCAAGGCTTGCAAGAGGGCGCATAATAACGTCAAGATCCTACGCGATCACACAGTGGTGACGATGGAGCAATGGCAGAAGATGAAAGAGAAGGATCCTCATTTGGACGATACAAATACCGTCAACAAATTATGCCTTGAACACAAAGAACCCATATCATTATTCTGCGAGATATGTTCTCAGTTGGCATGCAGTGACTGTGTTGTACTGTATCACAAGGGGGAGAAGCACCGCTGCGTTGCGATCGAGGAAGCCGCAGCTGCCAGGAAGCAAGAGTTGGAGGCTGCCATCCGCAAGACGCAACAGACGGCAGCGAAATTCCGCGGAGCGTGGGAAATCCTTGAGAAGACGCGAAATGAGTTGAAAGGCAGCGCTGAACAGCTTCGCACCGAGATCAAAGAAGCCATCAAGAGCGAGAAAGACGACTTGGAGGAACGCGAGCAACGGTATGTTGGAAATGTTGATGCTGTTGTAAAGAAGAACGATGACAAAATCGAAGAAAACATTGATAAAATTGAGATGGCGTTAGAAAAGCTGGCTACAGCTTTTGAGCTTGGGGAGAGCGTTCTTGATTTTGGTGATGAGTACCATTTATTGTCGTTAGATCTGGCGCTGCGGTCGCGACTAGCGGACCTGCAGAAGCTCCAACCTAGGCTTCCTTCAGAGGACCTGAGCATCATTGACATATCCGAAATCACAGGAGATGATGCAGCAGATGTAACTGATGAAACGGACGGAGGAAAGAGTGAATCGACGGAATCGGAGCAAGACGTCAGTGAGGACACGACTCCGGTGTGGGAGCTCGCATCTACCATTGGCGCACAAGGTTCCAAAGAGGGAGAGTTTGACTGGTGTAGAGGCGTCTCGGTATCACTGGATGGTCACACTATTGTCGCCGACTGGGGAAACGACCGCGTTCAGGTCCTTGATAAAGATGGAAAGTTCGTGTGTCTGTTGAACTCGGACAAGAAACCTGCTGGGAAGCTCTCGATGCCTCAAGATGTGGCATGTCTTGCCGATGGTCGTTTCGTTGCCGTAGATAAGTCAAAGTTCGTCCGTATATACGACCCTCAGGGCCGCTTCTATCTCCGCTTTGATACATCGAGCAAAGATGAGGAAATTAAAATGCTAGACGTCGAGCTGGCCTGCGTCACCGTCGACCGACGGAACCGAATTCTGGTCGGTGACTGCAAGCGCAACGTCATCACGTTCCATTACGCCGACGGCACCCTCTTGAAGACACTTCCTGTCGTCGGTCCCAGTCATCTCGCCACTGATCTACGGGACCGCATCGTTGTCAGCTGTCCCAGGAAACAGAAGATCCGAATCATGACCAAAGAAGGGAAACTCCTTTTGGCTATTGATTCGTACAGTGAGACCGGAAAGCTGAAGCCGAGTGGAGTCTGCTGTGATGCAGAGAATAATATCTATGTGGTCCACAAAGAGCGTGGAGGGGAGAAGGGGGTCCACATGTACAACGATCGGGGCCAGTATGTAGCGAGTGTTGGATCTTCTTACAGAGAGCCATTCGATGTTTGTCTCTCTGCAGAGGGCCACGTTGTTGTTTCTGACGAAGATGCAATCAAGGTATTCCGCAAGAAACCCAAGGGTTCATCTTCAGAGTGACCCGACCGTCAGATGTTTTCATGACGGAAGTCAAGTTGTGTCAGACAAGACTCTTGCAATGATGACCAAATAACATATTTTTACTTATTTCGTTATTCTCTATATGATCAAATCCTTATTTATAACCTGGTTTGCAATTTTTTGTTGGTTAAAATCGTATTTTGTAATTTTCTATATTTGGGGCCTGTCACCACGAAATGAGTCCAGTTGGTCAAAAATTTTATTCCTGTTTTTAAGTATTATATGCATCTACATTAATTAAGCTTTAAATTAAGGGGTCACACATTAAAATTGATAAATTATATCCAGAAATATGAACAAAAACCTAATTGGACTTTATAAACAATGGGATTACCCAGTTTTGAGATAATTAGGTGTAAAGTTAATGATGCGTAACATATTATAGTCTGGTCAACAACAACATAGCAACAACACACTTCCCATCATTCGATTTCAATGAAACTTTCAACAAACAAAGAATTTAATAAGTCGATTTTTGGAAAAATCTTAAATGTGGTAGGTGGGTCAATGTTCAGTACATACACACTATACATCGCTATTACCACGATTGAGCCTAATGCGACACATTTCGTGGTGACTGGCCCCATTTATTTTCATTTTGATGTGTTGATGAATACTTGTTTGTGTCATGAAGGGCCTCAACGTAAACCAGTATTTATTTGCTGATTGAGCTACCCTTCTTTTCAAAGATGTGTAATAAATAAATAAATACATAAATAATTTTGCTCCGGGAATTCATGGGCAACCAGGCATGCTATACACATAATAGTTTGCAGTTTCCGAATTATGAAGTTTATTGAACGAAATGAGCTAGTTTGGCATTTTCTTCTAATGCTTTACGTGTGCCTGGTTAATATGAACATGTATACAATTATTAATACGTATTAATATTTATCACTATACGTGACTAAACTAATTTGATGCTGATAGGTCTAGATTGTTCAAAGTAATGACTTTGAGAGTATACTAATAAGTGATTAGAAGTGTTTGGAACTTAGGCTTCATGGTAGTCCGATCTATGCGTCAACCTTTTAAGTATTTCGATCAAACTTACTTCATCTATTTTCCTAGTAAACATTTAACTTTGCGTTTAGAATATTTACCGCGGTACATGTTTATAGTTATAAAACATGTATTTTTTCTATTACGTAATATATTCACAAGTCTTTAAACTTCAGAGAGATAATTCAGTTACATGGTTTCGAAATTCCCAAATATTTGTAATGACATGGCATAGTTGATGGTAGTGATGTTGTGGGAGAGGGGGCGTTCCGGATAGAAACATTAATAATAAGTCGTCAACGAAAGAGCGAGGTAGTTTTGAATAGAACAAATAAGAGTGTTGATTCCGCTGTGATTCTGTACCTATAATTATGTATGAAGTGAGGCCTTCATCGCACACAAATTATTTTGTACCTTGTTACCACTGCCATTGTAAAATATCAAACGCATACCTCTAAAAGTATTATAACATTGTGTAATACAAATTAATCAACTAAACAACAACCACCTTCGACCCTAGTTTGACATAACAACAGTGATAACGATGTAGTATTATATTTTTGTGTGTGTCAGTATAATTTTCCCAAGTTATATTATGATTGTTGTTTTAAATATTATTTTGAGAGGGATCGATGATATCTGAATTCTTGGTGCAGAGGGTATATATTCGTGATCAGATTATGATAATAGTCACAGAGTCATTCGACCTAACCCCCGCTTATCAGATTTTATCTGCACTGCACAATGCTATACTATATTCTTGGAGGTACAAAGTTCGCATAATACACTTAAATTTACAGACGTGATCATAGCTCGCCGCAAAGGACCCAGTTCCAATTAATCATTATTAGTGTTTGTGCCAAGATCTTTAACAATCGAAATCATTCATCATTTATTTGTGCATGCGTGGAGTAAAGATAACATTCATTGGGGAATGATTCTGCACACACACATTTAAGTTTTGATATGTTTTGTATAACTTTATTGATTAAGAAATGGATTATAAAGGACAATTTTAACATAATTAAGCTGGATAGTGGATACAGTTAATATTCAGAGCGACGATTGATTTACTTGATTGATGTATTTGATAGCGTAATCGTTTATTCTGACTAAGTGTTGTATTAGCAAGAGTATATAAATGAATGCTTACATATTGATCGTATTTTATTATGTTGAAAAGGAATACATAGTAGGCTACATAGCTAATCATGTCACACAAGACAAAGTGTATAGTTTGCAGGCAAAAACTATGAATCGATACTTTATCACAATTCCTAAAGCATTGGGCAGAGCCTAGTTCTGTCAGTCTCTGGCTGTGTCTGGAGCAGCTTAAGTACAGAGCATAATGCAATATATACCGTCAATATAGTCTCACATTGCAGACACTGTTACTCAAAGCCACTGACGAGAATTTGTGTCTGTAAACTATCAAAAGTGAATGCACATTTTGTACGAAATTATTGGAAAACTTCTCCATTACTCGGTCGGATGGAAGAAAAATATGACAATACAATCGCTAATTTATAATATGATTTTAACAAAAGTTTTGTTATGAAATTTAATGTTGCCAAATGCAAATTAGCATAGTGGTTTCCGAGTTATTGTTTATCAGTATACTTTTATCGAGGAAGTAAAAATAGCAAGGCTTCAGTAAACCAGTGTAAAAATAATGATTGTTTAGTATTTTAATATTTATGACCAATTTAACAAGCGCATAATAGTGTATTGACTAATTTGTTTGCATATTTTAATTCAATGAAAACATAATTATGATGACATGTTTGATGAAACTCAACATTAGCCTATTTATGGTGTAAATAAATAATGAGTAAAAAAAAACGAAATTAACATTTTGCTTCAACGACACCTTTTTTTACCCTAGCCTTTTTTTCTAGACACACAGTTAGCCAAATTTGATATTAATATTTCGCATGCAAGATATTATAAAGCATGATAATTACTGGGTTGAAAATTCGTTTACTAAGAAGAAACAAGAAGAAATGAGAGTGAATGTGAAAGATTCAAAATGCAGAGAAGTAGAGAAATGAGAAAGTATATACTTAGTACTGAATGTTTGAAATATTTCGTTACTGTGTGTTATAAAAGGCTCTGAAATCCAGAAACAGACCTACATGTAGAATAAGTCCAAGATGTTTGGAATATTAATGTTGATTATAATTGCGAGAAAATAGGATTCTGCTTGAACGCAGTGGAAAAAAGAAGTACCGATGAATTTGAAATTGATCATTTTACCAAGAATTTTGTTGATATTTTCTTGATCAGATCATTGGGGCCTTTAAAAAATATTTTTTCCTTGTTTAGGGGTATAGGCTTTCATATAAAGAATCCCTCCTTTCTGCCTGTCCCAAAGTCTCTCATAAACTGCAATTGTAATTTTTATCGCTATCTTGTTCTTTTTTTTATCATTCCATTCTGCATTTGTATGTTTTTAATGTTTTATGAAGAGTGTTAAACGAACTTTGAATTTAATTGAATTGATTGAGAAGATTTTTTTTTTTAATTAAACGAGATAAAGAGAGCGACAGAGAAAAAGTGGATGAGAGATAAAAATTGAAATTATAGAGAATTATTTTGAACAATTTTATATTTTGGATGATGAAAATGAACGTGGTTTGATATTAATCACAAATTCCTTGAAAATGTAATAATGGAAGAAAATCGCAAAATAAAATCACCTTTTTTGGTCACAATTAAATTTACCACTTGTAATAAGAGCGAATAATAATTAATGCACTTTAGAGAAACATAATGATGATGATGATGTTGAACAGCATTTGTATGGCGCCATATTATATCTGTTTCAGAAAACATTCAAAGGCGCGAGCTCCTCCAATAAAATTAGCATTTAAATGTCTGAAGGAAGATGTGAGTTTTGAGTGAAGCTTTGAAGTGGTCCAGGTTGTCAATTTCGCGAATAGATGATGGGAGGGAATTCCACAGGCGAGGAGCAATAGAAGAAAATGCCCGGTCTCCATATCCCTTGAGATGAGTAATGGGCATAATGATATATATATTCTTTGTGTTTGGATGTTTGGATACAATTACGAAGAAAAAAACTGATGATAATAATAACAACATTAAACTGATAATAGACATGATAATAAGTACAAGCAGAAAAAGAAGAAGAAAAAGAGGAGGAGAAGGAGGAAGAACTCAGAGGAAAATATTGATGAATAGCTAGGTTCGATTCGATATGATTATGAACATTATAATTAATTCTCATTTTCATTCAGAAATATGTGAAAATAAGCCTAATCATGAAATTATCCCAATATTGTCAGCGAATTAAAATGTGCAAAAAAAAAAAAAAATGTTATCGTCACGGACAGGATTCGAACCTGTGCGGGGAAACCCCATTGGATTTCGAGTCCAACGCCTTAACCACTCGGCCACCGTGACTTTCCCGCCGATAGAGTGCTTTAATAACATATAGAAAAATAGACGATATGAAAAGCATTCAAGAGAGTCAAATCGCATGTAATGTTGCGTTTAACGAAAACAACTATTAAATGAATATCATTTATTCATGATAATATGAACAAAATCCAAGAATGTTGACACTACTTGCTGTAAATACAACTCGGCACTTGGCGAAACATAAAATATCCACAGCGCCCTCTACGCCAATTAGAGTCACATCTTTTGCGTAGCCTTGGCCTTAGTCTGCAAGCACAGACCCTAATTTGACACTTTATCAAAAAATCATTGTGCCTTGAGAGAAGCCTAGTCCAGCTACCTACTGGTTGTATCAGGATCAGCTACAGTACATGGTCTATGGTAGTCTTATAGTGCAGATTCACTTTTACGACTGACCAGGGTTTGTGCTTGCAGACTACCTTGGCCTTGCGAGTGAGAACAAGAAATGGAAATGTTGTTCTTGCTTGGCGTAGCCTATCCTACAAATCAGACAACGGCGTAAGAGGATTAAGGGGTGTGTGGGGGTTGCATGGCTGCATGCAACCATTCCCATTACTAAGCAAATATCACCCCCCCCCCTGAAAAAACAGGTCAATTAGCATGAGGGGTGGAATTTATTCCAATATTTAGGGGGCGTCTCGAACATCAAACTTAATTTTTTTCAATGGTCAATTTTTGTGTGTCTTGTTTAGTCCACTCATTCTACTTTCATACTACTATACTGACAGGGTATATGGGGTGAAATTTATCCAGCTTTCGTTTAAACTCTGTACTTTTTTTGGGGGGGGGGTGGGTCGACTTCAGTGGCACAGTAACATAACGATTTCGGGACAGTCTCCTGGCCTATAGCTGTAGGCCTATTTATATTTTAACTATTGAAAATTTAATAAAAAGAGGCTTAAATTGTGTGGCAGGAGTCGGTAGCAGTATACGGCCAGAGTTCAAATGAGATCCTCCTTTCCTATTCTGTAAGTTAATTACTTTTTGTCACACGTGACGTGTCTAGACGTGCTTGCCAGGGTAATTCTGTGTTCCCTGATCAGTATTATAGCAAAGGAATTTACCGGAAAATTGATCGTAAGTTATGTTTATTTTATTATCTCCTTTTTTATTCACCGGCTATGGGCCAATAATAACATCAACGGCATTTCAACAAAACGGTCATAACTCCCGACTATAAATCCTCCACGGGTAGTTATTTCTTTCCTTCAGTCTTCAAACCGGCTTTGGATTTTTGCTTCAGATCTCCAAGTCTCTTTTTAAATTTGTCAACACTTATAACAAATATCTAAATATCTCTAACTCCTACTTTTACTGTGAGCTCAGCGATTGTGTCAGCGGAATGACAAAGTTTGCATTTTATTAAAAGTAACTAACAGCGGCTTTATCAAATAATATTGTCTACTAGTATAGCGCCATCACACTGGTAACTCTCTCAAAATACGTCTGCTACGCTACAAAACTCCCGAAACAGACGACAGACAGCGCGCGAGTCAAGCCGCCGGGATCAAATTGCTGGCACAAGCAGCGTCGCAGCATTCGCACCCTGTCACTCACTGTGCATAGCCGTGTCGATTTACCAATTAAACATACAACCCCATTCTTCATCGAGAAGAGCAACTTGGTGTGGACAATACCCTTCATACTTGAGCCCATGGGAACATTAATTTTGATTATCTCTTTCGGAATATCGTCAACATTTGCGGACATTTTTCTATCGGCGTCATGAGGTTAGATTGGACCATGGAGAATATAGTCATGGCGATCTTTCGGTTGTCTGCTTTGGTTGTCCACGTCCTTGCGTTGAGCCCGTCAATCGGTGAGTGGTAATTTGTTGAATTGTCTGTCCTTTCTCTTCCTCCTAATTGAAAACTAGGATGGCGCAGGCTTGTTTCTGTTTTTACCTGATAATATCGATTGGAGACGAACAATCCACTCTTACCACGTTGAGCCTAGTATAGGTTAACTTCAAGGATAGTGTTACTCGGCCAAACCATTTGCTTCATGATTGTGTAGGTCTTTATATCGCTTTACCTACACGTTCTGCTACGTATCTTTTAAATTACCTTTCTTCTAGATTATCACCTAGCAATCTTTCTTTCTTTTTTCTACCAATTCACCGAAATTTTAAAGGAAGGAGACTTGCGTGAATACGTACTAAAGTTGCATAGTCGAGCCAGTGTGCTAAAATAAGATGTATTTGTTAGGCAATAGAAATCATTCAACCGTTTTACGTCCACTCCTTCTGACCGCTTCCACCAGCTTCACGCCCCATGTAGCCCCCCCCCCCCCCCCGTTACCCCCTCCCGTCTCTCTCTCTCTCTCTCTCTCTGGAGATCCCCATCCCCTCTTTTTTTAGTTCCCCCTCTCTACCCTCTCCCCCTCTTCCTCCCTCTCTCTCTCTCTTTCTCTCTCTGGATAACACCAGCCCTACACCAGCAGGATACTTCATTTAGCAGTAGTCATTATCGAAACAGAACCCAAACTTAGTAGGAATGAAGATGGGATGAATATTTTGTGTATATTTATGTTGCACTGAATTTGAACCCCCTCCCCTACCCCTTCTCTCTCTCTCTCTCTCTCTCTCTCTCTCCATCTCCATCTCTCTCTTGCTCACTCTCTCTGTCTCCCCGTTTCTTCCACTTCCTGAGTTCTAGACGTAACAAAAAAAATCTTTTCGGGCGTGATATTGCGGTTGTAAAATAAATTTGTATAATTGTATCCTTTAAAGTAGCATATCTTCTTACTCGCACGTAAACAAGATTTTCACTTCCAGTGATTCTAAGGGCCTGATAATAAATTGGTTGAAGTCTCAAAAGGACTGTAATTTTTTTAATATGTAAAAACAGGCTTTAGAAGGGTGCTGTTGTAGAGTTTCCTAATCCGGAAGAGAGACAAGGTGTTATAAAAAAGAGAAGCCAAACAATTTTAGTCAACATGACGAAATTGAGAAGCTTCCTATTGAAAGGCGGACGGAACATTATGTCGAACATTATGTGTACATTCTCGTTTTTACGTTGGTTTTTAATATATTGTACTTCTGTAAAGGAATTGTGAGAAGAATGACCTCGAGTTTTGGAAAGTTTGTAGTTATAGAAACTTTGTTGTTATTTCTAATTAGTCACTTCTATTTATCAGTCGGAGAACTTTGCAGAGTGGTGAGAAAGGCTCAACCTCTTAGTAATCTTGATTTTCGCATGTTTGGGTGGTCGCACATCCCGACTGATAATTTTGTGCTAACAGATTTGGAATTTGTATAATGCTGTCGGCAATTACGATTGATGAGCTTTTTATTTTATTTCACTTTAATTAATTACTTATTCATCTTGCTTGTTGGCTATTATCCAGCTAATGTGTCAGCAAATGAAGTCCGCCTCTTCTATTTCGAACTTTCTAGTGACACCCTCGATTATATTTAAATCATATTTTTGGTTGATCCGTCGTTCAGTCGTATAGAAATTGTATCATCCGTTTCCAACATAAACTATCATATTCATTATCCCTTTTTATCCTACAATGAACTACTAGTATGAGGAATCACCATAACGTACAAAAAGAAAGATGAATCTCATATCTTTGAACGCAGACTAGCAGGTGTGTACCGGATGGATGATTGTGATATTGCTTTGCATATAGTCTGTCAAAATTCGTTATTACCCTCGAAGATAAGGCTACGGGCTTGCAGGTCAGAGATACACATTAAAGGTACTATGTCCCATTTGCAGGCCAAAAAAATGAAAAAGTTTAATTCCAACTGCATTTGAAAGATAATACTTATTTAGAACTTCCCTAAAAAAGGTGGGGCTTGAAAATGTCTTCAAGTGGGATACTCAATAGTGTCTGACAGTGAAGTCTAGCAAGTAAACGGGTTTCCTTGCATAATTTGAATATGAGGACACTGCTAACGTTTAAATTTCACAAATAGGACATACATGACATATTCATAATTCCTGCAAAGTTCTACAGAATTTGAGGTTGGCTGCAAAAGGGACATAGTACCTTTAATCCCAGTCACAAAGTTCATCCACCTCGAAATTAGGAAGACAGTTGTTGGACTATACAGTGTCTCAAAAAAAAATCATCCCAATACATATCTTTCCTTTCCGTTCCGTGGAACCCCATTTCGGTTGAATTTAATCTTTAACTAAAACAACAACAAACAAAAAAGAAAAGAAGAGACACATATTCCTATTTGACTTAGTAACGGATATAAGAGGTGCGCTACAGCCCAAGACCCCAATCTCTCCCCCTCCTTGTCTGTACAAAAGAAAAGAAAAGAAAGGGGGAAAGGAACACCCCCATCGCATTACTAGTGGCATAGCGTGGGCCTAGCCACTGAGGGGCATCAATGTCATGGGGGCGGAAGTATTCTGTGCGTGAAATGTGAGATAATCATGAAAATGGGGCCATCAAGCAAACAGAGGAAGTGAGAGGGGGTTCTATCCATCGTCATTCTCTCCCTCCCCCTCCCCCCCCCCCCCTCCCCCTCTCTCTTTCTCTATCTCTCTCTCCCCTCCCCTCCCCCTCTCTCCCCCTTCCCCCTCTCTCTATTTTGCTATGCGAATTATGTGCCACTGTCGATTCCACTGAAATGTTCTCACTTGAAATTTCAGGCATCAATATTTAATTTCTTGATGATGTTCTTGAACAAGTGAAAATTATTTGGTCAAAACTGTGACTGCAATTGACTTGGAGTCTATACTTTGTTGCCGTTTATACTCCATTATTTGAGCCTAAGAGCCAATTTGAATAGAGAAAGTGATTTGAAGATTACAATCACTTGGCACTTACCGTTTCATTCCCTGCCCAAATGCTTACTTCAGTTATACTTTCGCAAGAAGTATAAAGCGATGAGTGTATAAGTTAAGATTATAACTATTATTATTGAATAAGTTTTCAGTGCTTTTGCAATAACTATGCTGGGAATTTCACTCCTAAAATGGCCATCAATTTCCAATTCCTTTCCGCAGTTTGATTTCATGCGAATACGTTCTCTATAGGCCTATTCCTCCGTCACCCCCAAAGTTCTGTGCGTGTTTGAAGTTGGCCCAAATTGAGTTTATCACATTCACTTTGCATCTGTCTGAACAGCATATTACAGCACTCGCCAACGCAAATGTCACTGCATTAAATAGAACTTACCAAAATGTCAGGACATTTAACGCGCGCTAAAACCAGCTTACGATAACGTGTTGTTGGTATGTGGCTTGCATGCCTCTTTTGCTATGAGTCTATGAATGGAATGAATATGAATTGTATTTATCAGGGTCATAATTATGTTAAATGGATTTATCAGTAAAGCAAGCGATTGAAATTACAGACGGTTGAAAACATTCTTAAAGAATTGTTGTTTTTCCCCATGGTTATTAAGACGTATTTTTCGTTCCTAAATATTCTTTCTTACTTGTTGCACAACCCTTTGGAAGTCCTACAAAAGAAATGTTCATATACCTTCACAGAAATCAACGTCACGCTTCAAAAGTATTAATGATTTCAAGCGCAACTAGATTTTGTTTCTTCTGTTACAACCTAACCCAAATACCTGTTCAAGTTTAATCAAAAAACTGTTGTGATGTTCGTCACTTAAAACAAAATTGGATAATTTATTAGCAAAGGATCAAATATCTAGTCCGTTTTCCCACTTTCCTGGCGATATGGGTGGCCTGATAATTAGTTAACGATTTCGCGTGCGACCTCAAAATGTCACAAGTTGGCAAATCTGATTAACAATTAAACGAAAGGATTCCATTATATACAAAACCTTCCGATTTGGCAACATCACAACATTTTGCACAGTGCATGTTGCGCCGGATGTTGCGTCATTTCGATTGCGTTATTATCTGGGCTAATAAAGCCTGTGAGGGCAGTTAGTGCGTACGCCATTAATTTAAAGCCATATTGCACCTTCATTTTGTATCATTCTTGTACCATTTCATTCTCATATGGAGCGTCAATAACCGCGTCGGTCGCTGACGCAATCCTAGGTCAGGCATACCAGTATTACGCTCTTTTAATATGATAAACTATGCGAACACTACGCCAATCTTCACCAATATACTTTATTCTTCGTTAAGAAAAACTATGAATGTTGATTACAAAAGAGGAATGAGTGTAGTTTGCCGAGTTTTAAACAGAAAATTGTTCGCTTCAGACACTTGCCATTTTGCTGTTATTATCGCTAATGTTGCCAATTTACCGAATAACCCACATACTTAGGAAGACTTCCATAATGTTGATTACAAAAGAGGAACAGTGCAGTTTGCCGAGTAATAAACTAGAAACTTGTTCGTTTCAGACACTTGCCTTGTTGCCGTTATTACCGCTAATGTTTCAAATTTACCGAATAACCCACATAATTAAGAAGACTTCCATAATTATGAATGCTAAGTAATTACCATCCATGCACGCGCGACAAACATGACAATTTAGGGTGACATTTAAGTAATAATTACGACCCTCTCCTCCAATTGATTTCTATCGATTCGAGTGAGATGCGCATGAATGGCACATAATGAAATTGTTCATAAAATACTGGTAATGGCAAGTGTTAAAGATATAGTGACGGAGGCCAAAAATGTTAGTCTTCTTCATGATTTTCCGATTCCCAGATAAAAATCGGCTTGATCTATTTTTTTCTTACTGATTAATTCAAATTAAACAGATTTTTTTTTTATGACACAATAATGTAAGTTCTTATAGAATACTAGTTATTGGAAGGAAGTGTTACAATAATAGTTCTGGCCAGTGAACATTTGCAATGAAACAAGTCGTGTTCATATACGCTGCCGATATACCCGGTTATATAAATTAATACTATTCTTGATTATTATCAAACTATCAGCGGACTTTTTTCATCCTTTTATTATCATTATTATTATTATCAATATTATTATTATCATTAAAATTATTATCAATATTATTATTATCAATATTATTAATATCAATATTATTATTATTGTTATCATTATTATTACTACTACTATTATCATCTTCATCATCATCATTATCATTTATTCATTTATCATTATTATTATTCATCTATCTACTTTATCACCTTATTGATTTGTCCGCATTATTAACGTGTACTTTCAAGTATTTTCTCTTGATCGTGGTTTTTCTTATTTCCCCTTCTTTTCTATATTCTTCGCTTCGTTTTCACATATTTTCACGATGAGCAATTCTAAATCAAACAAGCCTCTAGCAAACTAAATACTTGTACACATGGGAACAAGAAAAGCGAGAGTTACACGACTGAGTTGCATAAATAACCCAGAGGATCTATGTACATTTTCTATTAGCATGCTTAGGGTGTCGTCGAAGTACCGTCTCAGTTTTATTGTTTGATTATTCTGCTCAAATAATCACCAATCCACCCCTTTCTACTTGAGATCCCAATTTCTCCATGTTGCTACCTTTGCAAATAGGTTGTGCAGCTAGACAAAGTTGTATTAATTAAACATGAGATGTTATTCACTGAGCATACGGTTGTTGGAAACTCCGCGTGTGTAATTTTGAATATTGAACAGCATGGTTGGTACCTCGCAAATTCAATTACCAATTGCATTTGTTAAGCACTATTTGTACTTCTCATCACAATTTTCCAATTCCATGATTGGCTTTTGCTGATCAGCCCTTTCTGTGTCATGCAAACATGTACGTTACGAATGGAATATTGATGTGTATCATCGATGTTCAATAAATTGTATACCATACAATGCAAGATAATTAATATCCCAGACATGTATAATATCATTCTGTACACCGTGAAATTCGTTTGGGGATAGAGGCATGAAAACGATTAGGAAAGAGGTCTAAAGAGAATAATAAGAAACAAATATTTCGTTGTGTCTTTAAATAGAGTATGAAGTAGAATGATTCCTAGCTTCTTGTCCAGATCTTTTTTCTCTTCTTTTTTCAATAATGAGGAGGAGGAATTTCCATCTTTTATGATATTCAATACTTTTTCTGTACATATAAATTTCATTGGATGAATTCTAACACAAATGTTGTTAATTCATTTAATGTTTAAATAATCCTACAAAGGCTGGGAACAATGTGAAATCGCAATATATTAATTACTTTCGTTTACCAAAATGTCTAGATCTCTTCAGTTTTCTAGTTCATTCATTTAAAAAACAAAAGTATCAAATAAAATTAAAAAAAGTGAGGCTGTCGAAAAGGGGAGGGAGGAGGGGACGATGTTAGATATATATTTTATTTGGCCTCAAATATACAGGAAAAATAATTCGTTGATTCGAAATGAAGGGATGTAAAATTAATGATCACTCAACAACACTTTTATAAACATAAAAGTGAACCATTTCTTTTTTATAGAAAGGGAAGTTGATTATGATGGAAATACCCCCCCCCCCCGCCTCCGATTAACATTCGATCTGCTCATAAGTCTCCTACGTAATTACTATATCCACGGTGGTTTTCCTTTTAAATGGCCTCTACATTTCTTTACAAATCAATAGGACTACCTTTGAATACTTCGTACTCTGATACCTGAATTCGCAATCAGATATGTTGAAGGATCACAGAGCTCGTATTCAATTTGTAACTCCCGTATCGAATTCAAGTTCATCTCCTACCAATAACCTCAACCATCCTTGAGCCATTTTAGCCTCTATAGCATGGTACACCCACCGTCGGATTTAGGGGCGGCGGGGGGGGGGGGGTCACGGCCAGCCTTGTCCCCTTTTAAATCCCAAATGACATCCCGTCTGCACTTCCCGCCCCAGAATGTGCCCTATATAAATAACGTTTTCGACTTTGAGAAGCAATTGGAAATTGTGACAATTTTTTTTTCTCCGGAGGGAGGGGGGGGGGTGTTGATTGTCACCAAGTTTTTAGTACGATGCTGCCCCTCCCTTCTTTAGAAAATCCTCGATCCGCCCCTGGATATGTCGTATCTATCACCGTGCTGAGCACCTGTCACCGGATACCTTAAGTAAACCCTGTCTGGTGCTCTTGTCGGAAATCTAGGCTCAGCTATCACAATCATTATTGGGGTTTTGAACCCGAGCGAGGGATCAAATTTTGGGGACAGAAATTCGACCCCCATTTTGTGGGCCACTGCTTGTCTTGTCACAGGTGCTTGGGTGAGGAGTGATCTGGACATCGAACTTGGGAGGACAAGGGAGATGATGAAGATGGAGAGCAAAACAAACGGATGAGGTTGAGGTGAGAAGGTCCACCTCATTATTCCGTTATCCTAATTCCAGTCATGTCCAATAGAACGGAGTAGTCATATTTTGATTTGTCAGAATAGACCGTAATGTAAAATACTGCACTTCTATTACTTTTTCCTTTCGATGAAGGGTTTGGTAATACCCTTCCATCCCCGCATCTCTCTCTCTCTCTCTCTCTCTCTCTCTCTCTTTCAGCTCGTTAGAAGATTACCGTTATTCAGCGGAGTGTTTGGAAACTCCTTGCTTTAGTATTCTTATTATTTCATATAACTAGAACCCATATCCTATACTCAAGCAAAGCACTTATAGACACGATAGACCCTATCCAGTGATGATACCTATATTATCTCAGAGCAAATGCAAGACGTGGAGAGAGAGAGAGAGAGAGAGAGAGAGAGAAAAGTCAGATACTTTGTAGAGTCGAAACGAAACTGATAATCGCTTCAGGCGTACCTATCAATAGCATCACATACCCTGATCTGTTTCTTCATGCAGTGTACCTCCAACCGCGGTTGTACGGTGTTACTGGGTGTTTCGATAGACGTAGGAAATGATTATGATAAAGTACAATTTGTTGAGTAAGCCGGGAGCCCCCAGTATATGCTTGTGATCCTCCCCCCCCCCCCCTCTCACCCCCCCCCCCCTCTCCCCCCCCCCCCCCCCCCCCCCCTCTCTCTCTCTCTCTCTTTTAAGAGCTGGAACCGCGCATCGCCACTGAATACAAATACGGTAGTATAGGCCTGCACGGCTGTTTGTTAGCAAAATACAATGTACTCCCAGTCATTCATTTAATTAGGTTACATGAGGCCACATATTATTTCAGCGATTACAATTGTTATGATTTATATTTTATATTTGAATGCTGAGTGCCGATTGCGAAGAGGAAGGTGGTTGGTGGAGGGAAGAGTGAGAAAGCGAGAGAGACAGGGAGAGACAGACTGAGACAGACAGAGACAGACGAGACGACAACTGAGTAAGTAAGAAGGGGTTGTAGGAGAGGGTATAAAAACAAACTAAACGAGAGAGAGAGAGAGACAGAGACAGAGAGACAGAGAGACAGACATGTATAGGAAGGGGATATTATGATAGAAATTGTGGTAGAGGGGAGAAAGAAAATAATTTAGAAGAGAAGACGAGAGATAGTAAAACAGAGGGATTTTAGGAGATGATAGAAAGAACAGATGGAGACAAAAAAGACAGTGAGAGGGGTGTAATAATAATAATAATAATAATAATATGTCTTGTTTACCCAGGGTAGCCTCATCAGTACTCATACTGTTCTCCCTGAGGGCCCTGCAATCATATTATTACCCCGGTCATCGGATTCAGGCTTACCCGCACACAATGTATGCACATTCTCCACTCCCTGGGGAGCATTCCAGCCAGGCGTCATTTTTACATGCGCACACTTGCTAATCTAAGCACATTAGCTATCGCATCCTACCGGGTACCCATTTAACACCTGGGTGGAGAGTGGCAAATGTAGATCAATGTCTTGCCAAAGGACATTAGTGCCGCGGTGGGACTTGAACCGCAGACCTTGTAGTCTGAGGGAGAGGGTGTAGATGGGGTGGATTGTAGAATAGGGATTATAGGAGCCTAGGAGGGGTGGCTGAAAGCATGGGCCTACTGTAGTAGGGAGAAATAGACATCTAGGGAAGGGGATATGTGATAGCAATTATGGCATCTACATGTCTATCTCTCACTTGTAGTATGTCCATGATGAAAGAAAGAGAGAGCACGAATGAGAAAGAGAGAGAGAAACTGGCAGATGGAAGGACATACATGACTTATATAACATCATCGGAGACGGGGGAAAGAAAGGCTCAAGCCAAGAAAGAGAACAGACGGAAAGACAGACTTGCAGACAGACAGGCAGAGGGATCGTAGAGGGGTTGTCGAAGGAGGGGGGGGGGGGGGGGCTAAAGCCAGGGAGTGCCCATTAACACACAATACCAACATGAAGTGTCACCACAGGCGTAGCCCATGAACCAAGAGCTATGTGAGTCATGTTGCGCGAATCATTAAGACCTTCATAAACATCTCCAGGATTTCGTTGTGCTCGAAGGGTCGAGACAGTGGTGCATGACATTCGAGACGACATACTAGGGATGACGACATCATTAAAAGAAAGATTGAGTATTGTTCGTGTAATTCCATTGTGAAAGGAACGATCTAAAGTTTTGGGAAGTGGTGAAATAAAGTTAGGAGTCCCTTGTTAGGTTTTAATCATCAAAGCAATATCAAATTGACTCCGTTATCATGGTGAAAAATAACAACAAATGAAAAAGAACTGTACGCTGATGTGGGTTTATGGGACTGCGCACATGTGATATAAAGTCGTTCTTAAATCTCTCTAGTCATATTTGGAATAATTATGAGCAGATGAGGGTATTTCAAACAGCATTCTTTTTCATGTGCCATCATGATTCCCTGCTACCTATGCATAATTAACAATAACTGTCAAAAGGCAAATAGAACAAAGTTTCCTACCTGGAATGGGATATTATCATGTTATATAACATACCAAAATTGTTATACTGCTTTAAAAAGCCACTTTCCCTTTAATTGTCACCATGTTTCGGTTAGATTCGTGCAACGTTCAATCACTTGAAAAGTTTCTCGAAATGTTAGAGTCTTCTTTAACGCACAAATAGCGCGGCGTTCCTTTACGCGTGTTATGACTGTGGATCCACTGTGCGAGACCTTGAGAGAAGATACTCAACCAGGGGAACCGATAATGATCTGTTAAATTTGTCTTTGTTTTAAAGTTTCCTCTCCCATCACGATAGATGAGGGCAGATATATTAGAAAAGATCTGAGATGCTGAGAAACGGAGTGAGATGGGACTGGATGACACCATGTTCCCATGCAATGGTCCATTGGAATGAGAAACTGAAAAACAGAAGTGGAACTCGTCATTCGCAGCACAATGACAGGCCTGGTGAAATAGGCTATTAAAATGTTGACGTTAACCAGAGCATTGCAGAGAATGATTTAATAACATCGAGGACGTCATACAGCAAAGGTTGAATATACAACCTTCATCTGCAACTTAAAGCTGTAAAACGTTGTTGTATAATGGTCATTGAAAAGCTACAGCCGACGAGGCCGACAGTGGCGGTTTGTAGACCTTCTGGGAAGTTATACAAGTGATATCAGGGTTCATCAGCCCTACAGCCGTCGATGTCGATATCCCAGAGACTGGCGTGTTGGTCTCGCGGACATTATAATAACTTTCTGAGGGTTCATGAGACCGACATCCTCAACATCGTGAGCTGTACGTCTGGTGGAATGTCGATCTACTGGGATGTGCTGGATTGAATACAACATGACGCAGAATAGCTCATTGGTTAGGGCAATGGTCTTTACTGTGGAAGATCGGAGAGCCATCGACATTACGGTACAATTGCAGTAACAGCAAAAAAGGGGTTTCTAACGTATTAGTTTCGTGGGAAGCTCGTGAGAAGCATAATACCTGTCTTGACACCTCTTCAATACAGGTCGTATTTGCTGGCGTCAGCACGTAATATAGATCCCCTCCTGATACAAATGTTCGGCGCATAAATACGATGCTAAACATCACATAAATGTCGCAATGCAACGGGATGTGTCTCCCCCCCCCCCAAAAAAAAAAAAAAAAAAAAAACAACAACAACAACAACAACAACAACAACATCAACAACAAAAAAAAAAAAAAAAAGAAGAAGCTGAAAAACAGTGTAACGACGGACCTTGATCATATTACCATCTAGGTTAACGTGCTAATCTTCTCAAACAGTGTGTCTCAGATCGTGGACGTGAAACATTGTACAACACTAATCACTACCGAACAATATGAAACATTACACTGGACTTCTAATCTACTGGTGTTTCACATACTCCTAAAACCTTTCATCAAACTCAAACTTCGTACACGATGGAATGTAGTGCTAGCACTGAAACATTACACTGGACTTTAATTTCACCAGTGTTTCCCATACCCCCTAATGGCTCCCATCAAAGTCTTACGTAAATGATGTTTGTTTGATCTTAATGTCATTATGTTCCCCTCAGGCTGTCGGCGTCATAGCTTATTATATTAAAGGGGATCTCAAAGGGGGAACATTATAGTGGGGCTCTTGACGAGGGCATATTGGTAAAATCACGTTCAACAGGGGGAGGAAAGGAGGCACGCCCCTTGATAAACAATAGAATTTGGGGAAGTATCCAAATATCGTGCTTAGTTGGGGTTGAGTGGTAAAGTTCGAAATATATACTTCAATTTTTTTCAAATATTGACAACTCGGAAAACCCATTTACTCCTGCTCGCCTTTTTTCCTCACTTAGTATGATGAGGATGATGCCCCTGTTCCTCGACATTAAAGCTTGAATGCTTCCGCGGTTACACTGGAGTCAATACGTCATAAGGAATTAATGACTCGAGATGGGGGTACATCTTTGCAGAGATGGTGACCTAATTAGGGTAAACACTGCAAAAGAGTGTCCCATGCCGACTTCCAATGTTCATCAAATGTGCATGGATTGACAAACATGGTGGGAATGGCATCACGAGCACCGACTTGTAGAGTGTAATCAGTACTGTCGTCAGATGTGAGCCCTGGGCGAAAGGGATTCTCGTGCATGAATTCTGCAATGGACCAATGGCTACAACCCACCAGCCCGCGAAACCGACGGCTAACAGCACCGACAGCCCACGAACCTGACAAAGTCAGTCTCGTGACTATCCTGTAAGGTTTACAGAGGGAACATGAGACTGACAAGCCTGTCTCGCGTGCCTTCCGACATCGAGATGTTTTCCTCTTTCACAAAACTCGTTGTCAACTTGTGGTAGGGTCCACGCTTTTCCAATGCTAAAGTAAACTCTGCCTCAGTAGCCACAGTTACGCAAGATTTTCCTCAAGACTGTACGTCGATAGACTTTGCCAATTTCACAACTCTCAATATTTTTGGTAGAATGGCTTGTCTTAAGAGTAATGATGAAAGAAACTATAGTAAACACCGACGGTGTATTGATCAGTTTAGCTTGTACCACAAAGATACAGTATTTGTGATTTTTGTTTCGTATTACTTCACCTCTAGTATATCCTCTTCATATTTTACACTTTTGATAGAGGTAACATTAATGTCAACCACAGTCTCTTGGAAACGGTGTTTAATATCGGACCTGACGATGTTTCTAGGTGGGAATGGGTCTACCAAAACTGTTTACATCAGCTTTAATAATAGGATTTCGTATGTTATTTTTTGTAGTTTAGATCTCTGTTCCTCTTGTTGATTTATCTTTGGATTCACCTTTCTCTCTGATATGCCGTAGACTTGAATATAACGGACTCGAATTGCGATGCTGAACACTTTTTATGACTTGTGATGCGGATCGATTTAAGCCGACACAAGGGCCTTTACCCTCTTGTAAGTGTTAGCTCGATCGACCATAGTACAGAGATAATTCTCCATCTTTTGTTCAATAAAGACGCTTGATTGTACAACGTGTATAGAAAATCAATGGCAGAAACTCCTACACAAACGCCCTTTGGGCGTCTTCCTATCCCAGGGGTGTCCTGTCAGTCTCAGGATGAGTTGAATTTTTAACCATGGAGAACTTTGGAGATCTCATCCTCCAGTGCTTTTTGTTTCATTACATGACTATGATAAAGTTTGAAGCGCGTGTGCATTAATACCAATAGTCACAATAACATGAAAGTGTGAGGTGTGTGTGTATGTGTGTGTAATTGGGTTCTTACAGACGTGTATCAATCAGATATGATTATTTACGTCTGGGGACCGACCTTTAACGTCACCATCCGAAAGTCGTGACTCCTTTTCGAACCTGCGTCCTCGGCTGAATCGGTTTGTAACTTCCATTTTAGCTGGATTACAGGCGCACGCCACAACGCCCCGTGTTTCATAATTTGGATATACATGTAGAAAACTTTCCAGCAAACGGTTACATGAAAAATGTGAAGAAAAAAGGAGACTAGTGTTACAACAACTAAATCAATATCTATCAAATAAAAAGGAACAAGACGGGACAATTTTCAAAACTAGTCTAGGGACGTTAAGTGCACCGTTAACCATTTGCTAATACACAATTTCATCAGGATATTTCCACGTTTCAAATTTTAGAAACGAGTTGGTATAATATTTCAAAGAAATAATGCATTATACATGTTATTTGACTAGTAGGCGTCTCTTTTATACAAACCTCATAATCACTTGAAAGTAAACAACGAATATTACACAGGCGCGTAGCCAGGGGGGGGGCGGTGGGGGCGGTCGCCCCCCCCCCCCAAAACGCCGGCCAAAAAAAAAAAAAAGAGAGAGAAGAGAAAAAAGTAAGAGGACGTAGGAAGAAAAAGGAGCAGACAAAGAAACATGACAAAGACAAATTATGGAAAGACTGTGTTAAAAGATTATAAAAGAAACAACAGATATGCATCATAAGCTTTGAATTCTATAGCATGATATAGGCCTACAAGCTGATATGATGATATCAGCCCACCCCACCGCAGTTCTCGACATAACATATCATGTGTACTTACTACCTACAAAATAATATGACTACCGAGCTCTACGTATATTTTGTGTACAGCGGGTCGGTTCTCTACGTGCTACTTGTGTATTCTTAGTGTGTGTCTAATACGCAGGGCAAGACTCGTCCCAGCGATATAACTTCTGGCCAATCATAATGAATAGCAATGACGTAGCGTTGCATCATGAATAATGTTTTCTGGGGAAAGACGACTCTCGTGGTCACTTGAGACGTGTGTTAGCAAATTTACGATGTGGCCACAACCTGTGTGGCCAATGGCTCACATTAAGAAATTGGCGCTATATGTAAATCATTATGGACCCATCCTCTTAGCTCCGCCAGCTACGGCAAGACGCTATGGCAAGCAAGGTCAGACTGCAAGGTACTTATGCAATATGCATTAAAGAAAGAAACGTGGCTTCAAGAGGAGAGTGGGTGGTAATACTGATTACTGATGCACGTGCGATGATTCAGTATGTATCATGTTCTTATAGTAACATTGCAACAAGTCTAATGTCACTCTAATAACTATACTATATTAAGTCCCTATATCAACATAAGTATTGGCATAATCCAGGGTAATGAATGAATGAAAACTTATCTCCACTGAAAAAGGGGATTTTTGCGTTACAAATGAAATTTAGGAGGGAACATTACTTTAAAAACAGTCATAGCATATTCATGAGCGGAGGGAGACCGGTTTTCAAGTCGTTTGCATAATGGATGTTGCTCGGCGGCATTCGGTCTTCCAACATTCTATTGGTCACTATGATCTAGCAAAGACGATTCGGATGATGATTGGATAATTTCACGAACCCGCCGGACCCATCTGAATCCTGAGAATCCTATATATTCTCACCATCCAAGGCATTTTCCAAGGCATCTTGTTATAGCATCTAGTCTATATCACAACGCAACCACGAAAGCTGTCATCCCGTCGTCACATCTGATCAGAATATTGCTTTGGCTCAAATCTGACGTTTCATCATTGAAAGGTAAAGTATGAATGTAAAGAACTTGGTACAGATATCTATACGAAGATCGTGGCTGAAGTCCAACAGCCCTAGTAGTATAGTGTCCAGTCTGTTTCTGAGCAAATAATAACTAGACTATCAACGCTGTCTATCGCTTGGTCGATGTGGTGACAACAGTAGAAATACAAAATCCACGGCCAAGAATACGAGAACACAGTGAATATACTACATTAGGAATAGCTTTAATAGTAATTCTGATAAAATTTTGAACTAATTTTTGAGTCAGTATACTCCTGGGGAAACTGCCACACATTGGCATTTTTTTTAATATTTGACCTCCTAATTCAAATTTACTTCGACAAAATTATTATCTATAGCATGAGCGTCTCCCGGTCAATTACCGGTAGACTAAAATCTAAATTCTCAACTTCGTAAATATGTAATTTGATATGCGAGCTCCTATTATTCCATTGGCTCTAAAATTAAAATGATATAGATCAGTTTGTTTAGACTTGATACAGTAACATTTCTTATCGAGATTCAAATAACATTTGTCTGATTATGCTCGTGTCATATATTAATATGGTTGTCTTTCCGTAAACATTATCGTTAAATAAGATGACACAGATAATAATAAAAATGTACATGTTTTAATCGAACAGTAGATTTATCCCATAACCGTTCACTATTTTCTCCTAATAGGGCATTCACACATACGATGGAGCGAAAGAGGAATGCACCTGCACCACGCAGTCAAACACTCGACAAGTTCTTTACTTCAAAAAAGAAAAAGAGTGGTAGGTCCCCTCACCTTTTACTTGTCCTTGGCTTCAAACTGTACCTAACGAAAACGAATTTGTATTTGATTTGATTATTTTTATAGTAAATCAAGTTTGGCTCCCCCTTACTCTCAAGTTTTGAACACTAATGATTGGTATAGATTACGGCGATAACTGGATTAGATAAAATCACAAAGAGTTCACAAAGTCGAGTGATCTAATCCCCTCTATTAATGCTATGAGCACCAAAATAGGTAGCCTAGCAGATTGGGATAATAATATACATGTGAAATCATAAATATTATATTTTATTATTGAGGGCCGCTGTTGAGATGTAACTAAGTATGGTAAATGTAACTATCATTCTTTTTATCACATCAAAATATTAGCATTT
This sequence comes from Strongylocentrotus droebachiensis, assembly GCA_035222895.1. NCBI lineage: Eukaryota > Metazoa > Echinodermata > Echinoidea > Camarodonta > Strongylocentrotidae > Strongylocentrotus > Strongylocentrotus droebachiensis. The sequence continues at coordinate 45,003 of JAVYIG010002833.1, read as the reverse complement.
TAAAAATTATTTCTTTTCATATCTGCTTTTGCAGAACAACCTGAACACATGGATGTGGTACCCGAACCCCAGTCTGACATAGCCTCCACTTCTTCAACTCATGAAGTACAGTCCCAAACACTTCCTGAAGACCGAGGGTGTAAATCATCAAAAAACCATGTTGCTCAAAGTCGAAGTAGAATTGACGACATAGACATCGGAGAGTTATTGGCTAGAGGGAAGGATAAATTGAACCACACTGATCTAATGAGTGCCCTAAAAGGTTGCCGTGTTCCCCACAAGGATCATCTACCATACTCAATGCACAAAAAGGGTGGTAAAATGGAAAAAAGGTACCTTGGGAGGCATTACTACGATACCTTTCCATGGCTCACGTCGAGTGAGATGGATGGCTATGAGGGTGCTTGGTGTATCTGGTGTACATTATTCAAGTCTTCCAGCACCTGTGGGGGCCACTGGGATATGGGGACACAAACTGTGGGTGCGTTAGTGAAGAAGCCCCTGAAATCATTTGCTAAACTGACTGGGAAGGACGGCGCTCTTACAACACATGCAGACACCAACTACCACAAGTCTGTCGCCAGCAGAGTGACGGAATTCCTTGCTCGAACCCAGGTAGAATCCAAAAATGACATAGGAAGCCTGATCGACAAAAATAGAGAAGAAAAGAGACAGGAAAATAGATCTGTATTAAAAATAATAACCGATACAGTCATAGCATGCGCACGTCAGAACATAGCTCTGAGGGGCCATCGGGATAGTGGCAAACTTGGTCTAGATGAGCCGGAGGAGAATGATGGCAATTTAAGATCGCTACTAAGGATGAGGATTCGTGCTGGCGATACGAAGCTGCAGCACCATGTCACACACGGTCTTGGAAATGCCCAGTATATCAGCCCCGAGATCCAGAACCAAATACTTGACTGTACATCTGCATTACTCAAGGAGAAGATTCTCCATAAAGCCAAGCAGGCAGGAGTGTGGAGCGTCATCGCAGATGAGACAACGGACAGAAAGAAAAGAGAGCAATTGACAATAGCTTTAAGATACGTAGACTTCATTGAAGTAGGGAATGGTGAGAAACAAAAGCCAACCATTGTAGAGGCCCCTATCTGCCTAATAGATGTCCTGCGAGAGATGGTAGAAAAGGTTGGGATAGACCCAACCGATGGCCACAGTGAACTAGCGATGAGCGGGCGCAATATCGGCACAGTCATCTTAGCGAAATTGAAGGAACTAAAACTGGACTTGAAGAAACTTGTCGGCCAAGGATATGATGGAGCAAGTAGCATGAGTAGCCTGCAAGTTGGTGTAGCTGCAGTAGTGAAGGATGAAGCCCCTCTTGCCGAATATTTCCATTGTGCCATGCACATGCTGAACCTTTGCGCCACCAAATCAACTCAAGTAGTTTCCATCAGAAACTGTTTAGATATTATCCAGCAAATGACATCCTTCTTCAACAGCAGTGCCAAAAGGGTTACCCATCTAGAAGCAGAAATTGCAAATGCAGGCATAGAGGAGAATAAGCAACGGAGGCTGAAAACCCTTTGCCAGACGAGATTCCTAGAAAGACACGAGGCTGTTATAAACACCCTCTCTCTTTTGCCATATGTCATTCGGGTGGTGGAGAATATGACGGGATGGCAAATGCCAGAAGCGAGAAGCAAAGCTGCAAGTCTTCTCAGAGCCATCGCTTCATTTGACTTCTTGGTGTCTCTCCACATCCTGGCGAAGGTAAGCGGAATCCTCCTCCCAGCGTCAAGAGGTATGCAGGCTGTCGGCCTAGATCTGGTAGAAGCTGTGACACTGGTGAAACATGCTACAGATGTACTAGGGTCATGGAGGAATGATGACACATTTGACCATCTGTTTGCCAATGCTGAGAAGATGGCTAATGAATTGGATGTGACAGTGGAGCGCCCTAGAACTGCATCCCGTAGTGTGTATCGTCCCAATGCCACTTCTGGAGTTCAAGTTCAGAATCCGACACACGAGTACTACAAACTGAATGTCTTCCTCCCTTTAATCGACAATATTGTGACCCATCTACAAGACCGCTTCAGTCCCACACAAAGAAAGATAATGCATTTGATGCATCTAGTTCCAGCCTACATCAGCACCTACGAAGATGTGCTTCCTGCAGCTGAGACGTATGATAGCTTGATCGACATCAGCTGTCTTGAAGGAGAGTTCGCTATATGGCTAAAGAGATGGGATAATACAGAAGCAGGAGAGAAGAAAGCAGTGAACACAGCGATTCTTGCACTAGAAGAGTGTTCAAAGATAACCCTACCCAACATCCACTTGCTCCTCCAGGTTTTAGCAACCCTGCCAGTCACAACAGCCCAGGCTGAACGAACTTTTTCAAAGTTAGAGAGAACAGCAACAGCAATACGAGCATCAATGGGGGAGGAAAGGTTGGAAGCTTTACTCCTTATTCAGACTTACAGAAAGGAAACACCTTCAAGCGATGAAGTTCTAGATAAGTTCTGTTCGTCACAGAGATCCAGGCGGATTCTACTTTGAGCAGCTGAGGCTGAGGAAAGTGTAGGAAAGTAGGAATTGCTAGTTATGTAGAAACAACCCCGCTCTCATACGTCATACTAGAAATAAACATGAACTATGTCATAATAATGTGGCAAATAATGAAGAAAACAATTATGAAAATCTTATGATGAAATGCTGTTGTTTGGTGATTGGTTGATTTATACGTCAATATATTTATCACATGCATGATGCTCATTTCTGAAGATATTCTTTAAAAGAAAAATCGAAATCTTGTATAACAATAAATCAAATAGACGGTCTTCTTTCTCTAATAATGTAATGAAAAGTCAAAGCTTCCGCGCTTCGCGCGGGAGGGGGGAAACTCCCCCCTCCCTGCACCCTCCCCCCTAGGGAGCGCGCTACGCGCGCTCTGTAAGTGATTCGCACGCTTCGCGTGCTCACTATCGCCCCCCCTAAAATGAAATCCTGGCTACGCGCTTGATATTACAAACTGAATACATTACATCTGTAATATTCTTCATTGTTTAGATGCCACCACTGTGTAGAATACAGACTTTTCGTACCCTGAAAAGGACCACAAGAACACACTACTAGATGAATCAAGTTAGAAAACGATATTTTCCTTTCGTCTACTTATCGTTACAGACGGAAGTAAGAATGTTATGTTTTGGTTCTTATTTCAGACAGATCACAAACAAAACGTAGAAAATCTTTAATGATCTCACTATAAAAGATGGGATGTTTCTATTGATACTTGGCTGGCGAATATAGATTTTTCTTTCGCGTGATGCGGATTTGAAGAAGGTTTACACGCTATTGTTGATGACACTATTATACGATGTGCTCACATAAGTAGTAATGTTGTGGGAAGACTGTGCAAATACTGATCGTGGGTTGTGTATTTGTTCAGGCCAGGATAGAACTAGACAACACACTTGTTTTAAGCTCCCTGCAGCTCCGAGGAGTATGACTAAAGATACCCTTCATTTCTTGCTTTCTGATTTTCAAGAAAAAAAATTAGTGATGATTTTGGGGAACCTTGGCAGTGTCCGAAATATCCCCCCGCTCGTGAATGATTGGCAGATAATGGTTTTTTTTTTTAGAGAGATTATGTATCTCTACAGGTATTTCCGATTTGGAAGGATTAAACAATTAGCCTAGATTTGTAACATATCATTGGAGCATAGCCAATGTTTCTAGCCCATCAGTCCTAAAGTTGATTTTGTTTTTTCTTCTTCAAATGTGCTAACGTGAACGGATCACGATTTGCTCCTTGTAGGAGGGGGTGGAAAGGGGGAACATCCACTTGCTGTCTTTGCTTTATACTTGTTTTTTGCCTCCACTTTTGTTCTCGTTTTGCCCTTGACCAGTACAACATGAGCAATATCCCCCTTGCCCCTCGGACATGTCGGACAACCATGGAAGGTGATATTGTCTTACAGATTGTCCTGGGTAGTTGACTTGGATTATTTGTCAGTGGCATGGCGACGAGAAAGGGAGAACAGGGAGAGTCTTGGGAAGGAGTGGAAGAGGAAACGGCTCCTCACGCAATCCCACGCATCCTTCCCAAGTCCTGTAAATCAGTGACCTTCTTCATTTTGATGTCACTGTTATAGGGGATGGGGTGGGGGAGGAGACATTGATATGGCTAGTAAGATGAACTACAGTTGACAAGGCCAACAAAAGAGGGGGAGGGTGGAGGGGTTGGTATCAAATTGTTCACGACACCTTCCCCTTCTCATTTCCCCTTCTGTTTTTGTGTCTTCTTCATCCCCTTCTCTTCCTCTCTCCCCCTCTCTCTCTCCCTCTCTCTTTCTCTCTCTCTCTGTCTCTCACTCCTCCATTCCTTAGAGGGGCACTTGCCTCCGATCCCCCCTCCCCATCCGAAGCTCAATATATTATCTTAAAACGCAAATGTGCGTGGGTGAATGACGTGGTTTCTGACCGGTCACGTCGCTTTCTTGTTCAACGCCAAGACATGAGAACCGATTTACAACACAAGAAACGCAATTCCCCCTAACTTTCATTCTACGGTAACAAATTGGTGGAGTGGATCTTATAAATCAGGCAATTCAATCGCTCACTAACTCAATGTCCCCCCATTTGGGTTGGGTATCTCGCCGGTCTTGCTTTACGTCATAGTTGCACACATTAAATTAATGAGTCGTATTCCGGGTCTCGATCTGGCGGACTTCTTATAATGTTACTGCACTGGTTTTTATTTCCCCCGCAATTACTTAATGCCATCAACTCCAAAATGCTCTCCATCACAAATCTCTCGGTTCAATCCTCTCTGTATGATTGAACATTACTTGGGGTCAGTGCCATTCTCTGGAGTGTTTTTTTTTTTCTCTCTCTCTCTCTCTTTCTTATAAATCATTCCTTTTTTTCATCAGTATTTGATTGCCTTGAATTTTCCCACCGAAATGTTCGAAATGCCAAAATGTCGTTGAAGCTATCGTCTCTTTTTGTAAGTAAAGGTTTATCATTTATCATGATGCTTTATTTCTCTCTCTCTCTCTCTCTCTCTCTCTCTCTCTCTCTCTCTCTCTCTATCTCTCACACACACACACACACACGCACACACACACGCTCTCACAAACACTCATTCTCTCCCTCCCTCTCTCTCTCTCTCTCTCGCCCATTCTCTCTCTCTCTCTCTGTCTCTCTCTCTTACTCTTTCTCCCTTTCTCTCTCATAACTAATATCATTTCATAATACCCGAGGCGTACCTGGTATACTGTGTCAGGTTTGAGTATGACCATAACGTTTTACTTTACTTGTTGATTTAATAAACCCAACAGGCCAAAGTGCTTGATTAGGATTGAAGCCCATAGCCAGAAGCATTCATAATTATGTTCAGTGACCGTCATATCTCTCACACATAGCATGGTTTTAAATGTGCTACTAATCTCGAGTTGTGGAAATAGAACTACTTATTTTGGGGACAAAAACACGCATTTAGAACAGTAATATATCTTGTCTAGTTTCAGAAAAAGTCCAGAGACTATTTTTGACTGCTGTAAAAGTTTATAACTTCATTTGCTTGTTTTGTTGCAGCGTGAATCTCTGTGCATCTCGTGGATTTTAGAAGTGGTTCAAACTTGATAGGAGAAGGAACTCCTATATACTACGATCATGGTTAGATGTTAACGCACTGAATTAACTTTTCATATATTCAGTAGTCTTGCAATGTAACTGCAGTGTAAACAACGTTACAATCTAATTGAACTGTGCACAAGTTATTATGTTGTTCTCCTTTCGAAATCTGAAAATGTTTGTGTTTTAACCAAGCTTCCATGTCAAACTTTCTTTTTATTCCTCCTCTTCTTCTTCTCCTTTCTCCTTCTTCTTCTGCTTTCTACTTCTTCTTGTTCTTCTTCTCCCCCTTCTTCTTTCCTTTTCTCTTTTCTTTATCTTCCTCTTCGTATTCTTTATTTGTCTTAAATAAGATTGCTTTGGTATTCCAGATTTAGATTATAATCAGAAGCTAATAGCCTTCTGTCTACGATCTTGAAACTAATATAAAAATATACTAATAGATCACAAACGCGCCTTTGATCATTCCTTGCCTATGTCTTATAACCACTCTAAATCATTCATTCATTCGTTACATCACACCTCACATATAAATAGATCTCGTTAACATGCCAAGATTGTTTGATATAAGCAAGCCAGGATCTCGTATAAGACTACATGTCTCGTGTAGTGTATGGCCCGTGTTAGGGGGTGTTTCACAAAGATCCTAAGTTGGACTTAACAATTATGGAAAGCCGTTAGCATCTTTGAAAATATTTTGTAAAAGTTTTTTTTTTTAAAGTATAAATTGTTGAATCAAACCATTCATATTTTCTATTATCAAGGAGATCTTGATGTGGAATTTATGAAAAGTCTAAAATAAGTGAATTTTTGCTTTTGAATACGTTGTATTTTAAGTCTATAAATGGCTCTCCATAATGTTTAAGTCCAACTGAGTTAACTTCGACTTAGGATCTTTGTGAAACACCCCTAGATCTATCGTAGTGTATGGCATATGTGATGCGTCGCCATGTCTAGCCTGGTAATGGAACATCAACACAAACTTCTTCTTGCAATACCCGTTGCACACGAGGCGTCATTATTTTGTTGACGTAGGACTGCGTCAGCGACTGGTGCGGGCTTTGGCGCACTATTTGAAAGTGACTTTGTAAAAACAAAGTTACCGCACAATTGAGAGTTCAGTCAATGCCTGTAATAACTTGAGCATGGGCTAATAAACCATCAGACACTCGACTAGCGCAGGTAATAACGCAGTCGAAATGTCACGTCATGTGCAATAAGCATAAGACTACATCTGTAGTAGTGTATGGCCTATGTGATGCGTCAAAATGTCTAGCCTGCCTGTGGACCATCAAACACGTCATAGGTATCGTAAAGCTAGATCTGTTGTAGTGTATAGTATAATGTGATGCGCCGAAATGTCTAGCCTAGCGGTGGCACCTTAAACATATGATAATTCTCATAAAATAGATATGCTGTTAAATTAAACAGATGTGATGCATCAACATTATATTGAACATCAAATACGTAATAATGCTCGTAAGACTAGATATGTAGTAGTGTATGGCCTATGTGATGCGTCGATTTGTCTAGCCTGGCAGTGGAACATCAACACAAAATAATTACATCTCTCCGACCAGTCATTATACCCGCTGTGAGAGCTTGGCATGTGACTAGTAGGGTACTCCACCAAGCATATCCTCCTACTAATCCACTTTAAAGGGCTTGTCGTGTGTGCAGGGGGTGTTTCACAAAGATCCTAAGTTGAACTTAACTCTAAGTTAGACTTCAAGATTATGGAGAGCCATTTTGTAGCCTTAAAATAAAAAGCTAAAATTCAAGTATTCTAGACTTTTCATAAATTCCACATCAAGAACATGCCATCTCCTTGATAATAGAAGATGTGAATGATTTGAATCAACAATGTATGCCTGTTTAAAATAACGTTTACAAAATATTTTCGAAGATGCTAACGGCTTTCCATAATTGTTAAGTCCAACTTAGATAAGTTCAACTTAGGGTCTTTGTGGAACATCCCCCAGAACGTTTTACTTTTATTGGCGTTACATGCAGAGTTAAAGATCGTATGCTGAAAGACATATGACGTTAACAGTGTTAACATGCGAAAGGAATATGGATGTACATCTTAAGATTGATAAACGTGCTTTGAGGTATCCCTTAAAAATAGTGCCTAAACGTTCTGTATTTTGAGATAGTTATCAAAGTGATAGCATGCGATCATAAGGATAAAAAATGATTGACAGTGATCTTGAGTAGATGTAAACATGTTGAATTGAATTGTTTTTTGGGGGTGGTATATCTCCCGTTGTCTTGCAATATAATGTTTAAAGCAAATTTGTGGAACTCTGCGCGAATAAGATTGCTAAAACAATAATAATTTATGTAGCCATGACAACTACTTCTACTTACCCGTATTATGTTTAAAGTTACTCAAAGTAAAAATCCAACTTTTAACAAACTACGTCTAAAATATAATAAATATATTGTCATAATGTTAGGAAAGCAGTCATCGCTTCGAGAATCGGACAGTGTTTGCATCGCTGCCTGTATCATCGTTATTGCGAAGTGTTGATGGCCGAACGAAATATCATTGCCTCAATTATCGTCATATTATTATATAGTGGAGTGGAGGTCAACCCTCCAACCTACTTTTCTAAGACGGTAAAATTTAGATGATATTTGCAACACAGATCAGAAGAGAGAGGGAGCGAAGGAAATAGAAATAAGTTGTATGACAATTTATTGGTGGAATAATATTTAAGAGAGAGAGAGGAGAAAGGGGGAGAGAAGATGAAAGGGGGAGAGGCGAGTAAGAAAGGGGAGAGTGAAAAAAGAGAGAGATGAATGGATGAAGAGAGATATAGACACAAATCAATAGCATAATATAGAAGTTGAATAACAGAGACAAAATTAACCTATGCTGCCGAAAACATATACGGGTTATATAAGGCATACACTTAACGGGAAAGTTAAGATAAACTTGAGGGAGAGACAGATAGACGGGCAAACAGAGGAAGAATGAGATACAATTAGAGAATTAGTTATAGAGAGAAATGCAGAATGGACGACGTTTAAACCCAACCGTACTCATCCTTTCTATTTTATTCATCAAAAGCCAATGAAAGATGTATTATTGAAAACCTCCACTTACCAATCTTCTTTTGATGCCGGTCGATTATGCCCTTCCCTTTTCATCATCTGCTGTTGGAGAACGGTCCAAACAGGTGCGCGCGGCTAGTCCACAGTCATGTCCACTTAGTACTCCAGCTGCGTGTTGCGTCTGGCCGTACGTCACTCAATGGAGTCACGTGATATATACTTACTATACCTCAGAGAGAAGAGAAAGAGAGAAAGGGAGAGAAGGATTGATATACAGTGCGTCCCAGAAAAAACGAAACCGAGAAGCATCGAAGTTCTATCATAACTTAATCACAACTATAATTAATGAATGATACATATTTGGAAAGCTTAGAGTCTCCTCTTTCATGTGATGCTACTCAGATAATGCATATTGGACGCATGTGTGATTAAAAGCAATTTGAAGGATGGAAACCCAAAAGACATTTGGCGGGCGGTATCTGAATTTCGAAAGAAAATTCACATTTCTAGAAAGTTGAGTTTCTGCCCTTTCATATGACACCTCAATCAGGAAAAATGAGCGAGGAATGACAAAGTTCTGTTTGTTTAAAGTAGTGCTTGCATTTCCATAATTTTATTAAACGAATTCGTTTTCACTGGCTCGGTTTCGTTTTTTCTGGGACGCACTGTATATGTATATTTATATATACATATTTATATAGAGAGAGGGAGAATGAGAGAGAGAGAGAGAGCGAGAGAGAGAGAGAGAGAGAACGGGGGGGGGGGGGTAAAGAACGAGATACACCCACAGAGAAAGATCACATAATAATTGATTAACTATTGATCGACTGAGTAAAGTATGCTGGTGTCACATGAGCTTGTATGAACCTGACCTAGAAAATCATGAACTTTAAGTGTGTTCAGTTTACAAGATAATTTCTTATATGTGAAATGGTTAAAAACTTAGATATTTCTCCGAGAGAAAGGCCCTAGTCGAACTTAACTCTAAGGTGGACTAAAAAATTATGGAGAGCCATTTGTAGCCCTAAAATGAATATATTCAAAAGCGAAAATTCAAGTATTCTAGACTTTTTATAAATTCCACATCAAGAACATGAAATCTTCTTTATAATAGAAAATAATTATGAATGGTTTGAATCAACACTTTATGCCTTTTAAAATAACGTTTACAAAATATTTTCATGGATGCTAATGGCTTTCCATAAGTGTTTAGTCCAACTTAGAGATAAATTCAACTTAGTATCTTTGTGAAACACCCCCAGAGTTATTTTTCCCAGAGGTAGTTGGGACACTTGTTTTGGGTGATAGTTTGGGGTATAATAGTAGTTTTTTAAATTTCTTCTATTGGGGCATCGCTCTCGAGATTGACATTGATATTGATGTTCAATATTCTATGTAAACAAAAGTGTAATTGACTTATAAAAAAGCCCTTCTCAGAAACAATCATGAACCTTCTGACGACTGATTGAATGCTTTTCTTCGACTTAATTTTCCATATATTTGTTTGTATATAATTTGTCAGCACAATGGAACATGAATTTCATCTTTATTCGAATCAACTTTATTGTATGAAGCCTATTAAGATTTGATCCGGTGATTGCAATCCTGAGAGTTTTATTGCTTACGTCTAGTATCAAATATCCACAAACAAACAATATAATCGGTAGATTCTTATCGAATTGCTCCTTGCGGTTCTCTTATGTATTGAATACTGCGAATGGATACCGCCGTTTGATCACAACCTTGGGACTTGCCTCAACAAGCAATAATAAGACTTCGACGCAATTCATATAAGAATCTTTGTATATAATTTATTGTCCATATCATGAATTTCGTTTGGGGTAAAACCTGTGTGAGATTCACCTTGATAGATTTTTCCAGTGCATTTAACATGTAAAACATGTAAATTAAACATATTCAATGCATGTTTATCGCAATCCGTGAGAGAAGAGGTATCATGACCTGTTTAAAGGCGTAAATACAATGTATCAAAGTTAGTATTGATATGTCATACGATACGATACTACTGATGTGAGCTCGAGCACACTCTGAAATCGTTTGTCTGTTTTTGTTTTATTCTGCAATAGTCTTAATAGTAATCTGACGATGTAATTCAATTAAAAATTAATTTTAGCATCAATATCAATAATTATGTTTGGTTAAGTCTTGTATAAATTCCTCTATAATTCAGCCCTTGGCATATGGTAGGTATATAAACTGAAAATATGAACAATATGTGATTTTCTTCTTGTCAGTTTCAGATTGTCATTTTATATTGTGAAAAGTGAAAGGTAAAGACGTATCATGTTCTGATATTATTGTATTAGGGCTACGAATTTTCACCATAGCATCCTGAGACTGTGTTTAATCCGGATATTAGTATATCGATTTCATCTATCCTTGCCCTATAAGACACCGAATACATTAATTACTCGAATTCCTCATAACATCGTATATCGACGATGCAGTCAGAGAAGATGTGTTTAATTACGCATATAGTGATCGACTGTTGATGAATGTACCTACCTTACCTCATTTTATCCTGATGTTAAACTCAATCATAAGGTATATGTATATAATATATGTGTGTGTGCAATATTGTAATCATACGCTTACACTGAATTAAGGCATTCCTTTTGCTTGAACGTAACAACCACATAGGTGTTCATTAATTTATTGATGATGTATCACACGGATCATTTATAGTCTCATTTTTCCACCATTGTTCATGTATCTCTTTGTATTTGTATTTCCTTTTTAAATCCAACTTGTCGATATGGTTGCAACAATAAACAAAAGAGTGAATAATTAAATAACAGGTTGAAAAGTTGGGGCTATTTAACCTCGTTGAATATGAGAGGACTTCAGGTTGGCTTAAATACAGTTACCTCGAAATGAAGTATCCCTGCGAGTACTTAACATGAGCCACATTATCTTGGTTAAACGAATATGAAGCAAACCTGTATCACCCCGTCTCCCCCCTCAGGCCTAGCCTGTTCCTGATTGTTGCCGTTTTAAGTAAGGCCAACTATCATTATCTTTGAACATGATTTCTGTAAGTTTGCGTGTGGGCGTTTCATGATATTATGTTTTGCACGAAGATAGGCGACATTCTATTTCTGTACGTGACAGACAGGCTTATCAATGTGGTGAGGCGGACAAACTTTAGTTCATGTTTGATTAGCGCTATGATAATACTGTAATTATACATGTTCATATGAATCTTCCTCCCTTCTCTCTCTCTCTCTCTCTCCCTCTCTCTCTCACTCTCTATCTCTGTCTCCCCCTCCCTCCCATCCTCTTACTCCTTCTAACTCTCTCCATTCCTCCCCCTCCTTCTCGCCCCCCCCCTCTCTCTCTCTCTCTCTCTCTCTCTTTCCATACATAATATTGTCATGTTAAGTACACAGCGACTTTTTGTTTAAAGAATCTCGAAATTTGATGTCTTTGTCATGACAAATGTGTTACTTCATGATCACTCCATCTACATGTATATCTGTAATAGAATAACTTCATTTCTATTTAAAATATCATCACTGATTATTTGATTTGATTCGTCTATGATTTAGACCCATGTGGGGGGGGGGGCATGCTTTAATTTACAGATATTCCACTACAGAAATAGAAAATAAGCGAACAAATGAATGAATGTTGCTGTTACGAAAATGAGAACATTTCTAATGTCAGTGGTTGTTTCTCACTTTTGTTTGTCTCTATAAAATATTCTCCAGACGTTTTATAAAGTTTCAGTAATCAGTCTGCAAAATGTCCAAACCATTGTAATAACATTATCATAGCACGGATGCTCCTAGTACTGTACATGAAAAACATGATGCCAGTATACATTTTTCTAAGAGATGTTTACGAACATATTTCATTTATCGACAATCATTGAACATAGAAGTTTAATAACCTTTCAGAAACAGACCTGGTAGGTGCAAAAAAATGCAAGGACGAATGATCGTATTCTACGACAAGTCTTTCTCTTCTGCCAAATTAGATACTAACAGTAGTCCTGCCAAAGTACAAATTACCCTTTTCTATGATTGTCGTTTGCGGTTAGGATTAACCTAAAATGCTACTGGTTTCTCATTCAGCTGTACACATAGTTCATCTATTCTACGAAGCTCAAGGGGGGGGGGGGGGTAAAATCTTTCTTTTAAAGGCTTCGCTTCAAACTTCATTACGAAAGGATTACACAACAATGATTACAATCATCCCCTTTTTATTCAGCTATCACGGCTATGCGTTTTTGTACATGTAGATCACCAACTCTGGTTGTATACCTGATGAAAAGTGTAAAGTGATCGATTTACAATGTGCAAAACATTGATATCATAATTACAAAATGTATATAGAAATAGAGCTCCGAACGGGGATATTCTCGCTCAAATAATTCTTAGCTCTTCAGTTAGGCCGATTCACCTTCACTCTATTTCTGACTAACCAAAGATAGGATGAATAATGTACACAAGTCGTGTTGAGCATGAACTTCTCAAAATAAGGTTGGATTCATGCATCCTCCTCCCCACCCCCCACCCCAACCCCCCCCCCCCCCCCTTTATATACCTTTTTGTCGTCTTTCCTTCCATAAATAATTAGCGTTGGATAATAGCATTAATGTAATTTGATGTGAGAAACGTTTAGGATATCATTCATTAACCAATCTGATGAGAATATTGTCAACAAGTATCACTAAACTAGAACTACCCTTGCCCTCGCTCTGGCATGCTGTGCTGCATTATAATACGCTGAGCAAGACGGTGCATTGGAGTTATAACGCAACACATCGCCACAACAAAATCTGGACGGGTACTAACGATCTTAACACGTGCGTAATTAGACAAAAACTCATCTTGACGCAATTAGGCCTTGAGTGTAGAGGGGGGGGGGGAATGGGTTTCCGTGGCGCCTGTTTAGGAGCGACAGGGGTACAACTCGCACCCCTTTTGAGCCCTCCTACCAGCGATATTACCTTGAAGAAATATTTGAGTTCAGGTTATTCATGCGATTAAATTGTGAGGAAAAAAAACTGTCTGGAAGCAATTGCAAAGGTTTGATTATGTATTTCATTTACGAATCGATATACTGTGCGGTTTTGGAACTATAATAACGAAAGGGAATGAACTAAGTCCTCCTGTAAATCAAACGCACTCCACACAGATATGGGTACATAGGGCTACTCACACACACACATGTGGCATAGATGTTTGGTCCAAATATTTTCAAATATTTCTCTTCATTTTCCGATTATGAGGCCATTTTTTGTGATAGTCTTTAAAATTAAAGCAACTGATTATGCAATTGCTTTAAATATATAAAGAGTATTGCTGCCTTTGCATTTTGTGTGTGTGAATGTATAAGGTAAAATTAAGATCACAATGTGACTATTCGTTTAGGCATACCCCCATGAAAGTACCCTGTGCAGTAGCCTAACTGCCCCTAAGCTGATACCACTGGTGGATTTAGGGGTAACAACCGCCACCCCTCTTGAAAACCCTGGCGTTTATATCTTGAGTACACGAAAAATATGCCCGATTGTCTTTTTTTGTGCGTTTTTCAAATGTAAACTCAAAGCACCTTAAAAATATGCTCAAACTTGTTCTCGTTCGTCATAGATTTTGCAGAATTATGCCCCCCTCTCTCCCCTTCCCAAAGTCCTCGGCCCGCCCCTGCCTGACACTGCAGCACTGAATGAGAGTGGTGTCATATCAGGTTATAACGTCGGACCCGCTCTAACAACATTGGTCGTGATAGTGTGCAGGCTTGCCTCGATTTTTTGTATTCGGATATAAAGTGCAATACCATGACATCCATAAGCGAAGGTGCAGGCATAGAGGTGATTTTATGCATAATGATCATCAGCCATGCTAACATACATGATACAAGTGAGGGTTCGAGTTAAAGGGAATTAATCTTGTTCCGATTAAGACTCTGAAACGAATAATCGCTCAGAACTACTGCATTAGTATCTATGAAGAAATCAAATTACCTATATTCAGTTATTCTTAATAAGGGAAGATGCAGGCACAACTGTCCTTTTTTCACAGTGCTCTTCTTCCATGCTTAGATGCATGACACGAATGGGGGTTGGATAGAGAATCTAATAGTTATGAAACGAAATTTATTTTTAACGTCTTCTCTATTTGTAAAAATATATGTATATCAAAATAATAACAGCTTATACACGTATGTTTCTGTAAGCTATTCAGTTTTATTGAAGACTTTTTAAGGACCATGGGAGTGGCTGTTTGTTTTCCCCGCTTCAAAACATACAACATATTATACGGTTCGTTTATGGTTGACGAAGCCAATATGGGTAACAGATGACATAACATTCATACTTTGTGTGTGAGGTGAGGAAACAATTTGTAGGTATTCGGCAGCTACCGTATAAACAAGGTGTATAGAACAAACCGTTTGAAGTGCTCCTCGTCTGCACTTTTACTTCTTCTAAATCTCAGATTAACGGTTTAATAATCGGGTTATATCAAGGCGCCGCCCGGATTTCTATAATCTTCGCTGATCACTTGATTTGATTATTTAGACACGGAACGGCAATTAGTCTGTATTAAACGTCATGTCACCGGCCTTTTTTAAAACCATAGTGGCATGCAGAATGTTTCCGGACTATGCGTGCTCTTTTCTAGACGTTTTAAAAGCACTGCTTAACATTAAGCTGATTGTCATGATCAAAACAGAGGTAATTTGAGTTAATCATCCATGATAATGATGACGACGCTCACAATGACGAGGATGATGATGCGGAACCCGTTCATTGTTAAAGTTAGGGATTAAACACAAATATTGAGATATGGAGTGGCGTTCCAGTATAGGGTGGGGCCGGGGTCATCCCCCTCCCTAGTTTGAAGGCCCAGATACATTTCAATAGAATATACGATGGATCGACGGTAGGTTGGACTGACCAGATGCACATTCCCGCCTCACGTCTTGGAAGGATTCCGCCCTCATTTTTGATCAATTTCTGAATACGCCTTCTGAGCTGCATAATAAAAGCATCAAGAATATATCGATATGATTCGTAATTTCGCAAAGCTTACACTATCATTATCTTAATATTCAATTTAAGTAGGCATATCATGACATGTCCCAGAAGAAAATGCGGAGTTGTTTTAACGTCATCCATATTCCGTCCGTCTGTATGTCTGTCTGTCTTTCTTTCTGGGAAGACATTTCAGTGCGTAAGAAATGAGGACCGGTGCTGGCCCAGAAATGACAATCAATTACGAGGTTATGTGATGATACAGACTTGGATGAAAACTGATACCAGTAACCTATTTATTGATACTGGTATCCCTTCATATCGTAATGGAGACAGGTGACCGATGTGTTATTCTCTCCATCTCTCTCCCAATCTCACTCTCTCTCTCTCTCTCTCTCTCTCTCTCTCTCTCTGTCTTCTCACTCTGTCTTCCTTCCTCTGTTTATAACTGCGTCCCTCTCATCATCTTCACGGGTGCTTAAAGTGTTCCCTTTCTTTTAAGTGTTTGCCTTTGAATCGTTATGGATGTTATAACCCCCTGAAATCCTCATGACATACTCACTTAATTTCATTTCATCCAACTTTCACCTCATCCTATCTCCCCCTCTCTCTCTCTCTCTCTCCCTCTCTCTCTAACACACACAGACACACACTTTTCTCTAGCCCTCTCTACCTCTACATCTATCTACCTTTATTAATAATACAAAAAGAAGTAAGCTAAATTTGATATGAGCGCATCATTGATTGAACTAAAGATGTCAAAACATTTCAAAAACTATATTGATATGCTTGATGTTATAAGGTCTTTAATGGAAGTTTTCAGATTGCTTGGCGGAATCCGATTAAAACAGAAATATTGACCCGAAGATACCGCCCCTGCTCTTTCAGATTTTTTCTTCAGGCACCCCTCGCCCACCTTTTCGCCAAGAGCAAGTTTTCGTATGTTACGAACACATTGCAAGATCTGTATTATACCTGGATGTCCCAGCCGTAAAATTACGCTAAATGTAGCAAGCGGCGGTAAAGTATCTGGTGGAGTGTCGGTGCCCTGCGGCAGGATGCATTCTGTACATAGCGGAGATTCTAGCCACTCTCTCCGGGCTGTGAACCCGTGCAAGCACATGCAGCTCTTACGTTTATCAATGGTAGATTGCAAAACACTGGTATGACGTCATACCGGTCCACATTATACCCGTGGTACCTCGGGCTACTTGTATGTAGTCTAAGCCCAAGGTTGTACAATCGGTCTAGTCTCTGTTATAGACTCTGCTAGCGTACTAGGTGTATGCATTTAAGTAAGGCATTTGAGGCAAAGGCAGAGAGGTGACTGAACCGCTAGATCAACTTGAATCTTCTATAAAGGCTGCACTTTCTTTAATTAAGTGCTTGAAGACATTGTAACTTGAAACAATGAACGATAGAATGCTCATGCATTTTCGTCATGCTCTTCGTATCATGTTTGACACTCCGAAATTCAATTTCAAATTTTTGTTGGAAAGATTGCATTTAATGAATTGTCAGATAATACTTTATAGAATTTTGAATGGAAAACAGGTGAAACAGAAGAAGGCGAACCCGAACCCCCACCTCTCCAAAAAACTAATCCTGGTTGGGAATGCTTGTAGAAGTGAAATCAAATAACACCACTGCAAAATATATAGTTATAATGATGCCAGTGTCCCCTCAATTACTGGCACAACAATATGCCACATATCATTTCATTAAAAATAGAATTATTTTGTTTGTAGAGCATATCACATGCCTATGAAACGATGTTTACAGAAGCTTGTGAAAGTGTTTTAAACGATTCTCTGCAAGCACAAATCAATTTATTTTATAATCCTTTCCAGGCCTGTTCATTTTCGGCTAAGTGATGGCCATGTCGTTACATAACAGCTTAAAACAATGGGACTTGTATATATAGGCCTACATGTTCCTCTATCTTCTCAACATCCACCCTCATCACATGGTGTATCTACTATAGAGTGGTGAAGTGTGACGTCATCAAAAATCTATTTTTAGAATTTCTAAATTTTTTCTTCATTTTCCGAAAGAGCATCAAAAATAATGTCCAAATGTCGAAAACCAATTGAATATGTTAAGTATTGGCTGAGATATGACCATCTGAATAAATGTATGTCCTATGGGAACTCAGATCATAACACTGAGTTCCTATAGCAAATATATTTATTCAGATGGTCATATCTCAGCCAATACTTAACATATTCAATTGGTTTTCGACATTTGGAGATTATTTTTGATGCTCTTTCGGAAAATGAAGAAATTTTTTTAGAAATTCTAAAAATAGATTTTTGATGACGTCACACTTCACCACTCTATAGTTTGGTGTACCGATGGTTTGGCTTTAATTAAGGCCGTTCGATTGATTGCCATCTTATCGATGAGTTTCCTGGTGGTATTTAGTTTTGAGGTCTCATTATGGGGAGCATTGACACGAATTTTCCCCGAGCAGCCACGGGCTGGCTGGCTGGACGAAGGTTTGAGGTCACTAAAAAGTCAGGTCGATGTAAGGCTTGATCAGGAGTATACATTCACAAGAGTATTTGATGACCATATAGCCCTATTTACACGTGTTTTATCAAATTAACTACCACTTCATATTATATGAATATGATCTAGAAGGGTACATAGTATTATTATATTAGTAGAAGTAGTAGTAGTAGTAATAGAAGTAGTAGTAGTAGTAGTAGTAGTAGTAGTAGTAGTAGTAAAGAAGTTAAGAAAGTAGTATAAGCAAAATATAGCAAGAGTGAGTAGTAGTGGTAGTAGTGGTGGCGGTGGTGGTGGTGGTGGTGGTAGTAGTAGTAGTATTAGTAGTAGTAGTAGTAGTAGTATAGTAGTTAAAATTGAGTAATTCCTTAAACTTTTCTAATATTCTCATTCACCTTCTTATTGCATTAGACTTTCCTGACAAAATTACTGAATTTAACTTGTGGAAAGCAATTTCAGGGTTTCACTAAAATTTCTCGTCAAATCAAAAAGAATATGTGTCACTAAAAACGTCTTGAAATATACAAAAAATCCTGCTCAGACATAAGTGTCCTTTGTGAAAATACCTTGTGATGATAGACTACAAGCGAAGATACGTTTTCAAATGTTATCAGCCCCACTCAAAACAAAATGTCAGATACTAGCTCACTGCTGAATTATGTATGCTTAGCCTACTCCTTAAATGGCCGTACTGTTATCTTCCATTTACAAGCTAACTGGATCGATATTTCTCTTGGTACATGTCTTGTCTCATCTTCTTTTTAAAGCATGTCGATTTAATCAATAACACAACAATGTCAGTTGTTGTTTGTGTTGATCCAATAAAAATGGTACTTATAATCGTACTAATGGCTGTTTATCTTTGTTTTCAAAATTCATCCTATTTGTGGCATTCCGGTATAGCCTTATGAGGTTTGCGAGTGTCTTGGGTAATGAATTTAGCAACAGCTTTACCTTTCTTACTATAAGATCCTCACAGTCACGTATAGGATTATATATTAACAGGATGTATCAAAATAACTGATGAAGTCAGGGAAATAAATTAATAGTTTAGTAACAGAATAAGTGGGCAATATTGCTCGGAAGTTAGATTAATGTCGTTATTCATTTACCTGGGGTTGGCGGCCATGCACATCTATCGTTCGCGATCAAATGAGCTTGCTCTAATGTCTTCATAACAAAGTCCAGTCCCTTGCTTGATGTTGTCAAACCAAGTGATTCGGCTCCTACCTCTTTCGCGTTCCCTTCTATCAATCCTTCAAGAACATCCTTTTTACCCTCCTCCTCTGATCAAATGCCCGGCATACAAATTTCCTTTTTTGTGTACAGCCTTCGTCAGCTCCCTTTCTCGGCGTGCTTTTTGTAGCCCCCATTTATTGCTGGTTTTCATAACCCACCTATTCTCTGCATTCTGCGTCAGCATCACATTTCGACGGCTTCTTTTCAGAGTCCTTGTTTTAACTGAATCCGATCATCAGCGTATGAATAATAAAGGTCCTAGTGATGATCATTGAGGTATGCCACATACCCGAATGGCATTTAGTTAACATAGGTCTGGCGTTTTTTACTTCTATATACTGCTTATATGCATATGATTGTTATTTTGATTTTGTATACTTTATTATCAATCTTCAATAAAGGAACATGGTATAAACATAAAAGAATTGCACAGTCACAGACATATAATAAGAGTAGATAAGATATTTTGATAATAATAATCACTTATAAGCAAATGATTATTGCAAATGTGTTCATGAGGAGAGGAACTTTTTTACACTAGTGAATGAAATGTTTTCGTTTTGATGTGGTTGTAACCATACAGTGTGATCCCGTCGTGGTCATAACGGTTATCATGATCATCGGCAGGCACTCACGCATTCACTGGATCATTAATTGCGATGGATGTTATTCGTGCTGATGGTTGCATACGTGATGAATGTCACAACAGCTGCTCGCCTTCATACCTCTTTTTATTAAATGAGTGTGATAGGGGGTCCGATGAATATTAAAGGGATAACCTCGGTACACTCCAAAAGAATTGGCATGCATTTAGATTCAGAATCATATTCAAAAGACATGTACATGTACTTCCATATTATAACCCAATGAATACAAGATAACTATTTACATTTACATGAAGGAAGGGGGCGAAATTCTCTGGAAGCATAATGCTTGTAATAGGGTCGTCATAACAATATAAACAATTATACATGTAACTGTATATATTACATTATGATTATAGTCAACGTAAACTCTTTATAACAAATATAGAAATTTCTCAAAATTGGCCGGGTTAAGGGGGAACATATTTGTTTGTTTTAGAGTGTAGATGTGTAAAGGCTCTTGACTGTCATAAAAGAGTTCCTTCGATCCTTGCTTTGAGCTTAGATTCTGGACAAGGTGGTTTGACCACAGTTGTCTCTCTTGGTTTATGGAATCGGTATATGTCAATGCTAGGGAATAATTTACGCAGGGAGCAAAGGAAGAAAGACTTATTCATACTGATGGGATTTCAACGGGTGAATAAGACAATAATCATAATATTGTTATTGAGAATTATGTTTTAAAAGATGCACTTCAAACTCTAGGGAAAAGGCCATGCTAAAACATAATTTTGAATTTAATGTGATTTAATTTGTTTTCGATCATTCCTATCGATACCATATTTCGTAACCTTAATGTCTTTTCTAGTTGCTTTAATCATGTAAATGTTATAACAATTGAAAATCCCATTGAGATATCATGCTGGATACTAGTCAATGAATATAATCGTTCTCAGTTTATGTCTCTTTATATCATACTACATTACGTGAAACGCATTTGGAAAACGAGGAAACAAAGGTTATGTTTAAGTCCCTCCATCATTGCCTATTACTTTGACAGTGAAAGTTCTAAAATTCTGATAACGACGCTCTCCATGTTTCATTGATCTGCGCATAATTTGTACCATGATCAAACTCAGTGGGCTATTGCCAAAATGCATCTTCTTCGAGGGATGCACAACCAGCTCTAGACTTGAACACCTTACACCCAAAGCAAACAGATCAAAGAGTCATGCTTCGTCACAGAGAGTGGAGTTCGAGATCTCATCGAATGCAATTCATATTTATAACAGACGTCATTCGCGATGACTTCTAATGATGAATGTACTCGCGTGTGATATGTTCTGCATGTGCGTGGTGACATTTGCCAGCCTGATCAAGTTGAACATGTTTCAAGCCAGATCATAGATGCAAAGGAATGTTGCTGAGGAGATGATGTGTGACGTGATCGGCACAACAGGTCAACGATGCGTACAGAGAAGGAATACGTGTTTAAAAAGTGTATAGCTGCGTTTGATTCGAATGCCCGTTGCACACGAGGTGTCATTTGCCTGACGTAAGACTGCGTCAGGTATTGATAACTGTAACGCTTCATGTAAGAGTGATATCGTATAGGTCAACGGTGCGTACAGAGAAGGAATATGTGTTCAAAACATATATAGCTGTGTGTGATTCGAACTCCCGTTGCACACGAGGCGTTATTTGCCTGACGTAAGACTGCGTCGATTGCCTGACATAAGACTGCGTCAGGTATTGGTGACTTTGATGCTTCATTTAACAGTGATATCGTACAAAAAGTGAATATAAAATCAAAAGGACTTGATTATTGGCGTATGGGTCAATAGCTTTCACAAGCTTGATTAGCGCCGCTTTGTGACGCAATCGGAATAAATTATCTTATGCAACGAAAACACAAGATTACTTGCCCTGTGGTCATACATGTACATGCAGACTACACTACACAACGATATAAGTAACCATTTTTCAAGCGTAATACGACTTCAGAGTACTTACACAATGAAGCACTCTAAACTAATCTGCATGTATTAATGTTTCAAGTGCTCGAATCCCTTCTTGAATCTGCATAAAGACATTTATTTTCATATCAGTATACAAGCTAAACGGCCTTACTTCTATGTTTTGAGTAAACCCTATTAACTGCGGTACAGTCCGGGGCAGTGGGTTTAATATGAATAGACTATGATTAATGTACACCGGTTTGCAAGAGCCTCCCCCAAGTCTCGGAGCCCCCAATATACTCATCCCACTGACATTAAATGGATATATTGTTGCTCTTTCTACATAATCCGGCTAATATTTTGTAATATCTCGATGACGAATGGGCAAGGCATTCGACCGCGATAACGGCCAAAGTGGGCAATATTTTAAGATCATGACGTTCTAGAGTTTGGACAGATTTATTTAGCTCCTATTTTTCTGCCCACCTTTTTGTAACTCTCTCTCTCTCTCTCTGGCTCTCCCTCTCTCTCTCTCTCTCTCTCTCTCTCTTCCCCCTCTCTCTCTTTATCTATGTCATTCCCTTTATTTCAAACACTTATACAGAATGGCCCTTGCTTACACCACCATTTGCACACACTTACATCTTAAAACGCACAGCACACATACACGCACACACACACACACATACCCTGTCACTGTTTTCTTTCTCGCTCTCTTATTCTCTCTTTCTCTCTTCTACCTTCTCTCTCTCTCTCTCTCTCTCTCTTTCCCTTTCTCTCTCAATTTCAATATTGCCCCCACCCTTTGTCTACCCCTCTTCCAGTTCGAATTGTAATAAAATTAATGTCCCTTTCTGAATGTTTGCCTTTCAGTCCTTCTGTCCTTCTATCTTTGTGTTTCTTTCTCTTTTATCCGTAATGTCATTATTTCCCACGAATTTGTAGTAATTAAAGACCGTTCTCCCCATCTCTTGTGTTTCCTGTATAAGTTCACTTATTTCACTTACTTCAATGCCAAGTGAATATCCCAGAGCATATCTTTCTTGAAAATAACTAGCCTACGAATCCATGAATCACATGATAGAACGTACATTGAGACTCTAATTCATAACTGATTTTCCTAAATTGACCAAAAATAAACATATTTGGATAATTATGAATAACTGCGGTAAAAGGTCATTTATTTAAAGTCCTACAGGATTTCACTGAGCAAAAGAAATAAATCATCTTGCAAGAAACCTGATTTGACGCCAAACAGAATTGAGATTACAGATTCTGAAGGGTTTGATTTAGTAGCTGGTTTACTTCTGTACTTGAAATACAGTTTTTAATTTCACAATGTTATCATAATTATATCATATCTACGGTTGGAAAAGCATATTTTCACATCATCAGAATATAATACTGGTAATTCCATACCATAATGATATATGAAATATCTCCTCAAATTTTAGAATCTCAAACTCATATCGCGTCTAGTGCGCTTTTCATAATTAACTTGAAAATTTGATTGTAAGCGTAAGTTAATTCATAAAGCTGGTATTAACAGAATATGTTCGCATAAAAAGTAAGTTTATGATCCTGTGGCATTATCTTTGCTCAAAACACTTTGTGGTACACCTTTCGAAAAAGGGTTTATTTTTACACAATTCTCTTCCATTTTCTTGGATGATCGTTGCTGATAAAGAAAAAATGACAGAAGTGCAAACGCAGTACAAGCAATCTGTTACATGCAATTTAAATGGAAATTGTCATAGATTATTTCGTCGTTGCCCTCATTATAAACCCATCTAAAGCTGTTGGTTTTCAATTTACACCCAATACAACGTCCTTTCAAACGTTCCGTCCTCTTTTCAAAACAAACATGGCAAATCACAGCGTAGAATGTTATATATAATAGGAAAGGGTGAAGGTACATGTATGGATGCGGTTTTTCTGAGTATTGAAAGAAAAAAATAATGCTTTTCTGTTTTAAAAAAAATCTACGTGTAATAATCTCATATAAAGAACTCTCCTGAAATTCTTAAAGGCTCGTACAAAAGTACTTAATTTCATTGCCTTCTAACTCATTTGCTCCTTTTCATGAGGGTACATTGTTCATCTTCTGGTATTTACATATCTAGCTACGATTTCAATAGCTTACATTTTAATTGATCACAGAAGGTATGTTAGTTTATCGACACGATTTACTCTGAATGCTTTTATATGATTGATTCAAATTCCTCTTTTTCAAACCAAATTATTCATACCAAATTGTGTACCCTTACTCTTATCATCTTGATATAAGTGATATATACATTTTTTTTAAAATTCAATCATACGAAGCATATTACTAAAGTCCTTATAGAATTAAGTGATTTCTGAAAAGGATTTAGACATGGATTTAGATATAGATCTTCAAAAGAGTGATAACCTCCATGCATGAAACGAATCGAATTAATATTCAAATACGAACTAATTTACAGACATTTGATTAAAGCGATACAGTGTATATTTATTTTACTTCTTTAATTAAGTGTACTATTTACTTTTAATGTTTTTAAATTGTGATTCAAATTTGCTTCCATTTAATGGCCTTTCCTAAATGGAGAAATATGATAGTTTGCAACGTTCATCCGCAAGCGGATGGGAGTTGAAACGGAGAACCAATGTTCTGGATGAAGGTCTCCTATATCACGTTCGTTCCTCCTCTTATCAACACACATATTTCTTCACATGTGCGTTTACCTCAGCCATAATCCCTGCACTCGGCGAAATGAGATCCGCCCATGACCTTCGCGGTCCTAAACACACACACACACACACGCACTCACACACAACTTCACGCACACTCACGTACAATAACTCCACGCACACCAGTCCACGCACACACGCACGTCCGCTGTCTCTCACAGAAGACGCCGAAATCCCAACATAAACAAGCCAGTTCTAAAGGCTTGTGCGTCCAAAGTACTCACAATAAACATAAATGTGTGAGTCTATCATTTCTAGAACGAAAGATTGATGCGTGAGTGAAATGTTGGAGGTGATTTTTCTTAACCTTCTCGGCGCCGAAAGGCACCAAGTTCCATAGGCGCCACGTGTTTGTGGTGAGGTTTCAGTACGTAACATACTAAATGACGCCATTAAAGTAGTATGACGTAGTTACATGGTGAAGTATTACATTTAGGTTTATTTTTCCATTCCTTTCTCTGCGGACGTGAATGGTCTGGTGGATTGTAAGATATTCTGACATGCACGAAGTCTCGACCTACTAGTATACTGTAGGATTATCTAGTTTAAAAAAGCCACGCCCCATGATATGTCTTTATATGTCAATATATCTACTTATATTCTTGGGAAAATGAATATTTACATTTTTTTTTCCATCTAGGAATCGTAAACAGTTTTTGTTTAAGGTAGTAAACCAACAGCTTGTATTAGAAGCAAGAGCGGCTGTCTAAAACTGTTGATTTGTAAGAACTGGAACACTTTAATACATTCTCTGAAACTACGTCAGATTTATCTTCATAACATAATGATGAAGAAGAATGTTATTGGCAATCACAATATTTTGACATATTTTTCTGATTTTGATTGATGTATGTTTGACCCAGAAATCTATCTTAGCATGTATCTTAAATCCATCTCGCATAGGTCCATGTTCTTAACCGCGAAGTTTCGACTTCTAAAATGATATTAATTCCGCACCTGTTGCATAACGACGCATTGTATACAACTGCTTTGTAAAAGAGGGATAGGGAAAACTAAATCTTTTACACGTGGTAGCAATTTAAACTTTGACAAGGGTGAGGCTGACGAATGATTTGATTTTCACATGGAATTCATCATAGTTGTTTACAACTGTCGACAGAGCTGCTACAATGAAATGTTATGTGAAGTGCTGTCGTGATTTTCTTTGGGGGAGGGGACCGCCGGCCCGTACCCCCCCCCCCACCCCTCCGATTTCTAATTACAATTTGGCTTACATGAAATACGCAATAGAACATTGTGCCCCCTTGTGTAAATGTCCGAACCCAAAGCCACGCAAAAAAGGATCGAACCCCCTTTTTTGTCAGAAACATTGCCGGATTTGCCGTCCCAACTCTTTTTATAACAATAGGGACTTTTAAATTTGCACAACGACAACGTGGATTGCTACGATCGACGTCCTTTTAATACACTGCCTTGAATGGACGTCACACGTATCCGTCCACGCAAATCTAAAAGTCCCTATTAAAACTGGATCCGCCCCTGATCTGAAGCAATGACAGAGCAGGGAATAAGGCAACAGATACAATCCAGATGTGAGTCAGATGCCAAATGACATTTGTGAAAGAGTGACATTTTTCTAACTGAAATGTCAATGGTTAAAGTGCCTCTGAAAGTATGTCCTAAACAAGAGGAGCAGAGAGAGGAGTACTATAAATAATTGCAACCTTGATATATACCTCGATAAGAATATATCAAACACAGCCTTGAGTATATAGTCAACAGAGAGATATGATGTAGGGTACCTTGATAGATTAATGACACCATCGAATGTCTGTAACCAATGTATACTTGTTTGGCAATGAAATGAATACATGATGACACTGTTGATACTTCATCGCATGCAAGCACTTTTAAAAACATCTACTTAGAATGACTGAAACATTTGAAGAAGTTCCCGTCAAAACAAACAAAAACAGCAGATCTAATTCTGTAGTCTAATGGCATTTCCAGGAGAACTTTTAGAACGATACTGAATATGTTTTTCAAATAAATTAGTGTGAGTCTAAGACCAAGTTCTGCTTTTGATCTGCTCCCAAAATAATAACAGTGAGAAAAATGCTGATAATAATGCTGATAATAATAATGATAAATATCTTTGTGAAGCACACTCTGTTGGGTATGTTTCCAATGTGTAAAAATATTATTTTGTCGCGCAAATACGAATTCAACCGTCCGCAGATTTAAAGAATGGATTTAATTATCTGATAGGGATAAGATTTTCCCCCTTGTGAGTTTATTGCTGGTTTTCTTTCATGTACCTTTTTCCTTAATATGCCTTGTGAAATTGAAATATGTCATAATCGTCGTGCCTTTAGTGGATTTCGTCTTTTTTGTATCTCTTCCTTTGGTTTGCAAGAAGAAATATGAATATGAATATGAATCTGATGGTTGGATGGTTAGATTATTAAACACATTTAAGAAGAAAAAAGGCACCACCTACTAAGAAATCATGGAGAAATTATTCCATTTTAAAAACACTCGTCATCCTTTGCGACACTGCATGCAGGCAAAGTATACATTCGTCCAGAAGAACTCACCAGTAACCTCTAGACTGCGCCCTCCAAATGGGTCAACGAAATTTCAGGTACCCTAGGGTTATATACTTACTAAACCGAACGACTCCTGAACATGTGCAGCACTTTATCAACTTACACAGCTTGGTTGTAGAACAAAAAACACGTTTTGTTTTGTCACGTGCCGTTGATGCTTGCCTTCCAGTATATAAAACAATCATTAAGACACACATATTCAATATCTGTTGCAAACGCAGCGTCATTTACATTGCGTTATTACTTGTGCTAATCAAGCCTGTGAAAGCAATTAACCCATACACAATTAAACTACAGCAATGACTGTAATCATTTTTGGACTATGTCATTCTCATGTGGTACGTCAAAGACTGCGCCAGTCACTGACGCAGTTCTACGTCAGCAAAGGACGCCTCGACATACGAGAAAATGGGTCAGTAATTAAGATTAATTCTGAACATGAGCAATATGTATATATATATCGTTTAGACTGAATTGTGAAACCACTACTCAGTTAAAAATAAGTTGTGTAATTGAAGTCTTTAAAATCTATGTGTAGGTAGGTACCGATCAAGAAAATACTTTTACAATAACAGGCGGAATTATTCTTTTTACAGGACAAAATGATATATCATCATGAGTGTTTAAAATAAATTTGGAAAGACCTACATTTACTTTTTTCAAACATCTTAGTGTATTCAAGGGGTCATCGTGATTGCGCTCACTACAAATTGCTCTATTTACTGAAATGGAGGTTAAATTGCCATTCGTGCAAGGCGCTTTTTTTTTTTTTTTACATCCTCACGTCAACCTCATCGCCCTTGGCGCGGAACGGATGGAATGCCTCAGGGTTGACGTAGGTGTCGCTATCACTCGATATTTGTTCTCTCACAAATTGTAGGTCTTTGATAAAAGTAGGTTAAGTGGAACGTCGATACTACACCGGAGAGGGTGGTCAAGGTAAACATGACTTTATAAAAGTCTGCCCTTTTCCATTTGCCTTTTTTTCGTGCAAGATGGTGTCATGACGTGTTGGTCTAAATCGTATTTGATAACTGAAATTCGTGAAATGGTACCACTGGCGTAGCCATGAGAACATGGGTGCTCCACCTCCTTTGGAACGGCTATCAAGTGTAGAGGGCAGAATGAGAGAGAGAGAGGGGGAGAGAGAGAAGATGCATGAGGGTGTGTGAGAGAGAATGTGTGTGTGTGGGTAAATGAGTGTGAGAGGGAGGGGGAAGTTAAAAAGAAAGTAAGAGGCACAGGAAGAGAGAAAGAGAGAACAAAATAACCGAGAAGATAACACTCCCTCCCGATCCACACCTTTTTATTTTGGATCATTTTGTGGAAGCAATGCCTTCCAATCATTCCAACGGTTGCACTCACACTTTGTCAGTTGTTAATCTGATTACTCATAAATAATGTATTGGCGACATATTTCCCTTAAATATATATTTATTTATCCCCCCCCCCCTCTCTCTCTCTCTCTCTCTCTTTCTCTCTTTCTCTCTTTCTTCTTTCCTCTCTCTCATTTCATTTGTCCCTCCCTTTTCTCCTCTTCTTTCTCAAGCTCGAGTTGCTAGTAATTCTTCCATTATAAAGCATGATTGCATAACCCTTTTCCCCATCGATCGAAATGTTTCAATTAACTATTCACGTAGTACATAATTATAACTCCATTTAAATGCTAATAATACAAAACATGAACAAGTAATTGCATACATTTATTACGACTGCCCTACATACCCGAACATATTTCTTGTTTATTCAAAAGATTGCCAGAGAGAGAGAAACCCACACCGCCTTCCAGACTCAACTACCTCTACTCAGAGCGTCGTCTACTTAAGATGTTGACACAGTGATATATAGCATTGTGTATACACGATCTGTATTATACCCCAGTGTGTGTGCGCGAGTGTAAAGTGAGTGTGGGTACGTCGTAGCGGAATCCCACAGGCCTCGCTCCCCAGTACCTACGGGGTGCAATGATAGATTCGCTCGAGTGCGAGCAGCGAGCTCAAGTATCGCCACTCGAGCGCCTTTTGAAGCGAGTCTTCTCGTGCCAACCCCGGGCGGTCGTTGGACTCTTAGCGATCGAGGAGAGACGGGGGGCTGGTGTGTATATATAACAGACAAATCTCGGCTGGCTAGACTTCTTGATGAGGTGCTGGTGGAGGCAGAAGTTCACCTACCTGGGAGCTATTAGTGACGAGGAGAGAGAGAGAGAGAGAGAAGATGAGAGAAAGAAGATGAGAGGATGAAGGAAAGAGAGAAAGAGACAGAGACAGAGACAGAAATGCATGATGTTAAAGAGATGGGCTGAGAGCGACATATGCAGTGAGGAGAAAGAAAGAGGACGACAGCCATGCATGGACACAGTGAAATAGAAAAATAGAGAGGAGAACAGATATTTATAATGAAAGAGAGAGAGGGGGAGGGGAGGGAGGGAGAGAGAGAGAGATAGAGAGAGAGAGTGAGTAGCAAAAAGATTGTCAAACTCTCAGAAATCATTATACGTAGACATACAGATCCTGACTAATTACAGCTAGCAGAAAAAGCCTATGAACAACGAGAGATAAGAATCCTGAAAAAAGAATCTAGAAATTGAGTTTAAAAAGGGTTAGAAGCCAAATAAAACGGATTTAATCAACGAGCTACTTAAAACACCATCTTTTAAAATACCCGAAATTATCTTAATAGAATTGAACGAAATGGAGCAATTTTCAGTTTCGGTCATACATGTACAGGTACTTTATTCCATCTCACAGGCGTGGATGATATTGATTTAAGAAAACAAATATAAAATGGGAACGAGGGTGCTTCTCAATTGGTAAATTAACCGTTCCGAATTCCATAGCTCAAAGGTCCACTGACAAAGTTAAACACAGACGAGTAACTGGCAGATCACTAGAAAGTGCTAAAGACAGGTGATAAGCACTTTCGAATGACGGGTTACGAGTTAGAAAGAAGGGGGAAAAACCTCATCACGTGCCCCCCCCCCCCCCCCCTCTCAACACGCTCAAACAATTATTTGATAAGGATCTATACGCTATCAATTTATATCCTTTCTCTCGACCCTTGGCAACCATACAAAAAAATGTTGGAAATGTCACTCTGAGCTGGATGGTGTGATAAACAAATTGAATTGACTGAAAGTCAGGGTGTAAGACCGCCAGGGAGGTGGTCATGAGCAGAGCAGGGAATAAGGCAACAGATACAATCCAGATGTGAGTCAGATGCCAAATGACATTTGTGAAAGAGTGACATTTTTCTAACTGAAATGTCAATGGTTAAAGTGCCTCTGAAAGTATGTCCTAAACAAGAGGAGCAGAGAGAGGAGTACTATAAATAATTGCAACCTTGATATATACCTCGATAAGAATATATCAAACACAGCCTTGAGTATATAGTCAACAGAGAGATATGATGTAGGGTACCTTGATAGATTAATGACACCATCGAATGTCTGTAACCAATGTATACTTGTTTGGCAATGAAATGAATACATGATGACACTGTTGATACTTCATCGCATGCAAGCACTTTTAAAAACATCTACTTAGAATGACTGAAACATTTGAAGAAGTTCCCGTCAAAACAAACAAAAACAGCAGATCTAATTCTGTAGTCTAATGGCATTTCCAGGAGAACTTTTAGAACGATACTGAATATGTTTTTCAAATAAATTAGTGTGAGTCTAAGACCAAGTTCTGCTTTTGATCTGCTCCCAAAATAATAACAGTGAGAAAAATGCTGATAATAATGCTGATAATAATAATGATAAATATCTTTGTGAAGCACACTCTGTTGGGTATGTTTCCAATGTGTAAAAATATTATTTTGTCGCGCAAATACGAATTCAACCGTCCGCAGATTTAAAGAATGGATTTAATTATCTGATAGGGATAAGATTTTCCCCCTTGTGAGTTTATTGCTGGTTTTCTTTCATGTACCTTTTTCCTTAATATGCCTTGTGAAATTGAAATATGTCATAATCGTCGTGCCTTTAGTGGATTTCGTCTTTTTTGTATCTCTTCCTTTGGTTTGCAAGAAGAAATATGAATATGAATATGAATCTGATGGTTGGATGGTTAGATTATTAAACACATTTAAGAAGAAAAAAGGCACCACCTACTAAGAAATCATGGAGAAATTATTCCATTTTAAAAACACTCGTCATCCTTTGCGACACTGCATGCAGGCAAAGTATACATTCGTCCAGAAGAACTCACCAGTAACCTCTAGACTGCGCCCTCCAAATGGGTCAACGAAATTTCAGGTACCCTAGGGTTATATACTTACTAAACCGAACGACTCCTGAACATGTGCAGCACTTTATCAACTTACACAGCTTGGTTGTAGAACAAAAAACACGTTTTGTTTTGTCACGTGCCGTTGATGCTTGCCTTCCAGTATATAAAACAATCATTAAGACACACATATTCAATATCTGTTGCAAACGCAGCGTCATTTACATTGCGTTATTACTTGTGCTAATCAAGCCTGTGAAAGCAATTAACCCATACACAATTAAACTACAGCAATGACTGTAATCATTTTTGGACTATGTCATTCTCATGTGGTACGTCAAAGACTGCGCCAGTCACTGACGCAGTTCTACGTCAGCAAAGGACGCCTCGACATACGAGAAAATGGGTCAGTAATTAAGATTAATTCTGAACATGAGCAATATGTATATATATATCGTTTAGACTGAATTGTGAAACCACTACTCAGTTAAAAATAAGTTGTGTAATTGAAGTCTTTAAAATCTATGTGTAGGTAGGTACCGATCAAGAAAATACTTTTACAATAACAGGCGGAATTATTCTTTTTACAGGACAAAATGATATATCATCATGAGTGTTTAAAATAAATTTGGAAAGACCTACATTTACTTTTTTCAAACATCTTAGTGTATTCAAGGGGTCATCGTGATTGCGCTCACTACAAATTGCTCTATTTACTGAAATGGAGGTTAAATTGCCATTCGTGCAAGGCGCTTTTTTTTTTTTTTTTACATCCTCACGTCAACCTCATCGCCCTTGGCGCGGAACGGATGGAATGCCTCAGGGTTGACGTAGGTGTCGCTATCACTCGATATTTGTTCTCTCACAAATTGTAGGTCTTTGATAAAAGTAGGTTAAGTGGAACGTCGATACTACACCGGAGAGGGTGGTCAAGGTAAACATGACTTTATAAAAGTCTGCCCTTTTCCATTTGCCTTTTTTTCGTGCAAGATGGTGTCATGACGTGTTGGTCTAAATCGTATTTGATAACTGAAATTCGTGAAATGGTACCACTGGCGTAGCCATGAGAACATGGGTGCTCCACCTCCTTTGGAACGGCTATCAAGTGTAGAGGGCAGAATGAGAGAGAGAGAGGGGGAGAGAGAGAAGATGCATGAGGGTGTGTGAGAGAGAATGTGTGTGTGTGGGTAAATGAGTGTGAGAGGGAGGGGGAAGTTAAAAAGAAAGTAAGAGGCACAGGAAGAGAGAAAGAGAGAACAAAATAACCGAGAAGATAACACTCCCTCCCGATCCACACCTTTTTATTTTGGATCATTTTGTGGAAGCAATGCCTTCCAATCATTCCAACGGTTGCACTCACACTTTGTCAGTTGTTAATCTGATTACTCATAAATAATGTATTGGCGACATATTTCCCTTAAATATATATTTATTTATCCCCCCCCCCCCTCTCTCTCTCTCTCTCTCTCTTTCTCTCTTTCTCTCTTTCTTCTTTCCTCTCTCTCATTTCATTTGTCCCTCCCTTTTCTCCTCTTCTTTCTCAAGCTCGAGTTGCTAGTAATTCTTCCATTATAAAGCATGATTGCATAACCCTTTTCCCCATCGATCGAAATGTTTCAATTAACTATTCACGTAGTACATAATTATAACTCCATTTAAATGCTAATAATACAAAACATGAACAAGTAATTGCATACATTTATTACGACTGCCCTACATACCCGAACATATTTCTTGTTTATTCAAAAGATTGCCAGAGAGAGAGAAACCCACACCGCCTTCCAGACTCAACTACCTCTACTCAGAGCGTCGTCTACTTAAGATGTTGACACAGTGATATATAGCATTGTGTATACACGATCTGTATTATACCCCAGTGTGTGTGCGCGAGTGTAAAGTGAGTGTGGGTACGTCGTAGCGGAATCCCACAGGCCTCGCTCCCCAGTACCTACGGGGTGCAATGATAGATTCGCTCGAGTGCGAGCAGCGAGCTCAAGTATCGCCACTCGAGCGCCTTTTGAAGCGAGTCTTCTCGTGCCAACCCCGGGCGGTCGTTGGACTCTTAGCGATCGAGGAGAGACGGGGGGCTGGTGTGTATATATAACAGACAAATCTCGGCTGGCTAGACTTCTTGATGAGGTGCTGGTGGAGGCAGAAGTTCACCTACCTGGGAGCTATTAGTGACGAGGAGAGAGAGAGAGAGAGAGAAGATGAGAGAAAGAAGATGAGAGGATGAAGGAAAGAGAGAAAGAGACAGAGACAGAGACAGAAATGCATGATGTTAAAGAGATGGGCTGAGAGCGACATATGCAGTGAGGAGAAAGAAAGAGGACGACAGCCATGCATGGACACAGTGAAATAGAAAAATAGAGAGGAGAACAGATATTTATAATGAAAGAGAGAGAGGGGGAGGGGAGGGAGGGAGAGAGAGAGAGATAGAGAGAGAGAGTGAGTAGCAAAAAGATTGTCAAACTCTCAGAAATCATTATACGTAGACATACAGATCCTGACTAATTACAGCTAGCAGAAAAAGCCTATGAACAACGAGAGATAAGAATCCTGAAAAAAGAATCTAGAAATTGAGTTTAAAAAGGGTTAGAAGCCAAATAAAACGGATTTAATCAACGAGCTACTTAAAACACCATCTTTTAAAATACCCGAAATTATCTTAATAGAATTGAACGAAATGGAGCAATTTTCAGTTTCGGTCATACATGTACAGGTACTTTATTCCATCTCACAGGCGTGGATGATATTGATTTAAGAAAACAAATATAAAATGGGAACGAGGGTGCTTCTCAATTGGTAAATTAACCGTTCCGAATTCCATAGCTCAAAGGTCCACTGACAAAGTTAAACACAGACGAGTAACTGGCAGATCACTAGAAAGTGCTAAAGACAGGTGATAAGCACTTTCGAATGACGGGTTACGAGTTAGAAAGAAGGGGGAAAAACCTCATCACGTGCCCCCCCCCCCCCCCCCTCTCAACACGCTCAAACAATTATTTGATAAGGATCTATACGCTATCAATTTATATCCTTTCTCTCGACCCTTGGCAACCATACAAAAAAATGTTGGAAATGTCACTCTGAGCTGGATGGTGTGATAAACAAATTGAATTGACTGAAAGTCAGGGTGTAAGACCGCCAGGGAGGTGGTCATGATTACCTTTAATGCTCTACGGCGATAGTGGAAGGACTTGAAACAGCTTCCCCACATGGTGTGTATGACGTCACAATCAGATCTGTCTTCACCCATGTGACAGCGCGAAATCAATTTGTCTGACATAATGAGTTTGGAGATGAAAAAGCACGTGTATTTCATTGGAGGAAATTCATTAAATACTACACCGATACATGTATGTTAATGTACGTGCAAACAAGGATCGTACATATCAAACTGCGAGGTCCACACTTCGAATGTGCCGTGTTTATTAACTCAATGACATGTTGTTTATAGGTCATAATTGCAGTTACGTAATACGTAATTAGTGTTATTTATTGATTTGTAGTCACCATCATCACACTAATAGTGTATGGTGATTATAGCGTTTCAAACGCGAGAGAGAAAAATCATTTGATACCCTTTTAAAACTCGAATCTAGGGAATTTTACTTCCACTTTTGGTTAATGGATATTTTGTATTGAGGGTGTTTAGAGAGGCCTGTATCCATTTTAGCAAAATAAATGAAGGCCTAGTTGCCTTTCATATTTGTATTATTATTTTATATGATTGTTCCTACATTGGAATTGAATGTGATTGAAATATAAATATATATTTTATAATTATTACAGGTAGGGGCGTAACCATTTCGAGGGTTGGGTATATTAATTGCATTGATAAATTTCATGTATTAATTGCATTGGATTGGCACACTGTTATTGTATTCTTGGTGAAATGGCCCCTCCCCCTCCGAATGCAAGACCCATGTAGTCGATTAATGCCCGTCGTAAATATAAATGTATATATATTTATATAAACACTAAGTTTACTTTTCTTATTCTTTTCTTTTTCTTCGTGCAGTATTGTCCGAAATCTATCGTAAATTCTCCTGAGGTCGTACGATAACCAAAAGGCTTTTTTTCTCCAGAAGATAGACACAATGTAATGTGGAGCGCGTAACAGCTGCTCTGCCAGGCTCCTTTAACTATCTCTATTTTCTCTGTACTGGGTTTCCGCCAACTAGTGATTTTGGTATCATGTTGTTAATGATACTGTACTGATCCTGCTAGACTAGTTTGAACTGATTTTTTGGACTGCTTGTGTCGTGGTTGTGACAACCAATATTCTGTGGTTCTATATACACTTGGAGCACAGCCTGTAGCCATGATGGAGTTACATGCATGCAGTATATAGCCACTGGTCATCTAGCCTATTCTTCTAAGTTCTATTCATGTGTGATCAACTGTGAATAGCCTTTTTAAGCCCTCAATTGAACTGGACTGCATTATCAATGGACTAGACCACATGCAGATTAACAATGACTTTCATTTATATGTTCCTGGTCATCATAGTTGGTCTTGCCTACTCCCTTTCATCGGCAACGAGTAGTGGTACTACAGAAAGTTATACCGTGCTACACAATACATGCAAGTGTAGTTTTTCATCAAAGACAAAATACATCGGGAAAAGGATATCCTACTACCAGACTGCCACATCCACATCTACCTTCCATGTTCAGCTTGTAGAATGTGGGGATATACATCCAAATCCCGGTCCTGATATTCTTCAACAACATCATGAATCAAATAGCGGGGACTGTCTACATAGAAAGAATTCTGTTACATCAAACAGGATTCGGTATGATGTGGACATGTTACGGAGCCTTAACCGCCAGCATTTTCGAGTAACACCAACTGTGTGGAAAACCCTCCACACTCTTGAAATTTGCAAGCACCGTACAAGGCGAAGTCGCAAGGGGGGAAGATGCCGCCGTCGTCGTCTACTGGCACAGTCTACCTTAGCCCCTGAATCAGAACATATTCCAGTTATCATCCGCCCCCGCATACATCAGATGAAAAATAGAGATATCAGATATTCGAAACATGAACTTGGGATACCATTTAATGAAAATCGGGAAGTAATAACCATTCAAAGAAATATGGTTCCACACTCAAACTCCTTTACTAATTTTGCAATTTGGAACGCACGTTCAGTGAAGGCCCGCGGAAAGTCTACTGCCATATGTGACTTTGTGATATCAAAACAGCTCCATATTTTTGCTGTCACGGAGACTTGGCTTACTAACTCAGATCGTGATAATCGTGCCCTTGCCGACATTAGGACAACTCTGCCGAACTTTGAATTCCACCACTCTCCTCGTCTTAGCGGAAAAGGAGGTGGGGTTGGTGTTTTGCTACATAAAGGGTTCAAAGTGAGTGTAAATCGGGAATTCACCTTTAAGTCCTTTGAGCATATTGACCTGATGCTAAGGTCATCTGGATCGACGGATCTTCGTCTTGTTGTCATCTACAGACCACCGTCCTCTGCTAGGAAGAGAGAGACTTTAAGTACCTTCTTCAATGAATTATCTACTTTGGTTGAGGTGCTCTGCATCAACCATCAGAGGCTGTTGATGGTCGGTGATTTTAATGTTCACGTAGATGACCCGAATAATGTTGATGCTCAGAGGTTTCTCAGTCTTTTGGATGTTGCTAATCTTCACAACCACATAAAGAGCCCCACGCACTCCAGTGGTCACACACTTGATCTCGTCATATCTCGAGATAGTGATGATCTTGTGTTGACATCATCGACTGATTCGTCTCTACCCTCTGATCATCGGTCTGCAATATGTGGCTTGTCGTTTGCAAGACCGCTTCCTGTCAAACGTACAGTGGTCCTAAGGAAATGCAAGGACATTGATCAACAGGATTTTCAGAAGGACATTCAGAAGTCACAACTATTCACAGATTCTCTGGATGAATGTGGTGACCTTGCTGACCTATATAACGAGGAGATGCAGAGGTTGTTAGATCAGCATGCACCGCTCGAGGAGAAGGAGTTCATCCTTAGACCGCAAGCTCCATGGTACTCGGACGCCCTCAGGAGATCCAAGCAAGAGCGGAGAAGAGCTGAAAGGGCAGTTTACAAATCTGGCCTTCAAATTCACAAGGACATTTA
The DNA here is from genome assembly GCA_035222895.1 of Strongylocentrotus droebachiensis. Lineage (NCBI taxonomy): Eukaryota > Metazoa > Echinodermata > Echinoidea > Camarodonta > Strongylocentrotidae > Strongylocentrotus > Strongylocentrotus droebachiensis. The sequence goes on along the minus strand of JAVYIG010002833.1, from coordinate 7,385 downwards.
CAAGGAGAAGTGCAAGTCCTATTTATTTCTTCTTCGTCAGACAAAAGAGGACTACTTTCTCAAGAAAATCGATCATCGTGATCAACGAGGCTTGTATCGAATGGTTCGGACTCTCTCATCACCACATGCTTCTAGCCAAATACTGCCATGCCATGACTCTCCTGGCCAGCTTGCAGAGTCGTTCTGCAGTTTCTTCGATGAAAAAGTCAAGCGTATACGGCAGGAGCTAGATGCATCCATCTCTGAGGACCTGTCAGTTCCAGTCAAAGATCGGTGCTCCTCGTATCTGACTGAGTTCCACACAGTGTCTGAGGATGAATTAGTCAACATCGTCAAGGGAACATCCAATTCTTACTGTGATTTGGACCCGATACCTACGTCTCTACTTAAGAAGGTGATATCTTGTCTGGCCCCAGTTCTTGTCAAAATAGTGAATACCAGCTTACAGAAAGGAGAGGTGCCTGCATGCATGAAACATGCAATTGTCCAACCTAGACTTAAGAAAGATGGTCTTCCTCATGATGATGTATCGAGCTATCGGCCTATAGCGAATCTCAGTTTTGTTGGAAAGCTGGTAGAAAGGGTCGTCGCCAGGCAGATCAGGGAATACCTAGCTGATCATGATCTCCTTCCTAGCGCCCAGTCGGCATATCGCGAACACTTTAGTGTTGAGACAGCGCTTCTCAGGGTCCAAAATGACCTCCTGATGGCTCTAGATGCTCGGCAGGATGCGGTACTGGTGCTGCTAGATTTTAGTGCAGCATTTGATACGATTGACCATGATCTGCTGCTTGAAAGAATGGAATCCTACTTTGGAATCAGGGGAAGGGCTCTTCGATGGTTTTCCTCATACCTGGAAAACAGAACGCATGTTGTTATGATAAAAAATGCCTCTTCGCAGACCTACCATGATAAGCATGGGGTTCCACAAGGATCCGTCATCGGGCCCCTTGCCTTCACAATGTACACAGCGCCAATGGAAGACATCATAACATCTCATGGTGTAAATGTAATGCTTTATGCGGATGACACGCAAATGTATATCGTGTTCAAGCCTAGTGAACGTGAAGAATCGTTAGAGAAGCTGAAAGCCTGCATAACTGATGTGAAGATTTGGGCAATGAAAAACAAATTGTCTTTGAATGATTCCAAAACTGAAGTTATCCATTTCACATCCAAGTTTCGTCGAGATCCTACCCTATCTAGTGTATATGTCGGTGACTGCCACATTAATCCTGTTCCTTGTGCCAGAAATTTGGGGGTTGTCTTTGACCAGCACATCACCTTGAAAGAACATATAAAAACTGTTTGCAAATCAGCAATGGCAGGAATCAGGTGCATAAGTAAAATCAGATGTTTCCTCTCGAAGCAAGGTGCACTCACTCTGGTGCATGCATTTGTAACAAGCAGATTAGACTCCTGTAACAGCTTGTTGTTTGGACTTCCCGCAATTGACATTTACCGGATCCAGATGATACAGAACATTGCAGCGAGACTGGTCACTCGCACTCCATACCAACAAAGTATAACTAGTACTCTGAAGAAACTACACTGGCTTCCTGTAGATAAGCGCATCATATTCAAACTCTTATTAATTACATTTAAAGCACAACATAGTTCTTCTCCTTCATACCTGACTGATTTGCTCAAACAATACCACCCACCCCGAACCCTCCGTTCAAGCAATCAAGCATTACTTTGTGTACCAAAAACCAATACTATATTCTATGGGGGCAGATCATTTGCAGTTGCTGGACCAAACCTTTGGAACAATCTCCCCAAATTCATACGACAGGCACCCACTGCTGCAACATTCAAATCTTCACTAAAAACGCACCTCTTTGGCCTTAATTAATTAGTTTAAACTATCCTGACTTACGTTCTTTGTTTTTGACCATGTTAGCTATCTCTTTATTATGTTATTTACTATGTTAAGTTAGTCATTTTAGTAGTATAAGATTTGTATATTTCTCTGTGTTGATTCATTTTATGTGATTATAATTATGCTTGTACAGCGCAAAGAGAAACTTATGTTTATTTTGCGCTATATAAATATTGTATTATTATTATTATTGTACCTAACGGCATTTTGAGCTCAATTTGCGGTTTAATGGCCCTTACACTACAGTATGTATTTCATTATTAATGAGGCTTCACGTGTGACCCCCCCCCCTTAAAGTGCCCTTTTTAAAAATATATTTGAGCAGTTAAATATTCCTGATCCATTCTTCCACAGCGGTGCAATATGATAATTAAGTTGATTAATAGATGAAAAGATATATCAAAAAAGAACATTGAGACAAGATAATTATATTATTTCAATGATAATTGCGGTGTGAAGTGAGATTTTGTTTTCTTTTCCTGTATTTCCTAAGGAGTACAAGTCCCGGACAACGTGGACCATTCTATCATAATTTAAACTATCGGGGATGAATTCTGTAATTAATTTGAAGCGGTTTTAATAATAGAACACACCATCACTGACAATATAGTGCATTAAGAAAGGCGATTACTTTATAGGCACGTATACCTAGTGCTGTAATGTTATGGCTGTCATCTCATCAAATTTTGTGTTTTCAATTATTCATGAAATAATTATGACTTTGTTAACTTTATCTTTCGCGATGAAGGCTCGCTTTGAATAGTGGGCCCTTCCATGACCTTAGTTTGAAAATGGTTAATAACAGTCCTGCTACACCACTGTCACTGGCAAGAGAAAATTGCATAACCTGCTATTGTGCTGAGTATAATCATCTTTATTAAAGGCGCACTTTCAATGCCTTTTCCCAGTGAACAACCCAATGTGATGGCTTTTTGATGTGAAAGTCAAATATGTCTGTTCGCAACCACATTTCAATTACTACCTTCTAGAGCGTATGATGTTGGAGTTGAATTATTTATGCTTGTAACAAGTTCGAAATTATCGAGGTGCATAGTGAACAAAACCCGTCAAATTTCATTACGCGCGGCGAATCAATTTGATTCGAAGCTTGGGCGCTGACTATACGGTGTGATAATCAGGCATTGAATTTGAGCAAACGAATTTTATTTAGCTACAATCTGACGGGGATTAGAAAATATAATTTGCTGGTGAAGAAATATACAAAGTGAGGTCGACTGTTATTTCTCCATCGCTCTAGCTAATCAACTTAATCAACTTTCCTTTCTTCTGTCTACACTGTCTTGGTCATGATTGTTTCTTTTCAGGCAAGGCTGTTTGTTTGTAGACCCACTTTATACCTCTGTCTGGCTGTCTGTCTCTATGACTTTATCTCCCCCCCCCCCCTACCCCCCTCTCTCGTTCTCTCTCTCGCTGCTATCTCTCTCTCCTCTCTCTCTCTCTCTCTCTCTCTCTATATATATATATATATGTAAATCACACACACACACACACACACACACACACACGGTAAAACGTGCCAAATGGGGATATTTTATCTCTTAGTCTTACTATCTTTAACTATGAAATTGGGTATATTGGAATTTAAGGAGTTTTTTTTTTGTTATAAAGATTCCTTTTCTTTCATGCTTGCAACGCCAGATAAATGATTAACATTACATTTTGTCAAAGAATAACAAGAATTTAGCCTCCTGTTTTTATGTTAGAGTTTAAAAGACGCTGTTTATTTATTAGAATTTTAAAATCTCAGATAATACACAAAGTAGCGCTGAAAAATTTGGCGTCTTACTATGAAAATGTGGATGTCTTGGAACTCTTTCAGGCAATGGGTAGTAGACTCCTCTCGGTCACTTTTACCGAAATTAGCAAAAATTAGAAAGTTATCAACTGGGGATATCCACAGTTGCCAGTGTATCCCCACTTGGAAGTTAGGTATACATATGATTATCCCCGTTTCACACATGTCTAACAAATCCACACACACACCTAAATAATGTGTCAACCTCTCTCTTTCTTACCTTCCCTCAGCACCACGCTGTTCTCTCATTAATTATGTCTTTCTCTTTGCTGCAATCCTGACGCTTTCTCTTTGTATTGTAAGTTTCACAAATTAACCTAGACGTGAGAAACATCGAATTGCTAATAATCTGTAGATATTCACACCAATCCATTTGTTTATTTTTTAAAAGGACTAGATCTGTCACTCAACTCTGATTGAATGGCAGTCCGATGACGTCATAGATGGAAATCTTCACTCGAAAAAAGAAATTTCCTTCTCGAAGTTGACAAAGGGCAACATTCCTTTAGGTGTACAATTTTATTTGACATGAAGTTATAAATGGTATAATCCACATATTTTATTGATTTACATCCAGTGAAAAGCAGTTATTTCTCTTTATCCTTGTTTGCAATGGGATGAATGATCACAGTATTCCTTTGCAAACGCGCGCAACGGCTCGAAACCACAAATAGCTACCATTATACAAAGAACATGAATTAAAATGTACACTATTTTGTATGAATTATCGTTGAAATTGAAAAATAGTCGTGTATGTTGTATCGGCTATGTATATGATTCGTTTGACTTGATATCCTATGACGTATAGCTTTATATGACATTTTATTCTTCAAAGGAAAATGCATGACCGATGTTCTTTTTCAATGTAAACGTTCACAAAGCAGTGCACAGGACATGTATATCAAGTGACTATTGATTTAAAAACCATACTGCGCCATTAATAAAACCATTAAGTCACTTATTATGAGGTTATTGTCAATTGATATGTAAGCAAGGTTAAATCAACTAACTTCAATCGTGTAGTCCAACCTGAACCCTGTTATAACAGCGCATAATGATTAAAATTCGTGTGAATAAATCAAAGTGACAGCATCACTAAACTGAGACTTCCATTTATGCAAGGATTGATATTATTCCGAAGTCTAGTTAAGAATCGCTTCTCGGCCTTTTAGATAAGAATGCATGTTGTAATTCGTTAATGGATATCTTCATGATTTTTCCCTTTTATTTGCAGGTATTTTTGGGGTCTCATTCAATAAAATACATATTTACTATAGTAATTATTAGGAATAAACTTGTATTAAATGTCGTTTGTTTAACTCCCGTATTTACACCACAAACTATAAATGCCCGCCACGCCTCCCTGGTAATAAATCGACACGTCGCAACACCCCTTGGAAATCTATAGTTGCCTACTATTTTTTGTTATAATAATAATAATAATTACATTTATAGGGCGCTTATACAGTTGTTTCTAAGCGCACAGGTGATATTGTCTAACTTATAATTAGTCAACATGTTCAAATAAAATATTACTTATACGATACAATACAATACAATTGAGTTATAGCTTTAGATATGTTTCCAAAATATAATTTACATTTAAAAAAAAATATTTTTCTTGTTTTTTTCTTCTTCTCCCCTTGCAGGTGCATTAAGCTGCTACAAATGTGATACGGAATCCTCTTGTCAATCAGCAGAGCAAAAAACATGTGACGATGACTTTGACGCATGCGTACTGAAGACAACATGGAAAGGTAACAAACAAAACATTTTTGTTGTTGTACAATTTGTAAGGGATGGATGAACGTGGATTTGAAATGTTGTGATTATTGGAAATAAAACGAGGAAGATTATTGGCACTATTATTCATGGGGTTTAAAAAAAAAGTTTTACGAATCACGCTTGGTTGCAATTCATTTGGATGGTAAGGTAACAGTAATAGGCCAGATTGAACGGTAGCTTTCACACTGTAGAAGGGGGGGTATTCATTTAAAGAAGATTTTGTCTTCTAAAACATGTGTAGGCCTAAACAAAAACAAAGAGAAATTGGGGGCAGTAGACCCCTCCCCCCCCCCCCTGAGAAAGACTTGATACGTTGTAATTTATCCATGTACTAAACTATGACGCGTCATTTCAGTATGTTGTAAGATCGTTGGGCAGTTTCAAATTTTGTTAAATGGGGAACATATTTAAATCAGTATCTGACTGATCATGATTATTCATAACAATGGACCAAGAGCTACCCCCCCCCCCCCCCCAACACCCTTCCCACACTTTAGACTTATTTATGCCATTAACGATTAACGCTTTCTTCCCCCTTTGTCGCAGGTGATTTATACATGGAAACGGCGGTGTATCGTTACTGCGGCTTCGCCTCAGAATGCCCACGAACTTCGCCCGACAGGACGCCATTTTGTAACCAGACAGAAGACATTCTCACCTGTACAATGTGTTGTCAGGATGGCGACTACTGCAACAATGGCGGCGAGGGAAAGATACTACGACCACCGCCATACCCGCCCGTACCCACGCCATTGGTGAAGCGATTAGCAGAAAACGTGTGCACGCCCGAAGGCGAGGCGCCCACGTGTTCAACGTCCATGTCGTGGACAGGTGGGAATAGCTCTCGCTGCTTTTTTATTTAAAGGGATAGGTATAACTTAAAGTGGTGTGATGCCTTTGCGTTTAATTTGGCAAGGTTGGTTGAAGTCAAATGCTTCAGCTGCAGGAGTGCTCCGACATAAAAATTGTATACTCCGGTGGTACCTCAGTCACACCGACCAGGGGGTGTTTCACAAAACTTGTTATCAGTGACAAATGACAGTTGTTGTTATAAGCTACTGAAATCCTTGCTTCTGATTGGTTATCAGCATAATTATTTATCACTGATTTGTGTAATTTGTCATTGAAAAAAGGATTTGTGAAACGGGCCCCCGACCGACACTTGTGAGACCATCAACAGACCAAACAGAAAATTACATCACCCCCGAATGACCAAGAATCGGTAGTTTGATGTTGTGGGTGCGAAGTCGGTTTGCAGTGTGACTCAGGTGGCTCCGTCTTTTATTTGGTCAAAGACCTAGGGTTATGTATGTTGCACACGAGGCGCGATTCATAGATTTAATCGAGCCTGTCAAGGCAGTTGGTCTTTAAGAACTTTTTCATTTGCAATCCTTTTCTTTTTTACAACGTCACTCTCACAAGGCGCGTCAAGACCGCACCAGTAAACTGACGCTAGTCTACGTCAGGGAAATGACACCCCTTCGTGTGCAACGGGCTGTATTTGGGTATTATGACGGTGAGCAAATTATTGTCAGAGGAACATGTATAGGCGCCGATCCATGATTGTCCGGGATGATTGTCCCCGAGAGGGGTAGGCCTAGGGCGAATTTACCTATAGTAATTATTTTCCAGTGAACGTGATTTCAGAAATGCTCAAACTAGGTGAATGTGATATCATCAAAATATTATACAACTCTTTGCATAATTATCTGATCGCTATTTTCATATTTTCTTTCAAATTTCAGAAGAGAGCTCGGTCGTCAATGTAGTAGCCGTATGTGGAGAGCCCGCCACCAACGATGTACCATACACGCTAACAAGTAGTGTTGACACTTGTACGAACAATAATGAAGATGTCACTGGGCTCTGTGTTACGTGCTGTTCAGACGGGAAGTGTTCAGG